>OZ005654.1:130564586-131112086 GCA_963930645.1 Salticus scenicus
TTTAAAATTTCGGTCATACATCCTTTTAAATCAGTCCCTTGAAAAACATATAAGTGGCATTTTACTTTTCATCAGTTTAGTATAACTATTCATTCCAGTACAAAAAGTCTTCACTTATACAATGCAAACATTGTTTGATGATTATTTTCCATTTTTCTGTTCTATCTCATTATTTTTTCCCTATCTTAGATTATTAAGTTTCTTACATTTTGTTAGATACTTCTTCTCTTATGTACAATATATATATATATATATATCACACTAATGAAAAATATCCAATGAACTTAATTAAATTAATGATACTTTAATACCTATAGACAATCAGTATTTCAGACTATTATTAAAAATTATAAAAAAATATTTGGCATGAACATCAGTCATTTGATAGTCAGTGTATAATCAATTTATATTATATTATTACTCAAGATTAAGTATGAATAGCAGTCATGATTGATACCTAAAGTAAGCAATCAAGATGTGATTTTTCTCATTTTCTCTGATAAATGTTTTAATTTTAAAATTTATTTATTATTTTAAATGGGACTAACTAACACTAGCTTAAGAAGTTTGAAAATATTATATAAAATTACATTTGTATAGCTCACTAAAATGGCTTTCGGAAATTTGTAAATATGTTATTAATTAAAATTCTGATTTATATACCGTTAACCGAGGTTACTTAGGCCGGCAGGGTAACAAAAGCCATTTTAATAGGTAAATTTTGAATGCTGGTTTGGCAACACTGTGTAGATGTCTGTAAGTTTGTTTTGATGCTATTGTTTGCATTATTTAACAGAGTTTTCACTTGTCTACAAATAATTATTTAAGTTTTTAAAGGTAAGTTTACATAAATATTTTTGTTTTGATGTTAATTTTAGTGAAATCTTATAACCTTCATAACTTCAGGGACCCCCAATAATATTTTTAATAGATTTTCAATAACAAATGTTGTTCAACCTAACCTCAAACAATACTTTTTCATCTTTGCCATTTCACAGGATGCATTTCCATTTAGTTTTATACATATATATATAAAACTAAAACTGTTACACAAACGGGGTAACAAAAGCCAGTGGCTTTCAAAACAGTGTGCTCTAATATTGCTCCTGAACCAACTACTTCGAGAAGGAAAAAGAAATATGCCACTTATTATCACTCAGATTCCACTGACGTTGATGAAGGCGAGATGTCGCTCCAGGATTCTGACTCAGAAATACTAAATTTAAGTGATTTGACTGATAATATTTTTGGCGTAGAATCTGATGAAGAAGGAACACCTAGTGTGCCAATGAAAATGCCAGTACAAATGCAGGATCTTACACCAAATGTATACAATACATTATTGTAGAACTTATATTTAATGAAAATACAAAAAAAGAAGTGAAAAAACAATTATATGCTATTGTTCAAGAAACTAAACCCGAGGAAGAAACAGCAAAGGTAAAATTTTTTAGGAAAAGCTCCAAATCACTGGGAAATGTGTTCCAAATGTTGATGATGAGATAATTAAGATCACAGACATTATCACAATTGTTAAGCCTGTTAAAGTTAATAGAGGACATCATACTTTCCCTTTTGCACTTAATAATTAAATGTTAGATTAAGTTAATATTAGTGCCATTATTGTATAATTTTTTACTAGTACATCAAATGTAAAACATTATAAATAAATTTATTTTGGCATGTGGATTTTGTTACCCCTTGGTGAATAATTGAAGTTAAACATTGGTTTACAACCACTGGTTTTTGTTACCCCATATCACAGGATAGCTAAAACCACCAAGTTTTTATTTGCTTATAATTAACATGCATGTTTCAGAAAATTTTCTTATATGTAATAATAAAGTAGAGCAATAGACCCAAGTTTTCCACAAATTAATTAATCTTTAACATAAATAGTTTTTGAGTGATAGGTGTTTGAAGTTGAAAAGTGGTCTAAGTAACCCTGGTTTACGGTAATCTTTCATTTATTTGCCCTAAAACTGTACTTATTGTGGATGTGAGATGAAAAGAAATTATATCTAACTGGGATATACAGTCGAATCTCGTTAATGTGAATCTGAAGGGGGATAAAAAAAAAAATCTGTTCATGTTATCAGTAGTTCATGCTGTCAGTAACTAATTTTCATATAACTAAACTAATCTTTATTTTGATGGGGATTGTGAAACCAGTTCGTGTTAAAAGTAATTCACGTAAAGCGTGTTCACGTCAACGAGGTTCGACTGTATATCAATGATTGCATAGCTACTTCATTTTATGTTTTTCTCATTTCATTAATGTGTATCATTATTCATATTTATTTATTTGTCATTTATTGATTTTTTTTTAAAGCTGCACATCAGTTGATTCCCCCTTTCTTTCTTCCCATCTCATTCAAAAGCAAAGTTTTTCAAATTCTGTTTTTTTTTTTTTTTTTTTTAATAAGATATTTTTATAAAACGAAGCAACGAAAATCCGATTGGATAACATGGGAAGACAAAAAGGGGGAATCTGACTGATGTATAGCTTTAATGCACAATTACTCTTTCAAAAATATCTTATTGAATGTATCAGTACAAGAAATAGTATGTGTAAGGAGAAATGCGTAGTGTATGAAGATGTTAAAAGTCTTTAATGCAAAAAATTTCTGCATTTCTAAAATATCTTATCTATCATTAATGGTACAAAAATAAAGATTTAAGATAAAAGTTAAAATTGTAATAAGAATTCTAAAAAACTGATGAGAGGGCCAAATATTAAGACCTGCTATTACTACTAATTCATCAAAAAAAAAAATCTGGAGTGATTCCACTTGACTTTCCGAACATTAAGTAATTAAAGGTTGTGCAATAAATTAAATTAAGGCAAGTTGTTAAATAAACAAAAGTAAAGAGTATAATAGGGTGTTTGAGTATTTTTCTCCGTTCTTTAATTTTATGCTGTTGCACTTCAAATAATTTGAACTCATAGATCATAATGATAACGAACTTTTCATTGTGTCCTTGTAAAAATCTATAAGGGCTAGATTCACCAAAATCTATGCAATTTGTGTGACGGTGATCTATAACATGTGTATAAATTTTCAACTCAATCAAATGAGGCGTTTAGATGCTATTGCATTTCAAATAATTTGAACCCATAGATCATAATGATAAAGAATTTTTCTTTGTGTCCCTGTAAAAAGACTATAAGTGCTAGATTCACCAAAATCAATAGTGGCCGTGCTATAGTGATTTGTAACATATGTACCAACTTTCAGCTAATTTAAACAAAGTGTTTAGGCGCTATCATGTTCACTCACACACATACAATAGTAAAAATGAACCCAGGGGACCTCAAAATGTGTAAATACACCAAAATCTCAAAATTGCATTTTTGACATGATTACAGTACTTTCCTTACATATGTATGTTCGGAAAGAAAAAAAAATAACCCTTGTTTCTATTTTAAAAGTTTCTGTGAAAAGCAGTGTGCTTTTATCTTATTAGTTCTATAATACATATATATTTTTTATTCTGCAGACTGTTTACTCCAGGGTTGCTAGAGTTTGTACAAAAGATAAAGGTGGTCCTCATAAATTTCGAAATAGGTGGACATCTTTCTTGAAAGCAAGGTTGAACTGTTCCATGCCAGGAGAATTTCCTTTTTATTTTAATGAAATTCGTAAGTTTTTGAGTGTATTTTATTACATTGATAACTCTTTTAATGCTATTTTATTTTATTTTATAAAATAATTTTTCATAGAAAATTTAATAAATTGAAATTTCATTATGTTTGTTGTTGTAAAAGGTGCTCCAATGTAAATGTGTCATTAGGATATTTATTTGTACATATGTTAAATATATATCAGTGTAATTTTTATATTTAGTAATTTTTTAATAATTTTCTTTTGTAATTCTATAATTATTTAGTAACATAGTTTTTGTTTTTGAATTTTAAAATATAGTTTAAAAAATAAATAAATAAAACTATCCGTGGCCATAAAAGAACAAACTTGATTTGATAAATAGACATTGCAATAAAAATTGCTCATTGAAATTTTTTTGAACTATAAAATGTATAGTGGCTTTTACTGTATTATTAAATTCATAGTATAAAAATCTTTTGTTTAAAAAAGTCTTTATGATATTCAATATTATTATTGTTTTTTAATTAAACTCTATTATTATTATTATTTTACATAATATTAAATTTAAATAAAATATAAAAAAAATTATTCATTAGTTTCTTTTGGCAAGAGAAACATCCAATCTGTATGAGAATAGTAAAAGATTGTTTCAACCACATTTCCTATGCCTAGCATTAAGGATGATTCCAAAGGCTTGGAATTGACCAAAAGCTTGGGATTTGGCAAACATTCAATCATTCAGCATTCCCTTATTGACTAGAGTTGTTACCCTTATTTTAACATTGGGCTCATTGAGTTAGCACTGTTGCAGAGGATCCCATTTTCACAAGAAACATGGTTGAAGAATAATCATTTTGCTGCTCTTGCGGTATGGAATATGTAAAATTATTGTTTTGCAAATTTTAAGGATTTTTTTAATGATAAATTATTTTTATGCAAGTAATTTATTAGGATTTATGACTTTGGCCAGAGGTAAACAATGTATTTTTGACGAAATCTCAAAATAATTTAAAGAAGGACAAAAGTGATCAAACAAGGTCCTTGGCAAAACATGACACTGGTCTAAACTTTGCACTAATGCTAACCAGCATTCAAATTTCTTGGTGGTCTGCTGGTCTGAGACCGCCAAAACATCCATCAGACTAATAATAACAGTTTTAATAATCCACCAGACTACCAATGAGTAAAATCCAGTGGTCTGTAGGATCAGTTGCCAAAGTTATTTTTCTGGTTGAACAATCATAAAACAAAATCCCATTGACTCGTAACCTGATCAACACTAGAATTTGGGATATTTAAATGTGTTTGTATTCTAGAAAGTTATAACTATTTTACTTATTTCTTTAAAGTTGTTTTTTATTAAAGGTGCGAAACTTTAAATAGAAAAAATGGTTTAGATTTTTGCTTGCCACTTTAAGAGTTAAACGGACTTCTTGGTTGAGGACCAATGATTATATCTACGGACTGGCATAAGGATAGTCTCTGGGACCAGTGACTTTTTTAATCCCTTCTAATGCTGCTGTTAACTAATTATTACAGAACAGTACGAAGGTGGTGCTGATGATTAGATTGTTCCTATTTTTAATTTGAAAAGTGATTTGCTTTTTTTATTGGTCACACTTGTATATTGTTTTTGTTATTAAAACTATACATTTTTTTTTTTTTCCTGAAATATAAATTTAGTGTAGCTGAGTTATAATTTAGACTAAATAAGTTTATTTAAAAAAAGAAAAAAATCATTGCCATTGCTGAACAATTTTACATAAATGTATTGATGCAATACATAAATAAATACACAAATATATTTTTGTTTTTATTTTTTACTTTAATATTTTAATTCAGTTATGATATTATTCAAAATTCTTTTTCAGAATCTACGACAAATGTTGTTTTTGGAAAATATAGTGGTAAAGAAGCTCAGCTAATTTATGCAGTATTTACTACTCCACCGTATGTATAAATAAATGAATATATGCATGTGTAATCTTGTATGAAATATGCATGTTTTGTTGAAATGCTTATTGTTAAACTCTCTTCGATATTGGAAAATCATTTCTCTTTAATATATGCCATTTTTATTTTTTTACAATATATTGATTTTGTAGCTTATTACTAAAAAATGTCTCAGATATATTTAGCACTGCAATATTTTAAAAAGAAATAGAAAGAAAGAAAAATAAAATTAACCTTTTTCTTAATTTTCCTCCTCTTTTTTTTACGAACTCTAATTGTTACATTATTTATCAGATGTAGTTAGTTGGATATTCAAGTAAATAAAAGAAAAATCTATTAACACTTTTTAATTAATGAAATTAATTCTATTAAACTAATTATAATATTGCCAAAGGCAATATAATTTACAAAAAATGGATTAATTTAGAATAACAATTTTTCATTATTTTTAATTTTAAGGCAATAATTGCATTTATTATTTTTATATCATCCATATTATTACTAGACTAATTAATTTCACTTTTCAAAATTATGAAAAAGAATGGATTAATGAAAATAATAATTATTATTGCTGCTTTGGTTTTAAAAATTTGTATTTACAGGAAAATAGATTTGTAAATATATTTATTACTTAAAACCAAAGTAACATTTAAAATGAGATAAAGAATACTAAAATTTTAAAATATGCATTTTAATGACAGACGTTTTGGCTAAATACTAGCCCTCCCCATTTATTACTTTCTTCTGTTTTCAATAAAAGAAAGTATTGGTTTCGAAAATACTTTCAACTTCCATTTTTTGATGATTTTATGCATTTTGAGAGGTCCAAAAGACAATTTCACCATTTTTAGAAAATGTTTGTGTGTATTTATGTGTGTGGTAAAAGTTTTGTGGTAGTTTTAGCTCGAAGAACTAAGAATTTATATGTAGTTACGCCTTCAAGTGTATTAGTGCTGATCAACTTTTGGTACAAATCCCTTAGCAGATAGCATTGCCATCTCATTCATAATTTTTAATATGGCAGTGTAGGACAAAATTTCATATAAATGTTCACAGTGAAAACTATTTTTAATGAATCGTTATGAAATTAAAAAGTGTTATTTATAAAAGTGTCAAATTAAAATAAAAAATAAAAAATGTATGATAGGAAAAAATTTAATAAATAATTTGCATTGTGTGAATTTGTGTTGAAGAATATAGAAGAATGTTTTGTGATGCTCGCAAGATACTAGTTTTTAATTTTATTCATTGAATACTGTTCATTGGTAAATTGGCAAGAATACTAACTCTGTTTTGTTCAAAAAAGCTCAAATTTTCATTTCTCATTTCATAACCTTTAGTTGTAACTTGTTATAGTGGAATACTGCAAATAAAATTTATTAAATTATTTTATGTCATAAAAATTTTATCTGAGCATCTCATACAACACAGCTTCTTTGATTTAATGACCACTATATGCTTTAAAAGATATTTTCTAAAATTCTTATTTCCTTAATTTAATAAGTAGAGTTTTTATTATTTCATTTCAATTAAAAATTATGTATTTATCTTTTTTTCATTAATTTATAATATTTTAAATGCAGAAGGTTCCAATAAATGTACTAAAACTTTTTTTTTTTTTTTTTTTTTGTAATATATATATATAAGTTCATGCTATTTTTAATGGATTAATGATAAATTTTTGTTTTCATTTATGTCATTTTATTTATTAAATACTGATTTTTAAGTTTTTATGATATTAAGACATCAATTTGCTATATTAAAAGCATAGCTTTTAGTTTCTCTTTAAAAAAAAAAAAAAAAAAAAAAAAGAAGAAGAACTCAGAATTATAAATAAATAAAAGCTCATCAAAATATTATAAATTTGTCTGTTATTTCTTATAAAAATTTTGTATTATCCTATTGTTGAATTTTGAAATAAAAGAGAAATACCATTTGATTTCTCTTTTAATAATAAGTATAAGTGGTCTGCGCAGTTTGCACGAGTGTGTACTCGGAGCAGATTTTTCCTCAATCAGAAGCTTTTTTTTTTTTTTTTTTTTTTACTTATACGAATTAATAATAGTGATATGCAATTTTGGGAATTCATTAATAATAGTGATTCACTTCTATAAAAATTATAAAAGCAAGTAAATAACAACAAAAAGTTATTGTTAATGTGTCTTATCTGATTTATATTTTAACAGCTAATTTTCCTTAATTGATTGATACATTCATTTATTTTAATATACTGATTCCATTCTTAATTACCTCATTAATAAAACTTCCAAGTAGTATACTATATCAATTTTTGTTGTTTCTTATAAAGATTTCATATTATCTCTTTGTCTTATTTTAAGATAAAAGAAAATTACCATTTTGATTTCTCTTTTAGTAATAGTATAAGCGGCTCAGCTGTATGTGCCTTTAGTCTGGAAGATATACTCCATGCTTTTAATGGACCTTTTAAAGGTCAAGATGATATTAATGCTAATTGGTTACCTGTAGCAAGCACTAAAGTTCCAGAACCGCGTCCTGGGCAGGTAAATATATGTTGATGAAATTTTGCTTGGCTCTGCCGGCATTATTCTGTAAATGAAAACTAGTGTGATGAAAATGCTATTAAAAAAAATTAGCATTGTTTCTGTGTTTCAAAGTAAAGTGTTATAAAAATCTTACAAATTTATATTAAAAATTTATCTTCAATATTTAAAATGTATGTACCATAAAACTTATACAAAAAACTGTGTGAATTATTGTTTTATTTTGTAATAAATTTATTTTTATAAAGATATTTAAGTGGCATTGAATTTATGTATAAAATTTTAAAATAACTTTCATATTTTAATCAAAATAATTTTTTTTTTTTTTTTTTACTTAATATTTTCTCATTAAATAACACTTCTGTTATTATTTTTATTAGAAAGACTTTATTTTCATGAGATTGTGGATATTTATTTATTTGAGTGTATATATAAATTTATAGAATATTACTAAAATATAAATAGATGTTAAAAGGTTAAAAAAAAAAAAAAAAAAATTAATGAACTGATTGGAAAAGATCAAATTAGGCAAAATGAAATGAATGAAAATATGCTGAATTTGTAATATCATTAGGAGCATTGTACAAATTGTGCATACAAAATTGTGATATATATATTATATAAGAACTGAAAATATGTATGTGCATAGAACTAGTTTATTTACAAAAAAAAAAAAAAAAAAAAAATGACAAAGCAACATCTAATTCTCTTTGGAAAGCTTTTTTATCAGAGCTAATTTTGACTTCTTTGAAATATAATTACATCAAAATTAAACCTGAAAATATCTGTTCATCTTTTTTTTTTTTTTTCCTGTGATCATCTTTATGTGAGAGTTTTATTGATACAGTGAAAATTGGTTGCAAAAATATGGCACCCTTTGGAAATTTGTCTCAAGAAAACAAGAATTTTCTACATTTGTGGTGAAATAATACCATATTTTGGGCATCAGCATTAAGAAAAGTGCAATTTCTGGATGTTAGCTGCAAATTGGTACATTCTGCCAAAAATATGCAAAAAAGTGATGAATAAGCTAGCTAAAAAGAGTCTACAGGCAGGTTCATAACCAGGAAAAAATTTCGAAGTGGTTCAATCTTTTGTTCACAATATTAGATGTTAAAAGTGAAGCATAACGGCCACTAACAATTAACTTAAAATTTCAATTTTGAGGTCTAATCAGATCCATATTAGTAAAATTTTTCAATTGGTTCAAGTTTAAAAATTCAAAAATAAGTAAATAGAGGTCTAAAGCTAAAAAAAAATGTTGCTATTATATAATCAGCCAATTTACCTGCACATACAAATGAATTTTGGCTGTAGTACTTTATGAGTACTTTAATTTAAATTCAACAGCTTTATGAGGTATAATTTTAATATAATTAAAAATGCTCTGAGTGAAATTAAATTTAAATTATGTATCAAATTAATTTCATTACATTATAAATCTATTTAAGAAAATTATATTGTTTTTAATTATTAACCTTTTTAATATTAAAATTAAACTTTTCTTTAAAACGGTTTTGTATTACAAATTTGGTCTGTTTGATTCATTATTAAATAGTACATATGCTTTCCTATTACTAAATAAAGCAATGTATTTTTTTTTTTTTTTTTTTTTTTTTTTTTTTAGTGTGTCAATGATTCTAGAACTCTGCCAGAAGTTACTGTTAATTTTATAGAAGGTAACAGTCTTATGGACAGAGCTGTCCCATCATTCTGGAACCATCCTGTAGTTCTACATACTGTTTTTCAGTAAGTGAACTTGGAAAATAACATTCTGTTTGATTTTGAATATAGCATTGTGATTGAAATTATATTATTCATTCTATGTCCTCTTAGATTAGTGCACATGTGTGATAAAATATACTTTGCTTTGCAGATATCGTTTTACACAGATAGCTGTTGATCCTCAAATAGAAACAGCTGATGAAAAACATTATGATGTATTATATGTAGGAACTGGTGAGTTTTACTTTTCTATCAGAAAAAAAAAAAATTGATTTTTGCTGTTAATTTTGTTTTGTTTTTTTCTTTAATTCTGGAAAAGGTAATTAGTTTAGCTTTGATAATTAATATATCTTATTGTAATTGGTGAGAAATAATTTTCAGAATTACTCCTATCCAACAACAGTAGACTCGTTGGCCTAGCCTTTCAGAGTTTTCTGTGATTTTCTCCAAAACTTGTCTAAATATGGGCTAGGACCTCTTAGAAAGACCCCCATGGAGGGCATCCTCCCTGGGGCCTGAGGCCTTTGTGCAGTCAATCGACCTTAATCCTAATACCAATACCAATATTAGTAGATTTGTTTTATTATTTATTTTTGGTATAAATGACAGTGATTAGAGTACAACATAAGAATAAAAGTTGAACAAAAAATGAATGAACTTTTTGAATGAAAATTTTTGTCTGAATGAAAGTAATGAACAAAAGTTCTTGGCTCAAGATTTTTTTTTTTTTTTTTCACTTTTTTTTTAAAATCAATGTTATGATTGTATATAATGAGTAGATGCTATTGATCTCATTGAATTAAAATATTTGTTATGCATTTAAATAAAAGAATTTTTGTCTAAATATATGACTATATATCTCTTCATTTATCCATTTAGTTTTCTAAAAGCCTATTATATTAATTAAACTTTTTTACAAAAATACTTTATTTATCGTAATGTTCTTAAAAGTCTTTTTTCGATATTTGAATAAAACAAATTGTAGGTTATGATAAGAAATATTCTCTGTTAGCTTCTTTATATGTTTTTGTTAGTTATACAATTGGTTCTAGTCATGCAAATAAAAAATGTTTTAAATTGATTGAATAAATTTAGGCATGGTCAGTTTTTTTTTTTTTTTTTTTTTCTTTTTTTAAATCAGGTTGACATTTCAGTGTGTGCAATAAATACTTTTATGATTGTGTATAAAATAATTATAAATATTGGTTCACCATTGTTGTGTTGATAAAATATGTTGCAACATATTTGTTGTATGTTTAAATTATGACTATAACCTTTGTTACTAATTTGCTAAATTGTGCAAGAATTATAGTTCAGATGCATTATAATGTAATATTTATTCCATTTGGGGGAATATTATATTTTTAAGGTAGTAGACCTTGTTTTGCTTGTTACATTAAGTATTAATTCAGTGATGTATTTATTTTCAGATAATGGCAAAGTTCTTAAGTGTATTAATGCTGGAGGAGATTCAGCAAATGGGAAAGTAATTCCTGTTATAATAGAAGAATTTCAAGTTTTTCAGAACACACCTATTACAAACCTTATGGTTTATCACACCCCAAATGTTGCAAAACTTGTTGTTGTGTCACGTGAAGAAATCAAAACTATTCCATTATATAGCTGTGATCTTTATGCCAAAACTTGCAGGTAATTATGGAACCTTTTCGAAAAAGTGTACAAGTTTATTATCCCTTTAATATTTTGTATGCACAGAAATATAAGGACTAATGCTGTTTGCAGATTTCATAGATGATTTTCATATTATTTACAGAACTAATTCAGATAAAAAATGGGCATTTTGACAATCTATTCTATTAGCTATTTTTCTATGCCAAAATTTGCTTGATATTTTGCAGTTTTGTTAATATTGTTAGTTTACTTTTTTGTAGTATTGTTACTGTTTGAAGGATGCATATTTAAAAAAAAAAAAAAAAAGTAATTTATTAGCAGGTATGTGGGTAAAAAGTATAGCCGTGATATTGGTTTCTTGTTCAATTTATTTTAGGAAATTAACAGTGGAATGTGATGTATGATTGATTCCTTTGTTTTGATGCATCGCCACTGATTGATGACATTATATGGAAAAAAATAATTTTTATTGATTAAAGATTAGGGATAAAATGTATTTTTCATAATGTGTAGTATTGAACTTAACTAATTAGTGTTTTACTCGGCTTTCCATGTTTGTAATTTGTCGTTATATATAAAACCAGTAACAATCATAAATTCTTTTGAAAAACTTTTTCGTTAGATTCATCAAGCAATGTTTTAAGATTTTTTTTTTTTTTCTCCGCTTAGATGATAATAAATAGATTTCTTTTTGTTGTAATCATTTAAATATATTCATGCTTCATCTAATGTAACAACATATTTCTCTGGATAAATGCTTCTCGTTAAGAATTTGGCAGTATCTTGTACATTCAGCTTTATGTAATGAAGAAAGACAGTGAACATAGTGTTGTTTTGCTTTTTTAAGTTTAAATATTAATAATTTTGCTTATAGTTAATATTGATAATTTCAATCATTTTGAAACAGTTTTTTTCTTAAAGAGGGTTTTATTTTAAACATTAACAATTTCATTTTTACAGTATTTTAAGGTTTTATTATTTTCCTTGGTTAGATATTTTTAATACTTTTTTTTCATTTTAAGAAACTTTTTTTTTTTTTTTTTATAAATGACAATATTAACTATCAGAATTCTAGATATCAGAAAACCATAGCTTTTCCTGAGCGTTGTTACCTTCAGAAAGAGGACAAACATCTTACAAATCTATTGCTTCTTTAAAAGCATCATTTTGTATATAAACCAAGCTGTTTGGCAGCAGATAATAACTTTGAAAAAATATAGTTGTTGCAAAAAGAAATTTTTTCAAGGGAAAAAAAATTCTTTCCATAAAACACAATTAAAAAAAAAAAAAAAAAAAAAAATGCACAGACAGCCTGTGTATAAAATATTTTGAGATGTTTATTCTTATTTTTTAATCAATGTCATATGTATACTTTCAGGCTAAGTTACTGTTATAAGATTTTCCTTATTTTTGCTTATATTGTAAAAGATGTAACAGTAATAATGTTTCTTATTGATATATTTAAATGCAAAGTACATTAACTGTATAATAATTATAAATAATGTTAAAAAGCATTTTTTCATTTATTGTGATCTATTATTCTCATAGATAAAGTTAACATATAAAAAAAGAAGAAAATATTATCAATACTTTGTTATTTTTCAGATTTTTTATTACTAAGCAGCATTATAGATCAGTGTTGTTATATTTGAGGGTTTTTTTCATTCAAGACGTACGATTTCTATTGGGGAGTTCATTTGACATATAAAATTAACAAACATATATATATATATAAAAGATGAATATTGAAATGAAAACATATTTACAACCTTTCAATACTAATGCAAATATATCAGTATGTATCAGTCAAAGGATCAGTGCTTAAATCACATTTGGGTCTCTACTGGCATATTGTAAGGACTTTTTTCATTCTAAGATCGACCATTATTTTCTAAGAATAACATTCAACATATATAACTGTAGATTGAATTTAAAATATTGCAGTTTAAAATTTATAGTAAATATTGTATAAAAATATCCCTACAAAATGACAATATTTGTAACAATGTTTATGAGGGTTTAAAATTAATTTAAATTAGTAATTTATCTCTTTAGCTTTTCTATGAAAAAAATAACTGCAATCGATTCCATAAACAAACCATTTATTGGTTTTTAACATTAAATGAAAGTGGCACATATAAACAAAATCTCTCATCATAAATTCCTAATATTATTAGTAAAATATTTACTTTAATTTCATAATTGTATTTTTAAATTTAATATTTTTAAAGGATTAATCCTCAGTTGTTAAAAATACGATGTAAAAAGACAATATTTTCTTCCTTGTAGTTTGTGTAACCTCCACAGGGTTCATACTCATCAGGAAAAACCTGGAATACTTATAGAATTTGGATTTTGTTAAAAAATAAATAAATAAAAAACAGGGAAAAATAAAAATTTTCATTAAAATTCTGAAAAATATTATTATAAAACCTGGAAAAACAGATATTTCCTTTCTCTCATAATATATTTTTCTTGTTTAGATTCATATCGAGATTCAAATAATTAAGTATTGGACAAATACACATGTGAACTTCTACATGAATTTCCATCATGATTGATACTAACATGACATCATACAATGGAAATAGAAGTATTTTTTTTTCTCTCTGGAGGAGTGTTTCTTGCAATATGGCGCTAATATTTTCTTGCAAATTGTCTGGAAAACTCAGGGAATTTTTTTCCCATATTCGATTATAAACCCTGCTCCAGTTAAAGGCAAAATTTCATCATAACAAATCCTTCATTAAAGAAACATTTAAAACAGTTATAGAGCAAGTTCTCAATTTATTGTGCAATGCCACACAAAAATTATTTTCATCCTTTGAAACTGATAAAAAAGTAAAACAAAATAAAATTAAAATTGCATTAACTATTTGAGTTATTTTGTAGATTGTGAAATTTACATCATTGTATTTTTGAGATATTTGTATGTATGGAGGCTATTTAAAAAAAGATAATCAGAAAATAATACTGATGAAAATTCACTGTTTACGCGTATTTCTTTTGTTTTATAGTGAATGTGTTGCTTTGCAAGATCCATATTGTTCATGGGATAAGACTCGAGGAGCTTGTTCTAGTTCTCGCACACGGTAATTACTATTGTTTACAGATTTTTCAAAGATTTTTTTTTCTTAAATTCTATTTTGATTTTATACTAATTTTATAAACATAAATCTTTGCAGGCTATGGAAAAGAGATTTATTTATCCAAAATGTTGAAGAAGGTATAGATCCTAGGTGTCGAGAAGGTATGCTCGAATTTCTGAGCTTCATGTTTCATTCTATTTATGTTTGTTTGTTTCACTTATAGTGCATGATAGTTTTATTTTTTTGCAAATGATTTTGGTGCACAGCTTTAATAGAAGTAACATAATAGAAGTAAATTTTAAGATTAAATGAATTATTAATTCCTTTATTCATCTATTATATAAGCAAATTACATATTGTTAAATATTTCATATTTGTTCATAAGAATCTGTAACCAATATAGGTAAAATAAGTCATGATTATTATTAAGCAAAATTTTCCCTATATTTGCTCTCCTTCTCTTTTTGTTCCTTTATGTTTAGGGTACACATCAACAACAAAAATTTAGTAGTTTAAAAAGACTACTTATATTATATTTAGTGGCAGGAAGAACCTAGAAAAGTCAGGGAATTCAAAATTAATTTAAAAAAAACAGTCTTGAAAAATTACAAATATTGCCCAAAAACCTGAAAAATGATATGATATAAACCTGAAAAATGCTTTTCGAACATCTAGTTAAAAATATACTATTTGATCTTTTATCTTTAAAATATTCTAATATTCTAAACTAAAACTGTTGCTGCACTTCTGTTTTAATATTGCTAAATTCTGCAAATGATAGAAAAATTTAATTTATTACAATAATTAATTTAAACAAGACTGATTTCTAACAACTTTCAGTACAATGTTGTGAAAGATTGTTGGTTAAGTATCAGGGGAACATAAACTAAAAATTGCAAAATGCACAATGACTGTTTCACATCAAAATAAGCATAATCCTTCATCAAAAGGGGAAAAAAAACTTGAGTACAGGGTAGAAGTAATAATGTAATATAGCAGAATCAAATTAGCAATGATATAAGAACCTTAAAGACAGAAAAACTTTGAAGTCAACAGTTAAAAATGTTTTCCAAAGAAACAACAATGAACTCGGTTATACTGTCAACTTGCTTGTAATGCTCATATAATTTACATCTCATTGTGCTATTTTGGAGAAGTTAAAGTATTTTGCATTTCATATCAGTGTATATAAAGATACTTTTATAGTATTCCATTAAATTTTAAACAGCAGCATTTTCTCTTTCTCTCCCTCTGGCCCCCACCCCCGCTTTGTTTACATTTTATATTTACTAATTTTCTTTATTTCTATTACCATAAAAACATACATTTAGTGCATTAAACAGAAAACTAACAAGAATTATAATTGATTTCTTCAAATATATGTATATATATATATAGTGGAGCACCTTTTATACATTTCTCATTTATACATTTTTTTTTTTTTTTTACTTCGGCCCCAAATTATTCCATTGTATTCTAATGCTAAAATCTTTCACTTATACAACACAGGTAAATTTGTAATTTCATTTATATGTTTTTTCTTTGAAGAATATCAAGTTTTAAATTCATTCCAGAGTAAAAATAATAATAATAACAATAATAAAATACTATGTATGCTTTATTCATATCTTTTCCAATTACTTTTTCTTAAAAGTGTATAGAGTGCAATCTGAATCAATAGCCTAGGGAAGTGTAGGGTAATATTAAAATACAAGTAGGTGAAGACAGGATTGACTAACATGTCTGCCTGGATTTTCTTTGAGAGAATGAAAATTGACTGCTTGCTCTGACCTCCCACTCCCTCTGTTTTTTAGAAAAAGGGCTTAAATTAAAAGAAATATGCATAGCTTTACAGGCATTTTATTAACTTACGTAGCAGTCTTGAATAAGATGCTAGAAGATTTTCTAGTTTTTCATTGTGTTCACTTGACATCTTACTTTCAGAGAGACAAAGTTTTTTTTAGTTTTAACTGTATCTAAGAATGTTGTCTACTCACAGAAAATGAAAGGCTTTATCTTTAATTTTCTGACCATCGTGATCAGGTACTTCCATTCACAAAGCTGTTGTGTTTTCCGCAATAAACTTATAATTTCTTAATTATTATTATTAGTTATTCATTTATTTATTTTTGCTTGCTTTAAAGTATGAAGGTTATACGTAACATAATAAGGTATACTTTCATATGCATAGTTATATTGTTAATAACAAGGTGATATAACTTACTTTAGTACATTATAAAATTGTGCAATGAAAACAACATTGCAATTCTAGCTTTTTTTCAAGGCGAGCAGATGTTAAATGATAAAATTGAAATGTTAAGAGAAATTGACAGAAATAGTGTACTAAACAGAGTATATTTAATGAGAAATTTAATATTTAAAAGTATCTGAATTGAACAGATAGAAAAAGAAATTGTGGAAATGTATTGGACTTTTATTATTTTATGACCCTTGATTATGTATTAATGCATTAAAATAAATTTTTTGTTGCATGTTATTTACAGTTATAAATTTTTTAAGAAAAGTACCTTGAAAAACATGTAAATAGTGCTCCACTATATATACAGAAGAAATAGTGATAATAAATTAAATTATCTCCATTCCAGTTTTCAATTATCTTATTCTAAAATTAACCGTGGAGAGAAAAAAAATAAAATAAATATTAAAACTTACTGTACTAAAAATTTTTTAAATAAAACTCGTAAGAATAAGTTAAAAAAAAAAAAATCCTTTTTTTTTTTTTTAAGATATCTAAAATAAATAAATATTGATTTGATACAATATCAATAAAACTATGTAAAGTGCTTTAGATTTTTACATATTAAAGAAAAAAAAAAAAAAAAAATCATTTACTATGTACTATAATAGGAAGTTATATTTTAAGTTGTATATATGTATTCACATTAAGTCAAAATTTTTATTTGAAATTATTTATTTTAATAAACCCCAATAAAACCTTGTAAAATATTCTTTATTTCATCTGCTTCGCTTGGTGTTAAATAGCATTAAAGTGTTTTATCAAATGTATTGAAATGTGATAAAGAACTCTCATATGACACATATTTTGGAATATTTTATTTGAATATAAAATAACTAACTGTCTGTAATAAATTTTAAAAGAATATTTCCTGAGAAAATATATGTACGAAGCATAATAGTACGTTGAATACTCCTTCATCCAACTAATAATTTATTGCCTGCAACTGAGCTAAAAAAAAATTATGCTATAGCATCTAAAAATTTGTAACTATATAGCTATTTTGTGTTAGGGCGCTCATCTTCTGGCGGTACAACCCCTCAACGTTCCCCTCATCACTCTGCAAGTCGTCATGATACTCCTGGAGGTGGTTCCCCCCCTTCTTCATCTTCGACAACTGAAACAGGCGATGACATTGATGAAGGTAAACTCTATGCCCTCTTGTGTGGCTTTTAACTAGCAAGGGTTTAGTTTCACTTGACCTCCGCATGTGTAGATTTGTTTGTTGCTTTGATATGATATTTACTAACTATAACTAATATTAAAAATTTGCTTTACTGGAACAATATGGTCAAGTGATATCAGAAACCAAATTAGCTGCGTCCTGCCCTCAAATAGCATGCACTGGGCCTCTGTGTGCAAATTTCAAAATTTTAAACATGTTTGTTTGTCCTAAAGCTGCTGTGAACTGCCAAAAAAAGAAATGCGATATTTGTCATAGGCTTGCATTTGTGTTCTTTACATAGATATATGTTATTAATAAATTTAAATATGTTCTAAAAGTTAAGAGAATTCAATATTTCTTATTATAATATTGCTAATGAAAAGTTTTAACTCCTTACAGTGGCTGCTGCCTCTAGTTATTATTAGGATTTTTCTTTAAATTTTCCAATTGCAACAGAACATCAGAAAATAAAAATGGTGTTTAGTTATAATTTACATTAAATGTTAATTTATCTTAAAAGTTTAGGCTTAATTTACATGTACTATTTCAAATACAAAAACATATGTATTCTTTCTATGATATTTAATTTTTCATTTTAAGAGAGCACTGTTTACTTCTATTTTATTTTCTATATTATTAAAAACATTAGTATTTGCAGTTTTACTACAAAATCACAAATTCAAAACTGCATTCAGTTAAATCATATTTATCAAAAATCACAGAAAGTTGTGAAAAAGAGCAGTGTAGAATAACCTGTTTTTAATACTGTAAATTTTGCATGAGAATCATGATCTCCATCTCTTGTTTTTAATTTTGAAAATAATATAGCAAACTTCATAATTTACAATCCATTTGTAATCTAATGAATGAATATTAAATATTCTATAACATAATTAACTTTAACTTTATAATAACTGAATACTTAAAATTATTTGGATTGTTTAATTATTATTATTATTATTGGGGGGAAAAAATGTATTTTTCCATTGTGGGAGAATGCCTAATGAAGTTGTAATTGTAAACATACTTAAAATAATGAATAAATTTCTTTACTTATACTTGTGAAAAATAACAACTTCCAAATTGCATAGTTCAGCAATTTTCAGATTTTCTATTTTTATTGACACACACAAAAATAAATAAATACACTACGAAACCAATTACCGACATTTGTTAGGACGATTCAATTATCAAAGTGACATCTGTTCATTAAACTTGTTAGAATATCTTGAGCTTTTTTTTTTTTTTTTTTTTTTTCTCCTGACTAAAAATTATTAAATTAAATCATATTCTAACTAAAATTAAAGAAAAGAGGGAAATTAGACAGTGTATGGAAGTCTGTTTTTAATATAATGATTTTACATAAAAAAAATCAAAATTCTCTTAAACATAAATCCTTCCCTTTCAAATTCTGATTAATGAAAGGTTTTTAAACATCAAACAATATTTACAAAGAAAGAATGAGAAATATGTCTTAACTGAAAGTGCAATTAATAAAAAGCTAATGAATTGTAATTATTTTTTCAAACATTTCATCTGAGAAATGATATGTTACCAAATCACAAATACAAGTCTCATCAGAGCCATCAGGAATAATGTAGTAAATATAGAGAATTATAAAAAAGCACCTCAGAACTGGTGTTTAAAAGTAATAAGTACAAAACTTTGAATAAATGCCATAAAATGCAAGAACTTGCAACAATTGTTTCAGGTCAGAAGAAGACACAACCCTTTGTCAGTCGAACAAAGTAGATACAAGTGCTGCAAACAAAGCAGCAATGTGCACTCGTGCCTACTTGTGTTGCTTCTTTCGACCCAAAACAATTGTTGTGAGTTATTGCATTTTATGGTGTTTATTCCAAGTTTTGTACTTATCAAGCAGAGAAGTATAAAATTATCTGCTCTATGGTTTAGCTTTAGAGCATATATTAAAACTCAAAATCCTTTGCTATGCCAGTGAAATAGAGATTCTAAAATTTCATTATCTGTCAGGTGCAGCTTCTATTTAAAAATTATTGTTTTTTGTATTCTTTTAAATTGTGCTTTTGTGGTTATATAATAATTTTGTTTATTGAATATTTAAAAGAAAATCTTCTGTTTTTATCAGGATAGTTTTAAATACTTTCTTTCAGTCTAAATTTTCATATTACTTATTGAAAACTTAACATAATATATATCTGTATATACATAATAAACTTGTTTACATTTTTTTTTTCTTTGTATCGTATTGTTTTCTATAATATCAAATATCAGTACTATTTTTTTTTCCCTTTAAGTATTAATAATTATTATTTATTTTATGAAGTATAAAATGAACATATTAATTTAGGAAGTGGCTTTATTCTCATTATCATCTCTCTCTCTCATTAATATGACTTACTATTGGCTTTATACCTCCAATGATTTCTCATTTATTTATTTATTTATTTATTTATTTTTTTATGTTTATGTAGCACCTATAATTTCTGTTTAAATACATTTATAATGTTTTTAGAAGTTAAATATCTATAATTTAAATTTCCAGTTTTTTAATAGAGAAAAGCTTTCCATTATTTCCTTTCACATCTTTGTGTCAATACTTTCAGATATCAAAGCTGTATTACATATTCAGTCTATAAATCATGAATCCCTGGGACATAAGGTATTTTAGAGGCTCTCCTACTTTAATGGTAGAACTAATTTCAATGTACAATTGTATAATTTAAGCAGTAAAGTTAGTGTTATATTAGCCCAAACATAAAGATTTAATAAATAAATAAACCCTAATAAAAAGTGTTTTTATGCAAGTTATAGTACCTCTTGGTCCCCCCCCCCCTTCCGTCCCTGATAAGCTGTTGAAGAAAACAGTGGTATGGACAATGTTGAAACTGTTTATACCTGCATGAAAAAAAAATGAATTCTAAGAAAACTACTTCTACTTTTCATCATTAGAAATTAAATAATAAATGAATTTACACAACTTCTAAAATTACAAAAATTTTAACCCAATTCCTTATTAGTAACTTTCCTAAGATGTAAAATATTGATTAGATATAATATATATATATATATATATATATATATATATATATATATATAAGGCCAAGCAACAGATACAATATCACTGAAACCACATAGACCAATAAGAATGAATATTTTTCAAGTAGGAGAAGCTCAGAAAGGTAAAAAAAAAATTCGTCAGGGGAGACCTTTTTCACCCTTGAGCCCCAATGTACAATTTCATTCACTAGTGGCTATAATAGCAAATCACTAGTAGGCCCCCTATTGTACTTGAAATTAATTGAAGTGAAATTTAAAATGGAATAAACTGTTAAATACAAATTACCAAAGAATTTAACAGAAAACAACTTTAATAAACAAAACATAAAAAAAAAAAAAAAAACAATACTCACAGGATGATACATTTGGCGTCACATGGATTAAAAAAAGCATATTAATTCAGGAGTTTATATGTTTATGGAGTAAAAACAAGCAAAATTCGAGGTTTAGAGGTTCATAGCTGATAAAAGAATAATGAAGCTGTATAGTAATATGGATATTTATTATGTGTGTAAGAGTATTATTACAAATTTTAAGAATAATTGACAACTCAAATAAAGAAATTGAACATTTAAAGGAAAAAGAAAGAATGCATATTAATAATAGGTAAATGCAACAGGCCTTCTGCTTTTTTTTTTTTTTTTTTTTTTTTTTTTAATAATTTCACAATCCCACCCAACTTCCACTTTTTTTATTGTCTTTTATTGTTTTATAATTTTTTTGGTGAAAATACATAAATGTGCAGTCTCTTTTTATTTTTTTATGTACTGACAGAGACATGGTTATGGATATAAAATGGAAAATACAAAGTTTTTAGGAAAACCCATTTTAGTAGTAGCTGTGATCAATATATTAATTTTCCTGTTTTTATACTTTGCAGAGCATAAATTTTTAATACGGAATGAGTAGTTAATTGTGATGTTTCTAAATACTGAAAGATGCAGACAGGAATTAAAATGTGCATATATATATTGGCCCTTCAAAGAGGAGGGCATTGGATAAATGCCTGATTAGCCTGTGCAGTAGTATAAGGCCCTGTAACGCTTTTTCATGTTTTTTTTATTATTATTTGTTATAAGGAGATTATTACACTTTTTAAATACTTATTATGTAAAATATCATACATTTGTAGATAAATTCTTTATTTACTCAGTCTTTTTGCAATCTCTGAAACCATGTTGAGCTTTAAAGATGCATTTAATTCATCTTATATTACATTTAAAACTGTTATCTCAGCTTTATTTTTATTTTTAATATTTGTGCTATTTTCTTTTACGTTGTAATTTTCAGATCACTAAAAATGTTTGCTAACATTTTATTATTATTATTGTTATTTATTTATAATTTTCATATGTTTAAATTAGAGATTTATATTTGTGTTTAATAATACGATTTCACTTTTTATTTATTTTTATTATTTTAACATGTACTAAAATATCTTAAAATGGATATTTTATTTCTATGCATTTTTCTTTCTTTATAAATGCTTTTTGGATAATAAAACTACATGTTCATATACTTATTGTCTTATATTAAAATTTGTAGAGTTATAATAATTGCTTAAAAATCGCTGAGCTGTGTAAATGGAACTATATCATTAAGATCACTCTTTGTTATATGTTTAAGGAAACTCTACCTATTATCATTGTCAGCAAAAGCCCATGTTATTTTTATGGGGAAATTTATTA
This sequence comes from Salticus scenicus, assembly GCA_963930645.1. Taxonomy (NCBI): domain Eukaryota; kingdom Metazoa; phylum Arthropoda; class Arachnida; order Araneae; family Salticidae; genus Salticus; species Salticus scenicus. The sequence goes on from OZ005654.1 coordinate 130,587,265, forward strand.
TTGAAACTAATCATTACCTAATGTATTTTTAAAAATTACATTTTCATTTACAGAAAATCATAACTGTTAAATTTGTTCTTGTTTATTAAAAAAATATTTTAATTTTTATTGTTTTATTTTGGAGCTAAAAAAATGCAAACAATACAAATAAACTAAGTACATGTTTTGCCTTTTATAGCTTCAAAATGAAATATTAAAATATAAATTTTTTGAAAGAACAAATTTAATTGTTGTAAATTTAACGAATGTGAAAATGAAATTTAAAAAATGCATTAGATAATAAGTAATTGTATAAACAAACTTTCCCATAGAATAACATGGGATTTACCTGCTTAGGGTAAGATGGGGAAAATTATAATAGATGGAGAGAAACTTTAATTCATTGTATCCTTTTCATATAGCGCTAATTATGATTAAATTATAAGATAGAAAATATTGAAGCTTGCAGTCATATTGCATTTTTTTGCTTCTTTATTCAATCCCTTATTATCCTCATCACATCTTTTCTCATATCTTGAATCGCTTCGCCTCCTATGGGGGGGGGGGGCAGAAAGAGTTAATGACATAAATTATTTTTTTTGATGATCATATGTGCATTAGCTACCACAATTAACTGACTTTGTTTCATGCACATTCCTCGATTACATTGGCATATAAAATTAAAGGAACAATTCGCTTTCCCACTTTCTTCTGTTGCATATAACTTTTTAACAAATAAGCATATGAACATAAAATTTAAATAGAACGTATTATAACTCTTCAATTTTTCTCAGAAGTAAGCTTTGGAAAAAAATGAAGAATTTCATCAATTTTAGAAAAGAAAACTTAATGAAAAATTATGTTAAGGATATATAACAGATATGTGAAGGCGCACAGGCCTTTAAATGTTAAGTAAAATCCCTAAAATTCTGATTTTTCTTCTCGTATTCTTCTTTTACTTTTATAATGGACTTAAATATATATATAATTACTAATTTGTAAATCATAAGTATCACCAGAATAATAAAAATGTTAATAAATAATTTAATAATGAATGTCTTATCCAATTTTCATGTTTGTGTGTATATTTTTTTAAAAGTTATTCATGTGAGAAAAAAAAGAAGCAGAAAAGTGAATACAAGAAAAAAAAAATCTGATTTTAATCTAACAAATGGATGCATGTGCATCTTCACCTATCTGTAATGCATTCTTATGACCCTTTTTCATTAAATTTTCTTTTTAAAAATTGTTGAAATTTTTCATTTTTCCAAATCTTATTTTTGAGAAAAATTGAATAATTATTAGTTTAAAAATTATTACTTACGCTAAAGTTATATCAAATTTGATTAATGATATGATAACAAACATGCTATCCAAATTTTGTGTTGTAATATGTTTATTTATTTAAAAGTTGTGTGCAAAAGAAGAAAATGGGAAAGCAGGTTGTTCCTTTAATTTTGTATGCCAGTGCATATGTACACCCCGCGACAGAAAGATAGGAACAAAGGGTTTTTTCTTTGATTTTTCATAAAATAACGTTATCTAAATTGTGCTTATCATTTATTATTATTATAAAATAACACTATTCCTAGACTAATTTTTGTTTTAAGACTAATTTAGAAAAGTTTTAAGACTAAAATTTTTCTAATTTAAGACTACAACACTCCGCGACAAAAAGATAGGAACAAAGGTTTTTTTTTTTAATTTTTCATAAAATAACATTATCTAAATTGTGCTGATCATTTATTATCGTAACAAAATGTTATCATATCAAAAACATATTAAATATTTGAATCATATTCAAAATATTCATATTCAAAATAATCATATTCAAAAATTTAAAAAAAAAAACCTTTGTTCCTATCTTTTTGTCACGCTGTGTAGTCTTAAATTAGAAAAATTTTAGTCTTAAATTTTTTCTAAATTAGTCCTAAAACAAAAATTAGTCCAGGAATAGTGTTATTTTATAATAATAATAAATGATAAGCACAATTTAGATAACGTTATTTTATGAAAAATCAAAGAAAAATCCCTTTGTTCCTATCTTTTTGTCATGGGGTGTATGATAATTCAAATTTTACAAATTCCCCCTCATCTTTCATTATCAAAAAGCAAATATGTATAAAGATATTGACTGTATTATTAACTTCTTTAGAATAATGTGTATGCCATTAGAATTAGAGTAGTTTTTCTTTCTAGAACTGTAGTAGAATGCTGTACAAAATACTGTTCTATTCTATCACCTTCTTTCTCTCTCATTCTTTCTTCAAATTCTTTTTTTCCATACACCTGTTAATTGATCTGGTGTTCTGTTGTATATTTTCCTTAAACTATGCATTTGCTATGGGCAGGAAGCAGCAGCCACAAGCAGGGCATGGAGCTTACTGTCCGTCCTCTTGAATGAATAATTATAGTACTTTCTAATTGAAATATAAAATATTGCATGAGAAAACTATACTAATGCATGTTGATTTGTGCTGAGTGATATGTATGATCTTTTAACATAACGTGTGCTTACATATAGCTTTCTGAAATGCTTTTGTAGTTGTTTGAATTAAACTGTTCTATTATTGAACCATTTCAATTATATGTATGTTTTATAATTTTATATTTGAAAAAATATATATCATAAAATATAATAACAGGAGACTTGGCGTTGGAATATTAAAACCCGAATAAACTACTATGTCAGAAACGCCAAAAGAAAAATATTTGCGATGCATACATCTATGAATGTGAATCCGCCTGCGTTAGATTCCTTAGAACCAAAGAATCTAGCTCAAGTGGATTCAAATTCATAGATGCTAATTAACGGTTATTTTAGCGTGTCTTTTATGAAAGTGACGAACACTGATGCAAATCTTAAGAGGGGACAATACCTAATCTCGCCGGCAGCCTTCGCCCATGTTATTCTATGGGAAAATTTGTTGCTACAATTACACATTACCTAATGAATATTTTTAAATTCTGTTTTCGCAGTCAGAAAATTCATAACAGTTAAATGAGTACTCATTTTTGAAAAATTCTTTTTTTTTTAATTTTTACATTTTAATTTTGAGTTCAAAAATGCGATTTTTCACAAAATGCATTTTTCTCATTTTCTAATCGCAAAATGAAATACTAAACTTTTAAAAAATCAATTTTTGGAAAACAAGCACTAATTGAACGCTTATGAATTTTCTAAATGTGAAAACAGAATTGAAAAATATTCATTAGGTAATGAGTAATTATGTAAACAAATTTTCCCATAGAATAACATGGGCGAAGGCTGCCGGCGAGATTAGGTATTGTCTGCTCTTAGGCGTACCGTCTTCAGTGCAAAAAGAATGACGCTTTGCACTGAAGATGGTATGCTTAAGGCTACCGAAACAGCTGTATACATCGCAAATATTTTTCTTTTGGTGTTTCTGACGTAGTAGTTTATTCAGGTTTTAATCATAAAATATGTATATTTTTATATATACATATTTTATATAAATTACTTACTAACTTTGAAAGTTAAAGTCCATGCTATTGTTTATTTAAAATACAAAGCATTACAGTTAATGCTTTGGATTATTTATTTATTTTTAATTTAGTGAAAAAGTCAAGGCTTGTGAATCAAACTGATTAGAAAGTTTTCAAGTCCTAATCACTAACATTCTTGAAAAAATTGTCATAAAAATTGAATCAAAATATTTTGTTGTAGTAGAAAAGCTATTAAAAAAAATTACTAGAAATTATTGTTTGCAATATCTCCAAATGAGTAAATAGATAAATTGGAAATTCAATTCTACGAATGCAGTTTTTATCTACAGTTGCTATGGAGTTTAAATATCTCTATTTTGATTTATTTATTTCAATGTTAGTTTTAATTTTAATTAATCAACTAATATGATTTTATTTTTATTTATTTTTGTCTGCAAACTAGTGTACATGTCAAGTACTTGCATTTATCATGATGTAATGTAATGTGGTGTAAAAATAAATCTGAAATTTAATTTGGCTTATATTAAATCTATGTGATATTGAAGTTGCATAAAATAATAATAATATAATAACATGACATCACATTTTAAAAACTGAAACTGCTTAATGCATTTAAATTCCTTGGCAATATTACAAAAGGGTTAATGTAATTTGGCTATAATTTTTTCATATTTGACATTCAAAGTGTGAAATTTAATGATTTTTCTTGTTTTTTTTTTTTTTTTTGTAACTCTGTAGCTAAGATTCTACAATATGACCAAATTTCTATAATTTTTTCAAGCCATTTGGAAATTAACACTTAAAAGAATTTCCTAGTGAGATCGTTTGGTTTTGATTCTTTATCTAAACATTTTTCTCCACATAAATAAATAAATAAATAATCATTCAACTTTATATATTTGATTATATAGAAAGTTGAGTTGAATCGCAGAAGTAATACCTTATTATTTTAAAAGTATTTGATACCTCTTAAGCATTTGAATTGTAAGGCAATGCTTAATTTTCTCTACTGGTAAATTATAAACTACAATTAACTTTATTTCATGTTAAAGGCTCCTTGATCCCTTTTACAGTTTCCTTGTCATTGGCTTTCTAAGTCCATGTGTGGGAGGAAATTTGTTATGAGAATTAATCATTACTTAATGAGTGTTTTGTTTTTAATTCCATTTTCACAGTCAAAAAAATTCACAATCATTAAATTTGTTCTTGTTTTACAAAAATTGATATATATATATATATATATGTGCAGGATCTGCCGAAAGTCCCATTGTACCCCTTGTATCTTGGGAATTCATTAAAATTTTTGAAAATTGTAAGACACATTCAGTTAATAATAGCAGGAGACTTGGCGTTGGAATATTAAAACAGGAATAAACTACTACGTCAGAAACGCCAAAGAAAAATTATTGAGGTGCATACAGCTGTTTCGGTAGCCTAAAGCGTACCGTCTTCAGTGCAAAAAGAATTCTGAATCTGGAGAAGTGCTCTTATACATAGGAGAGGGACCGGATTTAGTTCAACCAACAGGATTACGGAAGAGGTGGGGAGTGTGGCCAATAGGAATTAAGGAATGTGTAGCTGTGTAAACAGTAGAAAAATTAAGGAAATGTGGACTGAATGTAAAATTTCCAACAATCAGACAAATAGGGAACAGCGAAATCACAATTTACAAGGTTTTTAAATTTTTTATAAATATGAAAACCTTCGAAGAAATCGAGTTCAGGAATGGAGTTCAGCTAAAATAATTTGCAGACCTAAATCCATTCATGAACTCGATTTCTTTGAAGCTTTTCATATTTATAAAAATTTTAAAAACCTTGTAAATTGTGATTTCGCTGTTCCCTATTTGTCTGATTGTTGGAAATTTTACATTCAGTCCACATTTCCTTAATTTTTCTACTGTTTACACAGCTACACATTCCTTAATTCCTATTGGCCACACTCCCCACCTCTTCCGTAATCCTATTGGTTGAACTAAATCCGGTCCCTCTCCTATATATAAGAGCACTTCTCCAGATTCAGAATTCTTTTTGCACTGAAGACGGTACGCTTTAGGCTACCGAAACAGCTGTATGCACCTCAATAATTTTTCTTTGGCGTTTCTGACGTAGTAGTTTATTCCTGTTTTAACATTCAGTTAATTTTAAGATTTCATTTAATTAAAGAAAGTGGGTCTAAGGCACAGAAAGGCTGCTAGAGGGGCAAATTTCAAAATTTTAAATGAGATTGGGTTTTTTCCTAGCTTGATGGAAAGATCTTTTCAAGACAAACATTTTGGTAAACAAAAAATTTTGTCCTGCTGTGCTTTTTTTAGAAAGTATGACAAATTCCCACAGCGTTTTGAAAAAACCTTGAAAATTGAGACAACTGTTAAAAAAAAAGTGCTTAATAGTCTGAGGGAGACTTTATTTGGTTTTCAAAAATAGAGCGGAAATAAGGCATTCATGGGGGGGGGGAGGGGGGAGAGATTAAAAATTTCACATGAGAAGTTCCTTGTGAATTTATTCGAAATGTCTTCTCAAAACAAATATTTTTTAAATATCTTTTTTCGTTTTAGATTTTTTTATCTTTCTTATTTTTCTTTTTTCATCTTTCAGTTCTTTTTTGGGAGATTGTATCTGATTAAACATTTCACAAAAAGTCCCACATTCTCCCTGAGGTGCTGGATTCGATCCCAGGTCGCGCATGTCGGCTTAGCCATTCAGAGTTTTCTGTGGTTTGCTCCTAAACTTGAATAAATACAGGCTAAGACCCCTTAAAAGGCCCCCACTGAGGGCACTCCTCCTCAGGCCTAGGACCCTACTGCAGTCAATCGGCCTTTATCCCCCCAACCCAACCCTATATTTCAGAGCAATGGTTGCATTTCTTTCCATTTTTACAGAACACATTCAGGGATGAGAAATTTCTGCCGTTTTTGTTACTACTATTTTCATAAAGAAATACAGTACCCGCTGCATATTAAAATCACATTCGTTCTGAACCAAAGTGATTTTTTTTTATTAAGCAACTGATTTTTATATCTGGCGAACATTCCTGCACTGAAGAAAAAGATAATATTTACCTGAATTTGGTAAGAAATTTCAAAAGGTACCAAATAATGAAACTAATAAACAATATTAATTAATTTTTAACAGATAATTATTTAATTGTTCCTTCAAAATAAGTGAATTAAACACATCCCAAGTTCTGATGCGTTTTTTTTTTTTTTGTTTTTTTTTGAGGAAAATCATCAACACTTTGCCGAAAGTTCATGCTTTTGTTTTAAATTTAAATTCTTTCCTTTAAAGCTTCTTGCCTCTTAGTTTTTTCAGAATAAGAACTAAAAATTGTCTTTAAATTAAACATATATATGATAATAATAATAATAAGCGATTGTGAATCAAACCAAATTTTTAACTTATTACCGCGTTTAATTGCTGCAAATGTAAAATTTACTATTGTAAATGTAAAATTTACGACAAAAAGAGATAATGAAGGGATTGCTATATTTGATTTTCTATTTTATTTCAAAAATAAAAAATCACAGCATAAATAAAAATTTGTTTAGTGTGCATAAATGATATTTTTGCTGGTGAAGAGATTTTTTTTAGTTTATTAACCGGCGATACTGATTTTATTAAGCGGCGGTTTTAAAATTAGTTTGCATTGATTTGATTCCGGTCCTGGCAATTTGATCAGATTAAGCGGCTGATTTTATTAACCAGTGAATTTATTAAGCGGCAGTTACTGTATTTTTTTTTTTTTTTATAGCAATGTGTTGTGATTAAATAGGATAGATATTACTGTATAAAAATAGTAGTAACAAAAGAGGTAGAAATTTGTCATCGGCAAAAGGGGCTTGACAAATATTTGTGGATTATGACCCCTTGATTTCGGGGATGAAATTTCTTAAAATTGTAAAAAGTGTATTTCCTCAATCTAAGGAAGAGTTTTTATTTTTTTCCAAAATACAGATAAGAGGATTGGGACAATTTGTAATGTATTTAATTATGTATATATATGGTAAAACAAAATATATTTAAAATAATGTTTGTTTTGAGAAGACCTTTCCAACAAATTAACAAAGAACTCGTCTCTGTTTGAAATTTAAAAGTTGACCTTCTTGATGTTCTTATATCCCACCACCTCATGTTTTTTAAAACCAAATGAAGTCTTTCTTAAATTAACTAGCACTTTCTTTTAAGTTTTCTGAATTTCCAAGGTTTTTGCAAGGTTAAGCGGGAAAGAGGGGAAACTTCAAACAAAAACTTTAATATGTCATAACTCCCTAAAAAAGCATAGCAGGGGAAAACTTTTTTTGTTAAGATGTTCATTTTGAAAAGACCTTTCCATTGAGCTATTAAAAGACCTCCCCCCCTTCCCACTTGAAATATTAATGTCTGCCTCCTCGTGCACTTCTACACCCATTTTATATGTATATATATTAAACTTGTATGGAGAGCATTTGGAGGAAATAGCGCTATATTCAAAAACAACCTCTCAATTTGTTTGAAAAGAAAAGTTTTTGATCAGTGCATTTTGCCTGTTATAACTTATGCTTCAGTAACTTGAACATTAACATGTAAAGCTATACAAAAACTTCCCCAGAGAAACATGGAGAGATTTATGTTAGGACTCATCCAAAGAGACAGAAAGCAAAACACTTGAATCAGGAAACAAACCAAAGTTATTGATGTTATTTCTAAAATCAAGAAGTTAAAATGGAGCTGGACTGGCACTTTGCAAGAAGATATGATGATAGATGGACCACTAAAGTTCTATTACAAGGCAGTTTGGAATCACCTAGGCGAGGCCTCCATCCTGCAGTGGATTGATAAAGGTTGAAATTGATGATGATGATGTATATATTTCATTTTGAAATTATAAAATTCAAAAAATGCTTTTAAAATACATTTTTTAGCTCAAAAACAAAATGTTAAAAATTTTTAAAAAACAAGAACTAATTTAACAGTTGTGAATTTCCTAAATGGGAAAACGGAAATATATATATATATATTCACACTAAGGGACAAAAAAAAAAGGAGCACTGCAGGAAAATTGACATATACATTTTTTATTTGTAATAACTTCAAAACTAATGGTTGAAACAAATAAAACTGTTATGTTTGTATAATACAGAAGTCATAACAGGATAACAATGTGCATTTTTGATTTAATAATTCACTTTATTATACTCTATGAGGCATTAAATAAAAATCTACATAAAATTTTCTTTTTAAACGTAATATAATAAACATATACTTTGTATTCTATTATGATTTATTATATGAAATAAACAAGTTATATTTTGATATATAAAATAAAATTATTTATTTGTTAAATTTAAGCAATTACTTATATAAAAATATGTATTCTGCATTGGGTTAGTTCCACCTTTATATGGAATTACTACTTTAATGGGCAATAAATAGCATAGTATTATGTAGTATTTTGATATAAATCTCAGAAATTTCACTTTGTCAAATATCATAAATAATTTTTTCTAGTTCTTGCAGAGTTGTAGGCTTCAAGTTTTGAATTTTCTTCCCTCTCCCCCCAACCTTTTTATAGATTAAGCATTTTTGAGTGGATTGAGATTAGAACTGTTTACAGGTCTGATAAAGGAGAAATTCTATGATATTCTTTGTGGGATTTAACTTAAAGTAAAAAAAGATATGATTACTTACAGAATTATAAGTGCTCATGGGAATGGATAGGTAATTTTAACAATTTGAATCAAATAAATGTACCACAGACGCCATATAACAAGGTGCATCATCAATCATCTTGAAATGCAGTTTGCGGAAAAATCTAGAATGCCTCCAAAATAGTCTTAACTGTCACCACTTTTATAATGGCTGTGTTTTATTTTGAGTTAATTGATCCCTTGAGCATGAAAATGTGCCCAACTATGTGAAAAATTATGCACCTCCGTTCCATAATGTACAGAAAATTTGTCAAGACTGCAATTTTCATTAAGTCGGTCAGATTTTCGTCATCCTATTAGTGTTTTTCATCAGTTTGAAATAAATAAAACTTGACTCATCGGAGAATACCAGTTCGGCCCAATAAGTAACTGGTTTTTTTTTTTTTTTCTTTTTTGCAAATCTTCTGGTTTTTGACCTGCTTTGTTTAATTGTTCTCTGTTTTTGAAGAAAGTATTTTGCCATACACTTTCTTTTTTATCTTTTTCAAGTTCTGACCATGATACAAATCGATTTTTTAAACATTTGCTTTTTAACTTGCAGTCATCTCACTTGGATGAGCAACATGACCGCCTAAAGCCAAATCTCCAGTTTAAACAGCCAAAAAATTTTATATATTACTAAAAACAATCTCACCAATATTTCGTTAACATTTAATAATTTTGCCATCTCACATATTAAAATATTTTTTTTTCATTCTAAAATTAATATTTTTTGTGGCATCATTAATTGCTTTACCCCTGCCATTTTTTAAATACTTTCTAAAATTACAATTTTCTTGATAATTGCATTTTGTTTTTAACACTGGGCTCAATCCTAAAGTGTACATGAAGGACGACGTAATAAAATCTGTTCAAAAATTTACTTTTTAAACAATAAAATTGGTGGTTACATAAAGAGAAAAGGAAAATATAGCGTGGCTTTTTTTTATTATTTTTTTTTTATTATTATTGTCTCTTAGTGTGTATTTATATATATTAAATAGGTATTGAATAATTCTCATATCAACAAATTTCCCACATAGAATAACATGGTTTTTGGTTAAGGGTGCATTCTGCTATAAAAATATGATAGAGCGATCATATTCAGTAATTTGAGTGACTTAAGAAATATTCTGTTAAAATAGTTTCTGATATTTTAATTAATGTGTGAAATTGACTGTTTCTATAGATTTACCATTTAGTGAGAGTTATTGAAAAGGAATTGTATATTTTTGTTAACAGTCTGTTTTATACCTTCCAAAAAAATAACTTTTTCAAATGGGAATATTTGGCAGCTTGTATTTGATGGTTATGAGGTCTAATTAATAGAGTAATTCTTACAGCTGTAATGGAATATGTTTCATAGCTTAAAATAAATCAAAATACATGAAAATGTACTTGTTAAGCTAATTTTTTTTTTTTTTTTTTTTTTTTCTTTCTTTCTTTTAATTCACTCAAAAAAGTATACATCAAACATGTTGAGTGTTTCTATGTTTTAATACAATTTAAGAAAATTAAAAATTTGCATGGCTAATCAATTACTTTAAAATTTCAATTATCAGAAAAAAAATTCTCTTATGTTCGATAATATAGATTTTGAAACAATCATAGAATTTCTTTATGATATGTCTATCAGTATTTATTATACTTTCATTAATTATAATACTTGGTCATAAATTTTTAATGATTAAAATGTTGAAAATTACCCATTTGAAATATATGTAAGTATTATGAATATAAAAAATGTATAACCAAAATACTTTCTTTTCTTTTCTTTTTTTTTTTTTTTTTTTTTGGGGGGGGTGGGGGGTGGGGGGGAGGATATTTGTGATTTTCTTTATCTATTTATTTTCCAATAATAGGTAAAAAGTATCTTACTGTTAATTTATTTTCTGATTATACATTTATGCATTTTCATCATTTATATCTCCTTAATATTCATTGCTTTTGTTGTTGAGAAATTAGTTGTGATAATAATAACAACAAAAAATAATCTGGTGTGTCACTCACACGACTTTCTCTTTCCCTGAAATTTAATATTATAAATACAGGTTGGAGATTAAAAGATAAGATAACGAGTACTGATATGTAAACCTGTGTTAAACAATTCAAATCAGGCTTCGGAAGAGTTTTATATGATAATTAGTTCTTTGTGAGGGGGGCTACTGCCCCCTCAACCCCCCGTTTCATTAATGCACCTACATTCATATAGAATTTAATTCGGCTATTAAAAAATAATTAAGTTTTTAAAAAATAATTTATTAAAATTATTATTTTAAAAAATTATCTTTTATGATAATGCAGACGATTTTCATATTAGAGAAGTAGTATAACACTAAATATCCAAAAAAAGTCCATTTTATATTCAATGATTAAAAAAAAAAAAAAATAAAATAAAAATACGATTTTTTTTTTTTTTTTTTTTTTTTTTTTCAAAGTTTTTTTTTTTTTTTTCGTTATAAGTGAAAAAAATCGATAACTTTGTTTTAAATTATCGCAGATCGATGGTTCAACCATTCGTTTTAAAGGTATTGGCGAGCTCTTTTGAAAGATACCCATCATGAAAATTTACTCCCCTCAAGGGGGAACTTCCCCCCCCAGGGGGGAGGCGAGGCTCCTACATACACAATATTTTTTTCCCAGTTGGCTATCTCTATTACAAAATATATATATTCGTTTAATTTGGTTTAGTGCAGTCTATAGACGTTAAACTCTACTTACCTGAAATTTCCCCTCATAGACGTAATGTATTAGAATTCTCTTGATTGTTCCTGTACACGAATCATTTGCTGGATCTTAACGAAAAGCTTACTATAGCATCCCTATATGATACACATTTAGAATACCAAGTTTGAAATGTCTGCTACTATTTGTTCTTGAGATATGCTGATAACAGACATACACACACACAGACATACACACAGACCATTTGCTAAAAACATGATTTTCATATTCAGGGGACCTCAAAACGGGTAAATATTATAACAAAATCTCACGTTCGAAAATTTGACCCAAAAACAATACTTTCTCTACCTTATGGGTAAGAGAAAGTAAAAAATACTTTGTTTAATTTTTCAAATATATTATAGTTCTTGGAGAACAATCTGTTGAACAATCAAACTTATGGGTATTTCCTTATAGTTTATTTGGCATATCAGTGGGAATTTTCGTTCTTTTATTTATTTTTAATAACAATCAAAACTTTTATGCTGTAGCTAGAAAATACCAATCAGAATTGCAGAGAGTGTAACTGCATTAATTTTTAAATTAATAAAAGAAAAAAAAAACAGTTCTTCAAGCATTGAAATTGTACGGTTATTTTAAATTTTATTAATAATAAATATAAAAATTTAAATGCTATTACATTTCAATTGGGAAAAATTTTAAATATTTGTTTAAATGTATTCAAATCATAAATTGCTTTTTAAATAAAAACTGATATAATTTGCCAAGAAAAAAATTCAATTTTTATTTTCTTCTTTTTATTATTATTATTTTAATTCTTTGATTATAATTTATTCATACCTTAATGATTTTGTATAAGCATTACTTTTATAAATCTGTTAATGTGTTTTATGATGATTTTTCTTATTAATTCTTCGATAATAATTGTTTTAGGCTCAAAATTTTTCCCTGCAGGTGGCACAACTGGAGCTTCCAGGGGCCATCAGTATATGTATACTGCAGAGACCTTAGCTATTGCTGTTACAACTAGCATAGTCTCATCTCTTGTGGTTGGTTTCATCAGTGGCTACATCTTCAGTCGCAGGTGCAAATCTGAAGAAGTGGACTCGCCATATGATGATGCCCATTATTTAGAGCAACGAGGCAGCTGTGACAACCCCCATTTGAACCACACAGAAGGTTTTCTTTCCCCTACAACCAATAAACCCATCAACCTTGTTCTGAATGTACCTCCAAAAAACGGGAATGGCAAGAGTGCTAACAGTTCTGCTGATAACAGACCTGTTCAGAAAGTGAAAAAAATATATTTATAGTTGCTCTGTTGCTGATGAAGTGTATTGTCATCTCTCTTATCGTCCAACATTCCATATTTCATGGTGGTATTTTGCTAGATTTTGGATAGTTCTATCTCGGCAACGTGGTTTATGAAACTAGGAAAGAAAAGTCGAAGATAATACACATGCTGTATCAGTAATAGTTTACGTGCTGTGTGCTTCCACTCAGCAGTGGTTATCACTACCATGTGACCAGCATTGGTGACTCAGTAATATTTGTTTTCATAATTTGATGTTTCCTGCTTGGGCTGGCATTTTATCTAAAAGAAAAAAAAAAAAATATTGTTCCTTATCATCCAGTCTCTGGGGCATCGTTGCCATGATATAGAACATTTTCCCCATATTGAACAGAAATCATGTTCATAACTTAAATAACTTTGTTGACTGTATATTTTGCGTGTTTTTTGTAACCGCATGGAGTTGAGCCTTCATTAGTTGATTGCATCAGGCTCCTTTGTGACTTTTCCAAGCAAGATTACTGGACTTACTTCAATGCTCATCTTTTACACAATGTGACAAATATCAAAATTTAAAACTGATTTATACCATACCAATTTAATTTTAAAATGTGTTCATAAGTCAAAGAACTGATACTGTACTTATTAATGCATTGACTGGGAGTTTTGTGAACATTCTTTTGAAGTTTCTTTATGGTGCCACTTATTTCCAGTTTATGTATTAATAATTGCAACTGTTAAGCATCTGTTAAAGTTTTCAGTGTGCTTGTTTATTTATGAAATATCTTGTACATAGAAGCATATATAATCATGTGGCGTCATCTCCCCCCCCCTCTGAATTCCTTACATATTGTATATTTTTTTTCTTTTGCATGCTTGTGTATGAGAATGTGAGAGAGCATCTGTGAGAAAATGTGGACTTCTAATATTTTCAAAACTTTTGAAACTTTAAATGAATTGTCGAGCTTTTTTATTTATAAAAGTTTTATCTAAATCAGTATATTGATTTTTAATTCATTTTGTGTAGTTTTTACTATTTTGTTTTGTTTTTATGTTTCTATTTGTGAACGTTGGCAGCGACTAGAGCACGTTTGAAAAAATGCACATTTTGCTGTAACACCTATATGATCTGCCGTGGCCTTAGATTTTATCATATTGTTATAAAACATAGTTTTAAGAGTTAATATTTCTGAGATTGCTGGTTATATAATTAGAGTGGTAAAATTCTTCCACAGATTGTATTTAGAGCTAATATTATGTATTCTCTTTGAACAGAGAATCTGTTTTTGTAATTTCCATGTTTATTTTTTTAATTTTTATTTTGGCAAACAGTATATGTTTGTTACGAGTACCTCATTGCCGCTAAATATTTTAATTTATAAATGAATAAAAGCCAATTTGAATTAAACTACAGTGACCTCTTCCACTTGTACAGTTGCATCTGCACTTTCTTTCTTTCTTTCATTTTTTTTTTTTTTTTCATTCTTTCAAAACTAATTATTGCTTAATTAATTGTTAATTCTAAAATTTAAATATAGAAACTTTTTTTCCTCATTCAGAGATGAAACTATATAAGTTTCATAAGTTATATATTGTTCAGATTATTTCTAAGTTTTCTGATTTTATGTCTTAAAAAAAAAAAAAAAAAAAAAAAAAAAACTGAAAATCACCATCAAACAATCTAAGGATTTTACCTGAATATTTTTTTTGTATTTTAAAATAAATGTTGCTTAATTGTATTCTTAAATTCTGTTGTAGTCCATTTTTTGAAAACGAGGAAATAATTTGCAAAAGAAATGCTTGTTTTGGTACTCTGTAAAATTGCCTAAAGGTTATACGTACTGTAGAGGGTAATTGAGAATTGTTTATTAAACAAAATTGTAAAAAATAATTTTACAAAGTTTGAAATTTCCAGTCTTATCATTTGCATTTGTTTCACGTTGAGGTCATTGTATATTTATGTATGTTATGAATTTATGTACAGATCGCCCAAAAAATCCCAAACAAACAAAAAGATTTTTCTTTTTCTAATGAAATGATATTCAATCATCGAAAACAAATTAAATTACTATATATATACTTATATATACTCTTGTACATATTGAATATCTCATCTTGATCATTTGTCATTTTTTAAGATGCCCTGTAATAGCTCTCGCTACTCTCTCTCTCTATCTCTCTCTCTCTGTAGTTGGTTTAGATACCAATTTTCCCTTTTCACCATGTCCAACAATGCTGAACATGTAATTTGATGTAAACGTACTGTTAACATCATTCTGGCTGAAGTGCTTCATGTGTATTGTTGAGCATGTTTGCTGCAATAGTCTGAATTGTTGGCTGTTGAGTAAACTAAGAGTTGTCCTGAGAAAAAACTGTCTTATATAGCATGATTAAGAATTCGACTAGTAAAAAAACGGGAATCAACAGATTCCTGTGAATGCTTCTATAAAAATGAAACTGCTGTCTTGAAGTCCATGTGTAATTAATGTTTGTCTAATCTAAATAAACATATAACTCTTTGTAACTGAGCATGTCTGTCAGAGACATTAATAACTTTGGGCAATATTGGTTCAACCATTTCGATAAAGTGTTCATATAAGTATTTGCTCTCTTATTTTTCATCTTTTTTAAAAATAAATAATCAAAGTTGAAGTACTGGTAAAAAATATTGTCTAGCTTCTTGTCCTGGCAACTATCATATATACTTATATATAAGTGAAATCTTGTTGAAAATTAAGTTTTCCCATTAAAAAAAAATATGTTGAATCACATTAACTTTTTCTTAAATTTGGTGAACTAATATTGTATTATTAATTAGAATAGCACTTGTGAAGTAAAGCGAAAGAATCATGGAATGAAATTTCCACAGAAATGATGAAAATTTTTATTAAGTTTTTTTTTTTTTTTTTCAAGATTCCAATGAATCAGTACAAATAAGCATGGAATCTGAATCAGGAAATGTATGCAATGCTAATTGAATTATTATGAAATAAACTATATGAATATTCAGATTTTGAACAATAAAGTTCGAGTGAGAAATTAAATCAAAGCAATAAAATTTTTAGATTTATAAAATCTATAGATAATTATTCATTGTCTTTTAATTTCTGGAACATCAGTGATTTGATAAACACTCCCCTTCCTTTTTTTCCACTAACCAGTGTATAAATCGACCCCCTCTTGTCAAAAATTCCTTGACTTATACATGAGTATATATGGTACTTTAAAATGTGTAAAAAGTATTTATTTGAGAAAGAATTGAATTACCTTTTCTTCATTTTATACCATCATAAAAATAAAAACTGAAAAAACAAGTTTAAAATCTTTAGTCACAGTTCACCCTCCATTTTTTCTTTTTCATGTTAGAAATTTTGATGATGATTTCATTAACTTATTTTTATTACAAGTTTTATTTCTTCTGAAGAAAGAAAACTTTTACTTTTGTGTCATTAATTAGTATCTCTCTTAATGGATGTAATCCTTTCTTCATATGGAACTTTTTTTGCATATATTTCTTACTTTTTAAAGAATCACTGCTTTTAACACAAAACATTTATTATGAAAGACAAAACGTTCAAAATCTTTTTTTTTTTTTTTTCAACAGTTGTTTAAATGCACAGTTTTTCATCTAAAACATCTTTTTTGATAAATTTCCTTTTAAAAAAAATGATCTTACCAGTAAAACCTTTCTCTTTCTTATTCCTTTCCAGCTTAACTTACATGTGTTAGTCTGAAAAAAAAATAATCTTGTGTCATTTGAACAATAAGAAATAGACCTGAAAATTGGCATTTTAAATTACTCGACAGTGACTGTAGATCCTTTAATTTTACTCAACTTTTTTTTTTAATTTTTCAGCTGATTATTAAAATAAATAATTTTCCCGTTTGAAATTTAAAAAGAAAAAATAATGTCCAGCTTCTGTGAAACATTTGTTTTAAATTTGTCAATTTTTATGTAGTGTTTGTTTCAGTTTTGCTTATTTTATGAAGGTTCATTTTAAAATTGATGTTTTTTTGTGAAAGTTCAGTTTTCAAACCCAAATTTTCACTAAATAAACACCAAACACTTTTTTTTTTTTTTAATATAAATTGATGAAAATTATTCTTTTTTATTGCTTATTAACAAAACATTTTTTTTTTTTTTTGGCCAATTGCCGAAATGTGAAGTTTGTCTCCCATTTAAAAAAAATAAATAAATTACATTTAATTGTGACTAATTGCTGAAGTATGCTTTTTTTTTTTTTTTTTTTTTTTTTTGGCTGATAATCGATGAAATAGGTGATTATTTTACTGTTAATCGACAAAAATTTATGTTTTATTTTGTTTAGTCACCACATAACGAGTGGAAAATGGATTTTTTCAGGTCTAACCTCAAACTAAACTCAATTAAAAATGTTGTCAAGTGTTCAAACTAATAAGGGCTATACAATATCCTCACTTATTTCTAAATGAATAGTTAATTATTTTGATTGTTTAAGCTTTTGATTGGGATAAGTTAGAGTAATTAAAACAGGTTTTTGAGATTTTCTGTATCTTTTTCAGGTTTTATATTTGTCTTATCTTCATTTTTATTCTTTTTCAATGTATAATTTATTGACTTTTTAACTTAAAAATTTTTATATAATTGATTTTTTCAGAGTATTGATATTACCATATGTAAAATTTATTTTTCTTTCTAGAAAATTAATTTTTAAAAAAGTAGTTGCTAAACTACTTTTTTATTTTTTTCACTGCTATAGCATATAAGCAAAAATATTAAGCAAATGGTGAAGTTTTTTATAACTTTTTATATGTGAATTTTAATAAATTAAGATAAGCCTGTAGAGTTCAAAGTTTACTTTGATATAAATAACTCTAATAATATATTTAAAAAATCTTTTTTATTTTATTTTTACATTTTTTATTTTTTCCCTACAACATTATTTGTATTTTTTTTAATGGTACAAACATGTGAAGCTCAAACATTTTCCCCTCTTCCAAAAATGTTATAGCTGAACTTCAAAATCATTGAAATCGTAGTATAACTAATTTGAGTCTTTTTTGGAAATCGCATGGCTCCTTATACCTATAAAAGCATTGGGAAATAAATTGTCATCTCAATTTTGGACATTTCCAATATATGACACGAAGGTTTTATGTTTTTAACTATGAAATATTTTATGTAAATTCCTTTTTAAAAAATGCATTCAAATCTAGATGTCAGAATATTACTTTTTGATATATATATATATATATAATGCTGTAATGGGATTAGAAATTTTTGTTTCTTTGCAAAATTTTATTATAATGGTGCTTTTTAAATTTTTTCCAATATTGTTTATTGATTGAAGCACTGGTTATTACTTGAAAGAAGTGTTATGTGGATGATACAAATTCCAGCTCTAATATATTTAAAAATTCAATGTTGAAAACCTTAACCTGTTTAAACTTTGTAAAATTAGAAAAGAAAAAAAAAAAAATATTTTTACAGTTTTACAAAAGATTCATTATTATCTTAAATTACTGAAGTACAACTCTTGATTTATTGAATGTGAATGCTGTCAAAATATCTATTACTTATTCTAATATTCTGTGCTTAAAGATTCCTTTAAAAGGAAATTAAGCAATATATATATATATATGTATACACTCAATAGAACCCAGTTTCGTATTTGATTGGGATTATTATTTGAAATTCAGTAAAATTCATTCAATTTTGCTGTTAATTCAGTTTTTTACATCCTGTGTGTTTAAAAAGGCAGGAGGAAACTTTCAAACCTGAATGACCACAGCCTTGATAAAAATATGACTCATTAAAGTTTTTTATGAAACCAGATTTATAGTTCTTAATATTAAATCACTGTTTTTTCTGATTAGTAAAAGTTAAAGTAATTTAAATGGATAGTAATGCAATAATCTTATGTTAAGTATGCAATCGACTTTTTAATTAATATTTCTAATTTATTAGTTTCATGTAAAATCCATTGCTGCATTAATTTAAAATAAAACAAAAGCTTGATTATTATGTATTTTGATATATTTCTTCAAGTAATATTATTTTACATTTCTAAGATTTTATTGTAATTTTAAATGGACTAAATCTTGTGCGAAATATTATTTATTGCTCCCTCTCCCCACCATATCTTTACTAAAGACGATGCTCCAAAGAACAAAACTATGTATTTTGATAATTCAGTGTCTTTCAATCTTTTGATATTTTTGTATAGTTTCTAAAGCATTTGATAATCTGTCCTTGACAGAGAAAGTTTTGTCTCTGAAATATAAATTAAAAGAATACTACTTTTTACTACCTTACAGCTGGCTGAAATTAACAAACTCTTTTTTAAGAGATTTAGACACTGTAAAATATTTTACAAAAGATTCTCTAGAAAGAAATGGTTATCTGTTGCTGATTTAGAACTAATAGCAAAAGATAGTCTTCACCTCAAACGTTTTGATTTTTATTAGCTATTGTAGAAAACTCAAAGTAGCCTTCCAAGAAGGCTTTTGACTTCTGCCAATATGATTTTGAAGTTCAGTGTTTTTTTGTATTTATTTATTTGTTTTTATTGTATCATAAGATTTAATGAATTCTATGAGCAAATTGTCTAGTTTGTACAAAATGTTTTTATGAAATTGTTTTTAATTTAGTGTTGTATTATCATTTGGCTGAGCTTTGTAAAATGAGCCATTTTTCATCAACCATTTTTTGTTTTTTGTTTTGTATGCCCAACAAAGAAATTATGAATTTATTTCTTTGTAAGCAGGAGCCCATTGTACAGAAAACCAATAATGTATAGTATATTGTGTGATAACTAGATCTTGCTTCCCATCCTTACCTCTCTTCCTTAATTTGAGAGGAGAAGACTATTCTGGGAAATATTAAATAGACTTTCAAAAAATATTTTTTTTCTTGTCTTATTTTTTGTCATGTTTATACTTATTTTCTAAAAATCCACTGGAGCAACCCAAAGTTTTGTTTTGAAAGATTTTTGAACCATTGTTTACTCACTGAAAATTATTAAAAATTGAACAAAATCATTGTATACTTATATAATGATTTGCTTTGCATATAGAAAACAATATGGAAAAAAAAAAATCTAGTTGTGTAACAACACACACGTTATCCACTATTACCCATGTTATAAACCATTTTTGGAGATAGTGGTGTCAGAACACCTGGAAAACAGGGAAAATCTGGAAAACTCAAGGAATTTAAAAAGCTATTAAAAAACAGGCAAAACTCAGGGAATTTCAAATTTTATTGGAAAAATCAGGGAATTTTGAAATTTTTTGGAAAACAGAAAATTTTTCATAATCAAACATTTTTTTTTTTTAATTTTAGTGCTTTCTAATGAATCAATTATAGTTTTTTCTTCAACTGTAGTAGTTAATAAAATTAGTATACCCTAAATATGTTCAATTGACTTGAAAATAAGTTAAATTCTAATGCTGCTTGATTGTGTGGCATCTATTTTACTTCTAAAAGATACAGGGTAAATTCAGGGAATTTTTTCTCCTCATTTGTGTAGCAACCCTGCTAACTTATCAGGACTCCAACCAATTTTTCTGCTGTAACCAACTAATACATATGAAGGACTAGTGTTCATGTTATGTGTTTTTCAAGGGGTGCCACACTTGCCCTATTCTGTTGTAGTGTCAATGCATCCTGCCCTTTTTTGAAGTACAAAATGCACCTACCTTTCTTTTTTTTTTTTTTTTTTTTTTTTTTCAAGTAAAAATGTACAATGTACTTTCCCATCTGCTATATCATTATTTTTAAAAGATATTTTGTGGTTTTTTGCCGAAGAGTACATAGGCGTAGCCAGCTTTCCGAGCGGGAGGGTGCCCAAATTTTAAACTAAAAGTTACAATATGAATACATTATGAACATAGTGTGCGTGTGTATGCATGTGTGCGTTTTAACGCATGTATAAAAGTTACACAAGTTAACACATGTACGTTTTAACATATAAATTAAGTAACTTTCTCTTAGAATAAATAACTAGACTTGACGCAGAACAGAAATATCAATATTTACACAACGTTAAAAATGCCAATGTAAAAAAATGTTAAATGCAGACTGCAGTTTTGGTAGCGTAAATCGGTGCATTTGGCTTCCTTTGAATTATCATTTGATAAAGTTTGGACTTTCAGAGTGGTGCCGCTATCCGTCTAACAGAAAAGGAACAGACGTTTGAAAATTGATTAAAACAAGGAAAGAATGTTGCATAAAAAATGATGAATGGTGTCTAGTATTTGGTTTCAGTACGAAACCAATGAACGTTAAAAGGTTAATTAAAAATCTGAAGCCTTAAGTTATAAACGAAAACCTAAAAACTAAACTACGGAAAAACTTATACTATGTAACTTAAATTGCGCACACAAAGTGATAAAGAAGAATTATAATGATATGTTTATTTATAATCGCATTTCATTTCTTTTATTTTACTAGTTTCAAATTATGAACCTATATATATTAATTAAATATATTTATATATATATTAAATTAATACAATCTTGTAGATACTTTTTAAAAAATATTATTTTATTCTTTCCCATATTCATGAATAGCATTTATTTTCTATATTTTAAAACATTGTTGTATTGTTGTAGTTGTGATGTTAGTTTCAAACAGAATAGTACAAACGTGTATTGTGATCGCTGTAAAATTAAAGTGATACTTATTAATAAGGTTGTAATAAACTGTTGTGTGTACCATAATATAAAAATGTGATGTGTGTTAAAGTCGCAAAAATAAATATATCGAATTCTGGAAAGTGTAGAAACACGCCACAGACCGGACCAAGAGCTGACCATTAGCCAAATAAATTCCATGAAAAATTGCATAAAGTAAAATGAAAACATTAAAAGGGACACATACCAATAAAATTGCACTGAAAATCCCTGCAAAGTAAATGTATCAAAATGGAGGACAGATAAAAAGCTAATATGGTGTCTCACTATCCGACCGTGCACTGGCCATCAGCCGAAAATATTATCTAGCCACCACCACAATTCAAAATTGCATACATAATCGAATCCAGAAACATTCATTAATAAAATTGCACGAAAACTCATCATGACATAATGTCGGAAATTTTCTACCCACACAAATAAACGACTTTCTATTTAAAAAATTAAAAGACCTATAAACCATATTTTACGCATACCTTTCTTTGATGTTTGTATTTTTTGTGTTGTCTTGAGCTTCCTCTGCAAACTCTCTCTTTTGCTTTGGTTGGAAAAATTATCAAGTCCTTCACATTTTTGCACATGATTCCAGAACAGTTTTTCGTTTCTTTTGTCATTCAATACAGCTTTAAATAGAATTATACTCCGCTTTCTCCAGATACAGGATTTTCAGGAAAGAGGAAATTGTTTTATAAAATTGCACGAGAAGAAGGAATCCGAATAAATATTTACACTGTAGCCTAATTTTTAATAATTTTCTTCCTTTATTAATTACAAATACAAAATCGTCTGTTCATAAATACATAATTTATTTTCAGCTACAAATCGTTTGTCAAAGTTCAAAAGTAAGGCAAACGATTATAAAATGTCTTATTATTATTAAGTTTGAGTGACAGCTTTTAAATAAAGTAAAGAAAATTAAATAAATAAAATGTGGCATTTAGTCACAAAAATAAGATATTGTATACTTGACCGACCATTTCTGAGGTGCTTTAAAAAAGTTGAAAATTGTTTTAGAAACAATTTTGTTTGGCATGTATTTTTGTGAAGGGGAAGCATGTCTATTGCATCCTTGAAAACCCTCTGTTTGATTACAATTCCTGCATTCTTAAAACATTTACTTCAGGCTTAAATTAAAAATATTTCTAAAATGATTCAAAGAACTTTCACCCACAGTAAATTTTTTAAGAAAAGTCTGCTTATGATATGATTAACAATACTATTTGAACTTTCCAGTGTTGTCTTAAAAAAAAAAAAAAAAAATAGCAAATAAGACAGGCTGACGAAGAAATTTTTTCTTCAGGTTGATATGTTTTTCTGATATATTTTTGGATGCTGTTTTAGGAAAACTTATTTAAAAATTTTCCTCATAAAAAAAAAAAAAAAAATAAAAATAAAAATAAAAAATTGTTTGAGTTTAAAGCTCTATTTTTTTCGACTCCCATCTAAATTATTTCCCTGAAAATTTGGGTGATGTGAGTGAAGAACAAAGAGAGCTGTTTCATCAAGACATCAAAGAAATGGAAAGCAGGTATCAGAGACGATACATTTTCAACATGTTAGCAGAATATTGTTGCATGTTGTATAGAGAATTCCCCACACGCACACACACAAGACCCTCAAGCCTTGCACAAGGTAAAATGCTTTAAAGGGAGATTCGATGTGAAGAAATACATTTAAAAGATAATATGGAAATTAAAGCCTATTTCAATGCATTTTTTATATAAATTGTTTCGAATTTGTTATAACTTCTAGACGAATTCTTCCGATTTTCATCAGTATTTTGTAAAAATTTCTTACGTGATACGAAAAAAAAAATAATAATAATCATTTCTGAATTCAGATTATCAAAACACATTAGAGACACCCAACGCAGTACATAAAAAATTTGAAAAGTACGTTTTCACAGACCAGTGTAATCGGAAAAAAATTACCCGCTAAGTTATTATGATACCAGCCATGCATTCAAATCAACAATTACTAAAAAAATTATTTTTGCATTCAAAGAACTTCAAAACCTGAAATTATCGCAAATATTTAGTTTCGAAAATTCGACCCCGTAAATAATACTTTCTGTAACTCATGGTAAGGGAAAGTAATTATCATTTTTAAACGATTTTACTGGACACAATGTAGTTTGGTATGAATACTTTTAATCGAACCTAACTTTTTTTACAATCTTTTACACGAAAATTATTTTGTATGAATAGAATATGTTAGTTTCATTATGTTTAGTTCACTTTAAAAATGTTGTTGATATGTACAACTAGAAATTTTGAACTTAAACAAAAATGCATTTGAACTTTTTGCATGTCATAGTATACGATCATTATGATATAAATTGAATATGATTTTAGACTTCCTGCCAATACCTACTTTTGAATTATGCCCATGCAGACTAACCACAAGAGCCTGGTTATACAAATGAGGGGACCTCAAGACGTACTATTGTAAAAACTATTTCATATTCAAAAACTGGATCGCAAATCATTACATTCTCCAACATGTATGGGTAAGAGAAAGTTTAAAAAAATGTTTATTAAAAAGAAATGACAAAAAAAACTTGACTCTCTGTTAAGGCCACGAGTTTAAATAAACTAAATCACTTTATCGCCTCTTTTCCTGCTTTTCCTTGAAGGAAAAACAAACTACTAATTTCCTTTTATTTTTTTGTTTACCAAGAAAAGTTACTTTGGAAATTTTTGTCAGAAATGTGCAAGTAAATTTGGATTTATGAACAATTTAGATTATTCTTTTAAATATATTTTACCACCATGTTTAAGAAAGTGTCTTTCTATTGCATAGAATCATTGGTATTAGGAATGACAATTTTTCTTTTAACCTTCAAATCTTTTTTTTTTTTTTTTTCAGTTTTCAATATGTTTTTGTTAAATATACTGAATATATGTGCGTGAGCGGGTGGGTGCCCGGGCACCCAGGGCACCCCCCCTGGCTACGCGCATGGAGTATACATTTATTAAAAGTTTCATGTCATGTGAAATCAGATTATGCATACCTTTGCACAAATGCAATTTAGATATTCCATAAGAACTGATTTCTAGGTGCGATCTATGGTTGTTAGTGTATTTCTTCCTGTGGTTGGCAGAAAATAAATCGTCAGTCAAGGTTTCTCTGATGATTTTTGTCCGTGAAGTTCCTCGCATATCCTGCACATTGGAGATCTTTTCTGCATATCCAAGAGTAGAAATGTCTGTTACGTAAATCAGTGGCGCACACACGGAGGGGGCTTAGGGGGCTCAAGCCCCCTCCAGAACCAGCTGACATGGTAAAAAATTTTATTCAAACGTAGATATTGTAAACAAAAATAAAGTTTATAAATTGTACATTAAATATTAGGAGTTTTTGAAATTCTACAATCAAACACAAAAACAAATAACTACTTCTTCGTTTTTTAGTTTAAAGATACCCTAGACATTTCATTGCAGTTTTTAGGAATGGGCTTCTAAGGACCTAAAGCATATACTGTTATCATGAAATTGAGGGAGTATTTAAAAAGTCAGGCAGAAGAAACAATCTGATTTGGAAGGATGTATTTGTCAGAAAAATGGGATATCAGACTCATACAATTTTGTATTTTAATTTATGAGTATTTATAGCATCTTTGTGAAAGTTTGTTTTGTCCTTGGGAAAAATTAACACATTTGCATCGGCAAATGAAAATTCTCGTTTGATATAAAATAAAAATTAGCCCTGCTCTTAGTTGTTCCTCTAAAACAATATTTTAAATAAAAAATGGACTTTCCATATTCGTATTAAAAGCTTTATATGCCACTAGAACATATACAAGCTAGGGAAATTTTGTATCAATTGCTGAAGATAAAATTTAATTGATTTAATCACAAATACGTAAAATTATTTCTCTAAAAATGTAACGATTTAAAGAAATGTCAAAAGGTGTAGTTTACTGTTCAAAATAGGAAAATGCCTCTAAAACAATATGTTAAGATATTTTACAGGTGCTTGAGAGGGTGGGGTCACTTATTTTTTTTTATCACAGTACGTAGGATATACAGTAGGGTCCATGCACAGTTTTCATTTTTGCCTCTGATGTCACTGAAATCTAAACTCTGTTCTTGGATAATGCAATTTTTTCCTGTTATAAAAATTCAAATTTCATAATATATATGTATACATATATATTATACTGGAATACAAGTTCCTGTACTGATATTACTCAGAAAAGTAACACTTGAAATATTTGCTAACCGAACAAATTAAAATTATAAGTAATATATATTAGAATTAATGTTTTAGGATATTAAGAGGTACTGCCCCTGCTTGCTGTGTTGACTAACACCCACGAAGACTAAGCGTCCGACTCGTTTCTGTTAACCGAACCTAGAAGAAGCATCTCCCCCATACTCAATATAATTAAATAAAAATAGCCATGTAAAAATTTACTCTGAAATTCTGTTAAAATTCCTACATATCACAACTGCAGCTTTTATTTGGCAATAATTATTATGATTTCTTAATTACTTACGTATTACTGCATATGAAGCATCGCCAAAGAGTATTAAATTTGATAAAATTTTAATTTCAATGGAAATATGGGCAGGGGGAGGGCATTTCATTTTGGGCAAATTTTATGTT
This sequence comes from Salticus scenicus, assembly GCA_963930645.1. Lineage (NCBI taxonomy): Eukaryota > Metazoa > Arthropoda > Arachnida > Araneae > Salticidae > Salticus > Salticus scenicus. The sequence continues at coordinate 130,613,640 of OZ005654.1, forward strand.
CACCAGCTTGTCATATTGTACATGACATTTTTTGGTCATGAGATGAACCTACACATTTATGTTTGCAAGCTCAATGCCAACCAAAACTGACTGAACTACTGTAACTTAGCATGTTATATACTGATATAAATTCCTCGACTGCACTATTCAACTTAAATTCAGTTTCATTCGTTTGTTTATTTATTTTCTAAAGAAATATCTAAAGCAGATTGTTTACTATATGTATGTATGTGTATGCCCATAAACCTATTACTATACTGCAGGATCCAATTTTTCTTCAGCCCCCTCCAGACAGAAATTCTGGATGCGCCACTGACGTAAATAATATAATAAAACAAAGAACCACAGAAATTATGTAAAAGTAGTGAAATTGGCACCCGCAGGATTTCAAGTGTTCTGCATATTTCTTATTTTGTGCTGAAGCGTAAAATTTTCCGCATAAAAATGGCATTTTATTATTATTTTCTTATATTTTCAATAAAATTAACTTATTTAAACAGAAAACAGCGAACATAAAACAGAGTTTGATCAATATCAGACAATTTAAAAAAAAAATGTTTCAAAATATTCAGATGAGAAAATTACGTATGTTTTGGTAATCATATAACAAAATTATGCATATTTCAGCATACATGTATCAAAAAAGCAGAAATCTCGCTGATTTTTAGATAATCTTTTTAATTTCAGGAACAGCTTTGGGAAAAAAAAATATATTTATATATATATACGTGAACTCCATTGATTAGCAGCGAAATAATAGCAGAATTCAGTAATTAGTTGCAATTAAATGTAAATTTTTTAATGTTAGCAGTGAAAATAATCCCATATTTTAAAATTGGCTGCAAAATTCTTGCATATTTCAGTATTCAGCTTTGAGAAAAAACACAATTTTCATTTATTAGTGGCGAAATAATTGAATGTTTTGGAATTTAACTTCAAAAAGAGCATTAATTTGATTGATTAGTTACAAAACAATTACTCATACTTCGGCACTCAATCTAAAAAATACTGCAAATTGTGGGAATCAGCTTTAAAAAAAGACAGGAATTTTATCGATTAGTGATGAAATTAGAACGTATTTTAACAATTAATCGTGATTAGAACCTTAAATTTTTTTAATTCACATTAATTTTGCATATGCTGTATAGTTTTCCTTTAAAAGTTTAAAAAAAAAAAAACAAGGTTCATTCTTTTATTTATTTATTTAATTTTTTCTTTTTTTTTTTTTCCAAATAATTTATAAACTTAAAAAAAAAAAAAAAAAAAAAAAAAAAAAGAATAACACCCTTATTTATTTCATTGTGTAAATATCAGGAAGAGACTCAATAGATATCCTTATAGATTTATGTCTAATTTAATTATTTATTAAAAAAAAAAAAATGCTAAGGGCATGTGCTTATTAAAGTCTGCAATAACTTTAAAATATCTGTAGATTACAATTAAAAAAAAAAAAATCAATAATGTCGAAAAAAAAAAAAAAAAAAAAAATGAAATTATTTATTAAAAATTTTTGAATTATAAATATTTTACCACAGATCGGCTCCTAATTATTTTAATTATACTTTTATGAAATTTCAGCTGTTTTGGTCAAGTAGTTTTTGAGCTACATCTAAAAAGCTATTGCCACTATTAGACATGATTTAAGATTGAAAAAAGAATGTAACATTAAAAAACTCAAAAGTCCTAATAAGTATAATTGCTAAGCTTATTGACCGAATATCTTTAAATTTAGTATCCGATGGTAAAATTTTCTCTGGAATTTATAAAATCAAATTGTGTGTTCATTGGAAACAGAAATTTTAACTCTGTTGCATGTTTACATTTGTAAATGGCCCCCTAAGCTTAAATTTTCCATAAATAATTATTTTTGATATCTGCTGTATTTTTCCGTTAATTAGGTGATGAGATAGATAGGGTGTCTCATTTTATATATATATATATATTTTTTTTTTTTTTTTTTTTTTTGGGGGGGGGGGACCATACATTGTATAAACCATTTAGCAAATGGTGAAGAAAGTGCTCTTTTACTCACAAAACAAGTGCCTTTTTTGATAAATCCACAGTGTCCTCTTTTTTTTTTTTTTTTTTTTTTTTTTTTGAAAAAATGTGAACATTATGAAGAACACCTAAAAAGGAGTTAATATTTGAAGAAAATCAGTAGAGCCGTTTTTTCAAGACAACCTAAAATTTCCAAACCTAAAATTGATCTATCTACCTCATTTTCCTGCATATAACCTGCATGTTCTTTTTTTAACCCTGACAAAAAAAAAATACATCAGATAATCCACAAATACAAATTGTAATCAATATGCAACATTTTGATCATACTCTTTGTTCAGCATAGAGGTCTATTTAAAAGATAATTATAATGTAAATATAAAAGTAATTATAAATTAAAATAATTACAACTTATTATGTATATATATAATGCAATTTTTTAGTTTTAGGGAAAAAAAACTGTGCTAAAATAGTGACGATTTAATGAGCATATATAGTTACGCTCATCACTGACTGACTCTGTCACGCTTAAAAAGGCTAAGACTCTGTGTGTGAACGCAAGTTGCCACCTAATTTTCATACTTTAGTTAATTTAAAAAAATCTAATTGTCTCATTGGTAAGCTGTTTAATCCAACGGATTCAGACAAATCGCTCCTTTCATTTGGTACCTTATTTGTAACGAATTTTTGATTAGATTTTTAAAAATTAATTAAAATATGAAAATAGACATTTAAATTTTTAATTGTTGCCATTTTTTTTCAGCATAAAATGAAATATACTTTCATGTGGGGAAAAAAAATTATAAAATATTAAATTTGCGTCTATATGATGTTGTTATGATCTAAAAAATGACGCCTGTAAAATAATAATAATAATTTTAAAGGTAACGAACAGATAAATAAAGTGCGAAAATTTTGCACGAGCTTGCTAGCAAATGAATTACTTGAAGTGAGAAATAAATAAAATGAAATGATCATTTTTCAACGGGCGCCTTAGTCACCCTACAACTAACTAGTAACAAATAAACAGAACCAGAAGCATGCTGCCACAAGTCTAGAAAAGTAGAGCCTGAAATCAGAGGCCACTCCTACTACCACTGATACATCATGCATAAACCCAATCACTAGTGGCTCCTGCAATCAACTGAGTAGATACACGATCTGAAGGCAGTTTTTATGTCTTATTGGCGTAAAGTTTTGATATCTGCTATAAGACAGCAACTGTATATAAAAAGTTTTAGAGATAATCTTCATTTTAAAATTTTCGAGGTTTTTTAACAGATAAGCTGCAGATTATACGAAGAAAAAGATGATAATTAGGAGGCCTATCAATTTTCTTCTTGCAACTAATTAATTCTTATGAAAGACATCTAAAAGGGAATTTGTTTAGCAAAATCACTGAAACCATTTTCAAGATACGGACATTTAGTTTTATAATTTTTTTCAAATTTTTGCAAACTTATCTGTATATTTAATTGCAAAGATTTCTTGTCATATCTTTTTTTCTTTTTAGGACTCTGGAAGACATTGAAGCATGCAACTCAAGTGAAAACTTGATATAAAAAATTTTGACTGAATTCAATATTTCCATTACCTATAGTAATTGGGTAATGAAAGTAAAAACAAATAATATAGTAACTGCAATAAATTTAGCCTACAGCTGTGTAAAGATTCCATAAAAGTAACTTTTTCTCTATAAAATACTAAAAATAATGACACAAAAAGCTTTTTTAAATATTTGTTTCTCCAGCTGTTTCATTAAAACCTTTAAATAACTGTATGCTAAATTAAACTTAACTGTTTTCGAACACCAACAAATCTATATCATAGTAGAGAAATTTGCTTCTTTGCTTATCATATGATCACACGAGGTTTATATGCCTCAGAGAAAACCTGAAATACTCAGAAAATTAGGATTTTGGTGCCAGATCTCAGGAAAATCTCATGAAAATAAAAAATTTCCGTATCATTCTGCAAAAATTTATTGTAAAATGTGAAAAAATTATATTTCTTCTTCTCACTCTTACATCTTTCTTATTATCTTAAATTTGAAAAATATTTTAAAAAATTACATTACTACAATAGATAGTAATTTGGCATCATATAATCTCTAATAATTTTGCAAAAAATACACTAACAACACAAGTTTGCAAAATATATCTGTACTGATAAGTATAAAGGATTTAAGTCCAAAAATGTCGATTTTGAGTTAAGTACGTAGTCAGACTCAGAAAAAAATTCTCTATCGATTGGTATAAAGGATTTAAGTCTACGTCATTTAGTCTTTGAGAAAATCCATTGGTAAAAAAGGTTCAAGTCAGAAATTTAGCATTCATGTATGGTAAAAAATATTTAATTCAATTTTTTCCCGTTATTAAATGAAGGTTGACAATCACTGAATGGTATAAAGGGTATAAGTCAACGAAATCCCTTTTTCCTAATGGATTCTTCTGATTTGTTGGTGTTCAGTCTGTCTGTTCATTCAATGGATTCTGTCCCCGACGGGGGGGCTTGTGCCCCCCTGGCCCCCTAGCTGGCGCCACCCCTGGTGAAGAAGCAGAGGAGGCAAGACATCCTGGGTCTCTGGTCATGAGGGATGCCTCTGAAGAATTAATTATATGTATTTGGGGAAGTTGCTGTGCTATTATTTTAACCTGAAACATTCCCTGCAATTCCACTTTAAGCCATAGGCTCCTGTCTAAAGAGTTTTAATGAATCAAAAGTGATCGTAGGGCGACAACTCCAAAACCAAAAAAAAGAACTCATTTATGCAAAGCTTGAGTAAGTCAGGACAAGCGGGCTGCTGGCCCTCTTCTTGGGTTGAGCTTCTGAATCAATCTCGAAACTTACTTCAGTACCTTTTTATAGTAATAAACTTAAGTGAAGAGTTGCAAGGGAGTTCAGTATAGAAGAGGCTGCAATTAGAGGGGCCCATGTCAGACTTTTGACACAGGCCTCGAGAGTTGTGGGTCCGCCACTGACCGAGATCCTTATTTTCTATTTTTTGTATTATTTTTCAGATTGATTCTTATAAATATTGTTTTAAAGTAAGAAATAATTATTGAATATGGTTTTTTATAATCATCAATATTATATTCAAATTTCATACGTTCATGCAAAATTAAACATTCATATGAGTTTAGAGGTGAGGGGGGAGATGTCCTGGATTTTTTTTACTGTTTGTTGTTTTTGGTTTTAGTCCTGTATGATAAACTTATCATGTCTTATTTCAAAAGAAACAAATGATAGGAAATTAATATTGGTTAAACCAATTCTGTGCTGTGAGATAAATGGATGCCACAGTCTGGTTATGTAATGTGTTGTTAAAATTTTTTTGGAAATGATCTGCAAAAACTCAGTGAATTTTTTTTTAAAATACTTAACTATTACAGGGGTCAATCCCGGCAAAAATTGGGTCCCTTTTGCTGCCCCTTCACAAAATTCAAGTTCACAAAAAGGACCCTTCATAAGATTTTGTTTTATAAAAATTATCCTTTTATAAAATGTTTCCAAGTTTTCAGTATTATTTTTAATTAATTAGATGAAACTCTATAAACTTGACATTAAACACTATATAGAATGATTGTTAAAATGAAAAGCTTTACGCAATTTTCTTTCTTTATATATATATTTTATTTTTCACAAAAAAGGACCCAAATATTAAAACTTGGATCATCGCCTATATTAACCCTTAGCTATTGTCTTTCTTTCTTTCTTTCTTTATATATATATATATATATATATATATATATATTCCATTTTTCACAAAAATAAATAAAAATTTCACAAAAAAGGACCCAAAAATTAAAACCTGGATCATCACCTCACATAGAGGACCCTCTAGAGTCCTACCCGACCTGAACCCGATAAGTGAATTTTGAATCAACACGAACCCGTCAAATATACTTTATTCGATCCAAAAACTGACCCAAACCCGATTTCTTTATACCCAACCCAACCCAAAACCCAATATATTTCACCCGAAAACCCGAATCTAAATGAAAATTAATAATTTATCTAAAAATCATGGAAAACATTTTTAATTTATAAAATAAAGTAAACTTTAATTGTCACACTGCTCTGTGTGCATGGGGTAAATCATTTAAAAAATAATTAAAAATGTAATTACTAATACTAAGTTATAATTAAGTTAAAAATTTAAAAAAATCTGAAAAACGGATTAATAATAATTTTTAACTGTTTATGTATGTTGTGAACTTCAAGTGTACAAAAATGGGTTTCAAGCTTAGCGTTTGTAGTTTTATTGTTTAATGCTTATCCACACACAGAATAATATTAAAATAAAAAATAATAGTATAGATAATACAATGCTGCAGACGCCAACTAAACGTCCACTAAACTCATCTAAATCTACATAAACAACTGCAAGAGAAAAAATATCAATTATCAGTTTAAATTCACAATCTAATTTAAAAGGATGCAAGTAATCAAAATAGATGAATCATACATCTGGTTACTGTGGGCGAGGTAGCCTGTTTTCAACAGCTTGTATTCTAAATAATAATTGCTTTCTTTCTTTCTTTTTTTTTTTTTTTTTTTTTTTTTTTGTTCATTGCTTTAGTCGGATGTGGATGTTTAATTTGGGTAAGCGTATATTCATCTTGGATGCATAGAGCAAACAAATTTCTACTTTATTAACATAAAACGTTTTTGAAAGATGTTCTCAAGTCAACCCAATTTGTTGAAAACTAAACCCAACCCACACAAAAACTAAATCAGTCAACCTGACCCGCAAGAGAAGAAAATATAGTCAACCGAACCAAAACTGCAGGTCGAGTCGGGTAAAATTGGGTTACCCGACCCAATGCAGGACTGTAGGACCCTCTACATAGAGAAGAAAGGGTCTGATGTGGACATGGAGCTATTGTGGAGAACTTGAATAATTCTACTACTTATTACTTAAAATTCTTTTAAATTTTTTAAATTTGGTTATACTGGTATTCACTTTCCTGAACAGCTACATAACACATTTGTTAGTTTAGTAGTAGTTTATAAAATGAGGTTTTTATGATGAAAAAGTAAGTTTCTCATTTGCTTTTTAATGCTAAAGTTATATTTAATACAGTACAATGCCGAAAATCCGGAATGCTTGTGACCGGAGTAATTCCAGAGTTTTAGTCATTCCTAAGAAAATGATATGTATTTTTCTAAATATTTAGAAAAATTGGTAAATTTTAAGTTTAAAATTATATATTAGGATTCATAAACATTTAGTTTAATATTTTTATTTTATTTACATTTTCTGTTTCAAATTTCTGTTTTAATAAAAATTAATTAATGCAATAAATTAAGTAAAAAAAAAAACTTCATTTGCAGCATTATTAAAAGTTAAATTATTAAAAGTTTCAGTATAAGAAAATAACTCAAAAAGAAAACATATTTCTAAAACATGTCTGTTATTTTATTTTTTTCTCCTGTGCTTTTAGCTTCCAACTAAAATTTATTTTTGATTTTGTCCCATGCAATCTTGAATTCATATACAGTGATCAATTTTCAAGGTCATTTTGATAAATATGTAACATTAATTAATTTATAAGCTAACTTTTAATTCTAAGTTTTTTTTTTTTTTTTTTTGGAACAACTATAGTATTTCCCCTCAGCTAGATTTGGCGATTTTTCGTTGGCGATTATGGGTAAATTCTACTTTTGAAGTGGTTGCCATGGATTTCTAACGTAAACAAAACCGAAATATGTTTTTCAGAATGGGATCATTAAAATAATTCATTGAACTTATTTCTAATAATAACAAAACAAATATGTATTTAAAATTGACTTACTTTCTTCATGTTTATGAATTTCGTTATGCTTTTACATTCCATACAGTTATTCAGTTTAAATGCTATTTTATATTTACCAGTAAAATATGATTATATAAATTAGAATTTCGTTTAACATTTTTAACAAAAGGAAAAAATTATTTTTAATGTACATATATGTACATTTATTTATATATATAAAAAAAAAAAGGAACAGCTTTACTATACGGCACCCATTGCTTATTGCCGTTGCCGATGTTTTGATCACGTGGTATGATGGTGTTTTGATTCAGTTTGTGAGTCGGTACTGCGAATCGTTTCACAACGTCGTGAATCGAATCAAAATGTTATGAAACAATACTTTTCATCACTATGAAACATTTTTTTTTATGTTTCACTATGTTTTCTGCTGTTTGCTCGCTTCGCGAGCATTAAAACCGAAAAAAACATCACTGGACGCCCCTAATTCGTGGAGCATGAATCATTAAAAGCATGAAAATTCATGGAGCAGCGGTCACTATGTTTTCTGCTGTTTGCTCGCTTCGCGAGCATTAAAACCAAAAAAAACATCACTGGACGCCCCTAATTCGTGGAGCATTAATCATTAAAAGCATGAAAATTCATGGAGCAGTGGTCACTATGTTTTCTGCTGTTTGCTCGCTTCGCGAGCATTAAAACCAAAAAAAACATCACTGGACGCCCCTAATTCGTGGAGCATGAATCAGTAAAAGCATGAAAATTCATGGAGCAGCGGTCACTATGTTTTCTGCTGTTTGCTCGCTTCGCGAGCATTAAAACCAAAAAAAACATCACTGGACGCCCCTAATTCGTGGAGCATGAATCAGTAAAAGCATGAAAATTCATGGAGCAGCGGTCACTATGTTTTCTGCTGTTTGCTCGCTTCGCGAGCATTAAAACCAAAAAAAAACATCACTGGACGCCCCTAATTCGTGGAGCATGAATCATTAAAAGCATGAAAATTCATGGAGCAGCGGTCACTATGTTTTCTGCTGTTTGCTCGCTTCGCGAGCATTAAAACCAAAAAAAAAACATCACTGGATGCCCCTAATTCGTGGAGCATGAATCATTAAAAGCATGAAAATTCATGGAGCAGCGGTCACTATGTTTTCTGCTGTTTGCTCGCTTCGCGAGCATTAAAACCAAACAAAACATCACTGGACGCGCCTAATTCGTGGAGCATGAATCAGTAAAAGCATGAAGATTCATAGAGCCTCGGTCACTATGTTTTCTGCTGTTTGCTCGCTTCGCGAGCATTAACACGTTCGCTGCCGGTTTCACGTGACTAAAATTTGAAATGACGTTTTTTTCCTTTAACCCGCCGAATGTGTTTGACGTGTTGCACAAGAGTGCTACATCGCCAGATGTTATAGGCTTTGTGTTTACCTTTGCTTGTTTGCGTCATGTGTTACGTCAATACGCTGTATTACGTCAAACGTGTAAAAATTCATCTGCTCGTTACAAGCAAACTCTGGAGTTAATGAGTAATAAGTTAAATTTCCATAGCAAATAGTTTCGTTTGTACTGAACAGATAAAATATCTCGCTGACGCCATCACTTCGGTTGCATATTGATGATACGTGTTTTATTAGAGAGAAAGTATTCTATTTTGAAATACCCTTCCATGGAGGATCAAATTTTTGATCGCATGTTTCCGGACCACTTCTAGGGCTGAGTCCCCTACCGTTGCCAATCGCCCATTGCGCAGCACTAGTGTGACGTAAAACCCAACCAACCAACTATTTTGAAATATGAATATTTGTGATGTTTGCATTAGTACTGTTTGGCTGGTTGAATAGAGTTGGAATTTAAGAGGTACTTTTGAATTTAAGAGGTTGGTTTGTTGATTGTGTTTTACGTTACACTAGTGCTGCGCAATGGACAATTGGCGATGGTCTGGGTCTCACCCCTAGAGTTGTCCAGGGACATGCCATCACAATTTTGATCCTCCACGGAAGGGATGACTCTCTCGCTTCGTAGACACCCAGAGGTATAATTAATATGGGAACATGGAAAACATTGCGGGCACGACAGATTTTATGAGCACCAGCCACCATTAGTATACACAATGGTTTTTGGCAGGCTCGAGTACCGAACCCGCAATCTTCCAATTCCGAGCCCGGCGCTCTACCGACTGGGCAACCACGGTCCTGAATTTTAGAGGCATATTTTTGAATTTCATGCCAATACTGGTTGCTACAGTACAAAATTTTGTATACTTTTTTATTTCATGCATTTTGAGATAGGGGTATAGTGAACAGATCAGAGTACCAGTATAATAGAGAATCGTTAAAATTTGCTATAATTATCCAGTTGCGGATTTATTTTTTCATTCCTAATGAATGAGGACTATAAATAAAATATTAATGATAAATAATTTATTTTATACAACTTTTGAAAACTTTTAAATTTAAAATTCCTAAGTAAAAAAGTATACTTCATACTTTTTTGTTAAACAAATCCTTGTCGAATCCTGTTCTTAGTCAGTGTAAGAACATGATTCGATAAGGATTTATTTAACGAAACCTTATGAAGTGTACTTTTTTTACATAGGAATTTTTGCTAGTGTTCGGACACTTTTGTTACCGACTGTACTTATAGCTGTTAAATTATTGGAAATAAAAAAACTATCATCTAAACACTTATCATCAATTACTAAAGCAACACACTTTTCAGGGACATTTGGTGTGATTGTATAATCTAAGTTTTATTTTTGTATTTGTGATTAGTTATAAATTCGTAATTATTTTTTTTTCTTTTAACTCTATTTTATGAAAATTTTCCGTTTGTCCTATGTGTTATTATTATTCGGATTTTTTTTTCAAGACGCGTTTTCTTTTTAGGTTAGATCGCCGAAAAGCTCGCTTTCGTATACCGCCGCTGTAAGGTTGCTATTCGGAACACGATGCGAAATGGCGCCGTCTTGGCGATTTTCGAAATTTCGCCAAGCGGCAGCCTAAAGTAAACTTGTACCTTTAAAGCAATACGTCACATCCCGCGCTAGCGCGGGATCGGCAGCGAACGTGTTAAAACAAAAAAAAAAAAAAAAAAAAAAAACATCACTGTATACCCCTAATTAGCGATGCATGAATCAGTAAATGTTACGTTTCGATACAACAGAAAAAAGTATCGATACTCTGATTCGGGTCTCGAATCACCGTCATATCACGCGATCAAAACATCGGCAACGGTAATAAGCAATGGCTGCCGTATAGTAAAGCTTAGCCAAAAAAAAAAACAATAGAAACAAGTTCCGTACTTATAAGTAAACAATATTAATCACTAATTTTAATTTTCCTGTCCTCCCATGGTAATTAAAAAACATAACGCTAGTTGCTATCCGCGTTTGTAATGATCGATAGACGGCGCTTTGTGAACACTGCAGTTGTTAGTAAACATTAGCCACGTGTGTTCCAATAGTGTTCTTGTTATTCTACTTAATATTCGTACTATAATTTCTCCGCCATTACATTATGGAAAATTGATTGCTTTTGGAAAAAATACTTCAGTTTATTCAAAGTTCGATCGGAAGTAGATTTTTAACTGAAGTTGAACAAATATTAATTTCAAATCATCTGATTAATTCTTTACTTCCATTAGCCGAAGCAACTGAAATTTTAAATTCGTCATTTGGAAATAAATGGAAGCTCAATTCTGGATTTCTTGATGCTTTGAATTTACACTGTGGCACACAAAAGTATGTGTTATCTTTTTTACCGTATTTATTCATTTTTATTCAATAAATATATGTGAAACTAAACATCGGCTAGCAATGGCGGCTATATGGAATTCGAATTAAACCATGTTTATTGTAATTTCACCGTAGCCCACCAGAGGGCGAGCATTTCATTACAATCGCGGATGGCATAAAAAATAAATAGTATGCAGCCTGCAGACGATGTTGAAATGATGTTATAATATTTCACCTAAATTACTACAAAAATCATTATATAAAACGGTCGTATTTTATTTTTTACTATTGATTAATTTTGTTTATAATTTATTATTAATTTGCATGGTAATAAATAAATGACCAAACGCTGGTTGCTATGGCTTAAAAAGTAAACTGCATGCAGGTTGCCATATTGTATTGCAAACAATCCAGAACGACATCGTTATCGCTCAAACCGGCGCCAACGAAAAATCGCCAAATCTAGCTGAGGGGAAATACTATAGTTGTACCGAATACATAAATGCTATTTATTTATTTATTTATTTATTTTTTGTTTGTTTGTTTGTTATACCTTTTGCCAATAGATGGCAACACCAAACAATTTTTCTAAATTTTTAATAGGAATGATTTCTATTAAAGCTTTTCTTATCTAATTTACTCTTAAACTTAATTTAATATTTGTTTTGTGAAATTTTCTAGTTTATAATTTTATCTTTTTACATATAAATTTCTTAGAAAAGGTAAAGTCAGTAAGCATCTCAAAATCTTAAAAAACATTAAAGCTAATTCTTTTTTCTATCATTAGATTTATTCTGTCGATAGATGGCTGCAGCAATCATTAGAGCGAATTTGAATATTAAAAAGAGAAAAAAAAATCAACTAAAATGTAATTAAAATGTTAGATAAAGTTTAATTTTAATAAGCTTTATTTAATATTTCAACTAAATTTATCTAAATAATTACACAGGTCGACATGTAAAATTTTGATTTTACAATTTTGGCTGATCTTTATGTTTTTTGGTGTGCTGAAACCGAAAATGAAGTCAGTTTTTCTCTATCACATATAGATTTTTGTCAATACAGGGTGCCTACCTATATAATTTCTTCCATTACTCTTCCACCAATATAATTATATGGTAAGTTTTGTAGTATGTTTCCATGATTAATTAATCATGGATACCTACTGTTGTAATTGTGAAGCTAGCACTAGTATGACTTAAAACCATATAAACCAACCAACCAACCTATTGTTATGATGATCAGTGATCTCACTTGTAAATTTAAAATTTCCCTCCACAGTTGCCAAAATTTCCCTCTTTTTCCCTTTTTCATTTTCATTTTTCCCATTTATTTGTTATCAAAGGAGGCACTATTAAAATTAGTCACCTAATGGAATAGAACTATACTTTTCACAAGACTTAATGTTTTTTCTTAATAGTTAATTATTTAGAATAACTTTATATACATATATTTTCAAAATTATGAATGACAAAAACAGTTTAAATGAATTTTAAAAATCTAGGGGACAGCCATGCAGTGTTGCCAGATTGCGCTACTTTTTAATTTAACAGTCAAGGTCAAGAATAATTTTGAGAAGTGATGTTTGCTGTATATAATACACGATTAATCATCGATTATGTACATTAAATATCACTTCTCAAAATTATTAGTGACTGTTGAATAAAAAATTCGCGCAATCCGGCAACACTGCAGCCATGACATGACCTCATCCTCCCCTATATCTGCCGGTACATTTTTTGAAGATTAGCATACTTTTTCGGACATTGGTATCTACAATGCTAGAGACTCCTTTGCAAAATTTGTAAATATCGTCGATTTTCTCTAATTTAATTCATCAACCTGGAAATTAATTTTTGATAGAATGAAGTAGAAGGCTGATTTTTACCAACTATGTGAAAAATACCAGAGCTGGGAATCGAACCCCGGGCCTTCTGCTTAACGCGCGGATGCTCTAACCACTGAGCTACCCTAGCTGATATAGCTGACTTGAAATAGCGGCTTTAATGCAATATATATATATATATATACTATTTATTTGTCTTTCTATTCACTTTCACAGTCAAATTCATTATTTTGAAATACAAAAGTCGTATTTTTCGCCTTTTTTTTTTTTTTTTAAAGGCATTTTCAGGAATGGAAAATTTCAGACTTTTTTGCCACCAGTATTTTTATCAATATAATTTTATAGTATTTCCATAATAAAGTGTCGTGATTGAATAGAGTCAAGATTTTTCTATAAAAATAATGGTAGTAAAAATGGCAGAAATTTGTTATTCTCGAAACAGCCTCAATCTTTTGCAGCACGCTGGTCCTTGCTGCGAGGACGCAATTATTAAGCTTCAACTGTAAAAACTCATCCTGGAAATTTTTTAGCAAAATTTACTTTCATAACGTAGCATTGAGAGGAATACATTTTCATGATGGGTATCTTTCAAAAAAACTCGCCAATACCTTTAAAACGAATGGTTGAACCATCGATCTGCGATAAGTTAAAATAAAGTTATAGAGTTTCTTCATTTTTAACTTTTTTTTTTTAATGTAATATTGAGAATAAATTCAACTTTTTTTTTTAATATTTAGTGTTATACTTCTTGTTTAATATGGAAATCGTCTGCATTATCATAAAAGATAATGTTTTAAATAATAATTTTAATAAATTATTTTTTAGTAACCGAATTAAATTCTATATAAATGTAGGTGTATTAATGAAACGGGGGTTGAGGGAGGCGGAAGCCCTACCCCCCTCACACAGAAGTAATTATCATATAAAACTCTTCCGAAGACTAATTTGAATTGTTTAACACAGGTTTACATAACAGTACTCGATACCTTACCTCTTAATACTGATCTAAAAGTGTACTTTTTTTTTTTTTTTTTTTTTTTACGTCAGAATGCGATGGCTTTCGTGTTCCTTTCTGTAAATTAGTCTTTTTATTTCTCTTTGATGTGCTAGTCTCTAGCTCACACCATCCATTTCGTGTAGCCACACTCCCTAAGGCGTCGGAGTAAGGTACCTATCAAGTCGATATTTGCTGGTTTAACATTGATTATTTATTACTGAATTAAAATTATTAGGTAAGTTTGATTGAAAAACATGTCAAAGTATATTAGTTGTTTGATTTAATAATTTAATAGAATAAAGAGCTAACAGTATTAAATTTAAACGAATTATAGAAACATACTCCATTTTATTTACTGTGTTTTCACGAATATATACATTTGTATACATATATTAGGTATTTGTTTTTATTTGTCCGTTTGTTTCAACAATCAATTTATGCGTATATTAATAAGAATGGATAATTTTTTTTTCTTTTCATGCCAGAAAATATTAAAATAATAATAATAATATGATTTTATATAATTTCTATTAATAGTTTTGAATCGTAGGGTATTTTGTAGGGTAAAAATATTTTAATGTAGGGAATGTAGGGACTTTTTCTCCATTAAGTAGGGACAATTTAAATTTTAATCTGGCAACACTGGGTATTATTTTAATTTGCCCTTTTGGAGGAATCACGCACAGACCACTCTCAACCCAAGTCGTCATCTATGGCATAGAGATTATTGTTGGGAAATATTTCTCAATCTGACTGGCACTAGATATTTATTAAATTACCCTAAACGTTGCTTAGTTGAAATGTTTAGTTACTTTATAATTCTGTGCATGGTGATGCCTTATTGCACTGTTAAATTCAGGGGTATAAGAGAAGATCGCATACGGAGCATAAAAATGAATATCAATTCTGTAATATCTCAAACCGTTTTCAAGTTACTGGAAATCGAATGAACAATTTTACAACATCCCTCATTTTTATATTTTCTAAGCCTGTCACACAAAAATCAAGCATATATTTTGAAAAATGAAAAAAAAATCTTACAAAACGCCATCAACTGTATCAGAATATCTAGATTAATGACGAGTTACAAGCGTTGAAACAGAGAAAAAAAATGGAAAACATTTAATCGGCAATTCAGCAAAAACTGCTCTGCTGTAGCTATAATAGGTAACATTTAATAAAAACTCACCTACTCTAATATCCTTGGAATAAACTCGTATTGAAACACATGGGTGGACTAGCAACGGAGAAATTTAGTTTGTTATATACCATTCGTTTTCAAGCTTTAAAAAAACGAGATTTCTGCCATCGCGTTTCGAAACTCCCTTTATAATCCCCATTAGCAACTTACTTTTGATCATACTTATATGCATTACTTTTCATTTTGATGTAAGAAAAGGTAATACAGAAATCCTTACAACCTTGCAATACACTCATTAACACTTTCGCGACCGCTGACGTAGATTCACGTTATTTAAAAACCTGCAGTTACTCCAGTGGGCGTTTCTTTCACCAGTTGTATGTTCATACTTGCCAACCTAACCCGGAAGATTGTTGTTCCGCCACTTTTTGTACACCACTTAATTTTTAGAGTAATTCTCTTCAAATATATTTACGATTAAATAAAAGAAAAGTACTCTAAAAAAAGACTGGTGTGAAACAATAGGTGGAAAGGGGCGGGACTAACAGTCTTCCGGGTTAGGTTGGCAATATGTAATGTTATTTAATTCTTGAGAATATACTCGATATTCAAATTTGTACAATAAATATACTAGGGATGCAAATACTTTGATTAGAAGGAGTATAATTATAATATACAGTCGGGAAGAAAAATAATTTAAACCCATAGGCCATAATAAAAAAATTTCTTTTGTAACCTTGTAAAAAAACTATAAGTGCTAAATTCCCCAAAATCTATACAGTTCGAGCAACTGTGACCTATAACATGTGTAAAAAATTTTTGCTCAGATTAATAAAGCGTTTAGACGCTATCGCACTTTTAAAAATTTGGCCCCATAGGCCATAATGATAAAGAATTTTTCCTGGTGTCCCTGTAAAAGAACTATAAGTGCTAGATACACCAAAATCTATAGGGTTCGTACTATGGTGATTTACAATATACGTACCAACTTTTAGCTTATTCGAACAAAGCGTTTAGACGCTAGCGTGTTCACTCACAGACATACACACACGCATACATACACACACACATACATACATCATCGTAAAAATAGTGGAAACGGACGGAAGGGACCTCGAAACGTATAGAAACATCAAAATCTCAAATTCGGATTTTTGACATGATTACAATACTTTCCTCACTATAGTGTTCGGAAAGTAAAAACGAAAATTTGTACGATAATTAATAATAATAAGTCGCCTATGGCAGCCCCTTTTTTTACTTTCTCTTACAGTCGAGAAAGTATTGTTTTAAGTTCAAATTTTCGAATGTGAGTTTTTGGTATATTTACATGTTCTGAGGTCCCCTGAATACGAAAATTATGTTTTTAGCGAATGGTCTGTGTGTCTTATCAGCATATCTCAAGAACAAATAGTAGCAGAAATTCCAAACTTGGTATTCTAAATGTGTATCACATAGGGATGCTATAGTAAGCTTTTCGTTGAGATGAAGCTAATGGTTTGTGGACTGGGACACTCAAAAGTATTCAAATACATTACGTCTATTTGGGAAATTGCAAGTATGTAGATTTTAACATCTATACACTGCACTAAACCAAATTAAATAAATATATATTTTTTGTAATAGAGGTAGTCAACTGGGAAAAAAATTTTGTGTATGTAGGAGCCTCGCCTTCCGCCCCTGAGGGTGGAAGTCCCCCTCAAGGGGAATACATTTTCATGATGGGTATCTTTCAAAAGAGCTCGCCAATACCTTTAAAACGAATGGTTGAACCATCGATCTGCGATAATTTAAAATAAAGTTATAGAGTTTTTTCATTTTTCATTTTTTTTTTTTTTTTTATATTGAGAATAAATTCAACTTTTTTTTTTTTTTAATATTTAGTGTTATACTACTTCTCTAATATGGAAATCGTCTGCATTATCATAAAAGATAATGTTTTTAAATAATAATTTTGATAAATTATTTAATAACCGAATTAAATTCTATATAAATGTAGGTGCATTAATGAAACGGGGGTTGAGGGAGGCGGTAGCCCCTCCCTCACACAGAACTAATTATCATATAAAACTCTTCCGAAGACTAATTTGAATTGTTTAACACAGGTTTACATAACAGTACTCGTTACCTTACCTCTTAATCTGCAACCTGTATTTATAGTATTAAACTTCAGGGTAAGAGAAAGTCGTGTGAGTGACACACCAGATTATTTATAAGAAAGTTTAATGATTTTCAATAATATTTGCACAATTAACCTTTCATACGCCGCACTGTGATAGAAAGTTAAAATAAACTATTTATTGATAAAAATTGCATTAAAACACAAACATAAGCATTATCAGTACTTTTATTTCCCCTAAAAAAATTTTCCCATGTGATTTATAACATGTTCCAGAAATGGAACATTGGCGTGAAACACTTCGTTTTTTTTACATGTTTTTAAAAATTGCGATTAACGTCATTTAAATTAAAAACTTAATTTTCTTCTTCAGTAAAGAAAAGTAAATTTCTAAATTTATTTAAAAAATATTACTGGTTAAGCAGAAAAATAACCGTGTGGAACCTGTTGAGCTACAGTGGTCTAAGTGCTACTGGAACTGGAACTAATCTTGTTAATAAAGTAGGAAGAAGTTTTTTTCACAAGAGAAAGCTAGCTAGGCCCTAAATTATAAAAGGCAATTATGCAATTGATAAATTATTATAATAAAACAATTTTATAATTATTAATAATTAACATAATGTACAGTGTTAGTTTAATAATTAAAATATCTGGAAAACTGAAAAGTAATCTGCATCAAAACTGACTAAACAATAAACTTATTGAAAAAACTAAAGAATACAAAGAATAATAAAAGTCTTATCAATATTCTATAAAATAGAAAATGAATAATTATTGTTCTTTATATTTATATTACGAGTATATTTACTCTCCAGGATATTCAGGAAATAACTCTGCACGCATGAAGTCTTTTTTCCCACTCGTACATGAAAATGGCAATTATAACAAATTAACAAATAATCCACAACAAAACTTACTGAATAATAATCATATGAATGTAAATCTAAAAAATGCAATGAACAATGAGATTCTTACCAATATTCTATAGAACGGAAAACAAAAACTGAAATTACTACGAAAAAGCCGGAATTGTAATTTGTTTTACTATGTTTATTTTAGCAACATAACTTTGGTGCCAAAAAATCAAGCCATGTTTATTGTTTGTACAGTAATTTTTACAAAGCAATTTTTTAAAGAAAATTATATTTTTCATCAAATTTTAAAGTGTATGTTCCCTTTATGGAACATTGGCGTGTAAAAGGTTTAAGTGATATTATAAAAGCGTTAAAGTTAACATCTATGATTGATTAATAAGGAATATTTTTCAAAATGTTGCTAAATCAAATCAAAACATTATCTTTTATTACGAATACCATAAAAGCAAATATAATTCTGAAACATAATGAAGATATAAAAAATAAGGACAACGTAAAAAAAGTATAATTCATTTCAATGTTAAACAAGATTCTTTTTATAGTAATTGAAGATTTAGTATATAAAAGTTGCATAATTCAATAGTAAAAAAATGTGGAGTCGTTTACACCGTTTTTCTTAAACAGAAATATTTTTATAATTTTTAAATTGCTTCAACATCTCTCTCCTACCATGGAAAACTTTAAACCTCTAACCTATACAAAGAGCTCCACAGCGTGAATATTCAAAGCGGTGGTGCCAATAATTAGCACAGTTTATAGTTCAGCTTATCACCGTCGCGCTTAAGTACTGCCGAGAAATACTTTTGTATTTTCTAAGGTATTGTCAGTGTGGCCAGATGTAGGGATTTCTCCCTACAGTAGGGTTTTTTATCTCTGTTTTCGTCGTAGGGGGGATTTTTCTATTATCTAATGAAAATTATAAAATTCTTTTAAAAAACGCAGTAAAAAAATTGCTTACAATACCTTGTTTCTGATACATTATTTTATTACAGATTGATGCGAAGTGAAACATCTCATAACTCAGAGTTGCAAACATCTATAATTTATTCCAGTGTATTATTAGTACCGCCCTCTACTTCTCATACTTCTACTACTTTTTTTATAAGAGTTATTTTCTTCCTATTTAATCTTAGTTTCATACTAGAGAAAATTAGTAAAGCCTTAGTTTTTAAGAACACAATACGCGAACGTCAACGTATTTGGCGTCGAGATTATCAATTTGAGCATGTGTCACGACGCACAGTGGATCGAACAGTGTTAAAATACGAACATAGGCCCAAAAATCAATCTCTAAATAACTGATATTTTGCAATGAAATAATTTAAAAGAGTGTCTAAAAAAATACAGCTATATGGTTATTTCTTCAATTATACGAAGTTTTATTATATATAAATAATTCCAAAACGAAAACTTTGAGAAATAAGATTTTTCGGTGAATATCAGTGACTTTATTTGAATAGCCATCAAGTGGCACTTAAGATAACTATGAAAAAATACGAAATAAAAATACTTTTAATAACGTCCTAATAAAAGTTTAAGGTACTTCTGCCAACATTTTGTTGGGTTTTTTATGTTGTGATTCACGCATGAAATGTGAATATAAAATTAACAACAAAATTAAATTTATATGTTGTGCAACTTTTTTTTTCCAAAATTGTCCAAAATTTCAAACACATTTTACTACTCCCAAAAGTATACATTTTAATCTGTGAAAAGGATTTTCGCCACAAATCGCCACTTTTAGAGAAAAATAAATTTTTATTCTGTTTATCCCCAAATTATCAATCGAGAAATTTATCTGAATAACTGTATTCATTAATGACAGAAGATATATTAAAATTTTTATAGTGAAAATATTATAGAAATTAGATGATTAAAATAGATTTAATAAATCAGAAATTATTTCCTATATTTTTTTAAATATTTATTAAAATAATTAATTTTACTTTAAAGGTACTGAAAAGTACCGTTGGAGCCAAAAAAGGGGGGAAATATAAATGGTTGCTGTGATATGTCATAAAATGTTAAAATTAAATAAATGTTTAATGTTAAATTACTAAATGTTAAATTAAATGTTATAATTCCATATTACGATTTAAAGTAAAAGTTTCTGTGCAATAAAAATAAAGACAAATGTGAATTTTTCATAGAGTTTGTCAGTAAATGCTTGCATGAGTTTTCTATTAAAATACTATATAAAAAAAGAAGCAGTAATGTGATGATATATTTAACATTGTGTGCTAAATTAATTGTGTTTTAAATATAGATTTTCTTCACGAAATTTCTATTTCCTTTTATTCTCTTCTTTTTTGCAACATTTGTTTCTTTATCAGGTATGTTTCTAAATACCTTGTTTTCAGCAGTAAAATATGATACCGTTTAACCCTTTTATAATGCCAATTTTTCCTCAAATGGCACATTAAACTAATTTCACGAATAAAAATTGATGTAAAGAAAAAAATTTATTTAGCTTATTAGAAATAATTAATTTTAATTTTGACACATTATTCTCTTAGTTAATCGCAAATTTCTCACAACCCATTATATTAGCATAAGCAGAATTGCCACAAATGACTATTTTTTTTTTTTTTTTTTACTTTTCTCGCACCAATATTATAAAAGTAATATTTATACTGATATTTTTCTAGAGAAATGATATTCAGGAATCATTATTTTAAAAAAATGGGGCCAGTTGAATAAAATAATAACGAATTTGGTGGGGAAAATATTCCTGTCAGTATTGCCAGATCGCGGGTAATTACCCGAAAAACGGGTATTTTGAATAATCGCGGGTATTTTTTAGGGTAATTTTGACGTGAGGGTACTTCGGGTATTTTTTAAGTTAAATGAAAAGTCAATTTACAGTTTGTGTAATTTTTCTCAGGAATTGTCAAGGAGTAACCATAGTTTTTCCGGTTTCATGACTCACGAAATATGAATGTAATACAGGGCTTGACTATCACACGGGCACCCAGGGCTCGTGCCGTGGGCACGTCGTTTCTAAGGGGCACAAAATTTTACAGATTGTTAAAAAAATTTTCAGTCATTTTATTTTATTTTTTTAATTCAGCTGTTTTTTACTTGTATGGAGTTTTTAATAAAATATATCATTAGGAGTAATTTTTTCCACTTTTGAGAGGTACATTTAAAAATTATTTTAAGGGGAATAAGCAAATTCACCCCCCAGTTTTTTGATTACATTGTCTGAAAAATGAATATATCTGAAATATTAAAAAATATAAATTATTATCTGTAAAATTATTATCACATGGATTATACAGAGAAAATTAATACTTTTCATAAATTTTATTAATATTTTGAACATACTACTTAAAAAGAAAAATATAATAATACTTTGAAGTATTGATAACATAATAATTAGTGTTTAATTAGGTAAAATTTGTTTTTAGCATTTAAGGCTAAAATTAAAATAGAAATTTGAGTCTTAATCTTAAATATAAAATTTAGATCCACCGCAATGGTTAAAAATAAATAAATAAAGCGGGGCCGCTATTTCCCCAAGTAGGTTTAACTCGTCCGTCATTTTCGCCGAAGAACTTCTCGCTCCGATTGCTGATGTAGGCTTAGTGCCGCTGCTACTTTACCAGCAAATAAGAATATCGCAGATTTATTGTTGGGTGCATTGAAACAAAAAGCATATTATAATTAAATACATTTAAGAAATGTATTACGGAAAAGAGAATGGTGCAGAAAAAAAAACGTGCCTTAAGACCAAATACTATGGTTTTGTTTTGTACTTTACGCTGGAATCCAGCGTTTGCTTGAGTAACAATGGAAGAAATTCCTCACTGTGGCTTAAAGAAGGAAATATTCATTAAAAGATTTTGAGCATGTTTCTCCTGGTGTGAGTGGATTTAAAAGTTAGTGCCGGTTTTTTGACTGACAAGGAGAGGTCACAACATGGAAAATTCAGATCGGAACGAAATTGCGCAGGATTGTAGTATACTATGAGGGGGTAACAACATACTAAAGCAGTAGGACCCACTATCCACAAAATTTCGAGAAAAAGCATTTAAAGTTTCAGTAATCTTTAAATACAAGTTATTTCACAAACGTGTAAGAGCCTCAGTGGTGTGATCCTAAAGCGCGCGTCTCCCACCCAGATGACTTGCGTTCGCGGCTACCTGCGGGACTATTTTTTTTTTTTTTTTTTTCTTTAACTTTTTATGTAATCTTAACTTTTTATTTATCTTACTTTATTTTACAATTCAATTCAAAATTTGAAAATCTTAATAATTTTTTTTTTAATTTTCTTGAGTATAAAATAACTTTTTCTATTTTTAATATTTATAACTTAAAAATACAATAATTTTTTTTTAACTTAAAAAATAAATTTTAGTTTTATTTTAACTGTAAAATAAGGTAAAACTAAAGAAACTGTTTTTAATTATTTATCTAAATATTATATTTTATTTTAGGTATATTTAATTTAATTTTTTAAATAAAAAAATATATATACAGAGAAATGGTGATTTTAATTGCATATATAATTACTATCCGAATTAAATAATTACTTCTCCAATCAATACAGTTTCTTGAAAAATTATAGTATAGGACTACAATGCTATTAAATTATTACAGGTAAAGAAATGTTATCTTTAAATGTGGATTTTAAATGTTAATGAACATCGTTTCTTTTTCGATAAATAACGACTTCCTTTTTTTTTTTTTTTTTTTTATCCTTCTGTGCACAAAATAAAATTCCACCTGTCCTTTATTATTAACAAGCTAGAAGTGTTTACGTAATTTATACACATTCAAACCAAATCAGGAAGCTCAAACCAAGATTTAAGTACACCTGCTAACTATCTTACGCTTTGTTTACAGCTTGCTTATTTTTTAATTATTTAAATATTTGTCTGTTTTTCTTTATGTTTCTTATTTAGGGTTTTGTAAAACTAAACTTTATTTTTTAAGCTATAGAAATTTATTGTATTTTTAAGTTATAAATATTAAAAATAGAAAAAGTTTTTTATACTCAAGAAAATTAAATAATTTTTTATTAAAATTTTCAAATTTTGAATTGAATTGAAAAATAAAGTAAAATAAATAAAAAGTTAAGATTACATAAAAAGTTAAAGGAAAAAAAAAAAAAAAAAAAAACTAGTCTCGTAGGTAGCCTCGAACCCAAGTCATCTGGGTGGGACACTCGCACTTTAAGATCACACCACTGAAGCGCTTGCTCGCTTGCGAAATAACTTGTATTTAAAGATTACTGAAACTTTAAATGCTTTTTTCTCGAAATTTTGTGGATAGTGGGTCCTACTGCTTTAATATGTTGTTACCCTCATAGTATACTACAATCCTGCGCAATTTCGTCCCGATCTGAATTTTCCATGTCGTGACCTCTCCTTGTGAGTGATTTTTCACCATCCAACTCAAACTACTACATCTAGAAGCATGGAACTTGGTAAAAACATATCTTCTGTGATGTAGACGCCCACTAAGAAGCAATTTTAAAAAATTTGCCCTTCATAAGGGGGGAACGGGGGCAAAACGCGATTTCACAAAAACCTTTGTATCTCAAAGAAAAAAACAGATATCCGTAATTTTTTTTTACTTTAAAATATAGCTAACACAAATATCTTATAACCAATTGCTAGAATTTAAGAAATTCCACCCCTGAGGGAGGGAGCTAAACGTGATAGCATACGCACAAATCGTTGTTTCACATAATCCTTTATATCTCAAAAAAAAAAAAAAAAAAAAAAAAAAAAGATATAAACGTGAGATTTTTTCTTTAAAATATAGCTAACACAAATACTTAAAAACCGATTTCAGAAATTTTATCTCCAAGGGAGAGTGGGTGGTAAAACTTGATTTCACATGTACAACACATGATTTCACACAACTCTTTGTGTCTCAAATAACGACAACAGAAATAACAATAACAAAAAAAAAAAGCATATATCCGTTGGATTTTTACTTTAAAATATAAGAAACACAAATACCTAAAAACCAATTTTTGGAATTTTGGGTACTCAACTCTCAAGAGAGGAGGGGGTGTGGTACTGGGGGTATCCCTTTTTGGCCCATGTTTTCACATGGGCCAAAAAGGGATTTCACATAATCCTTCATATCTCAAAGAAGGAAACGGATATCCGCGTGACCGATTTCTGGAATTTTAGAAATTCGGCCCCCAAGGGGGGAGGTAGCGAAATGTGATTTCACATAACCCTTCATCTAGACATATAAAAGAGTACATCTATCACTGAGTCAACACTGCTGTGACGATTCCGTCTGGGATTAGGTCACGAATGTTGGTGTGAAGGTTGGTTCTAGGTCTAAAGCTCTGACATACACTAAAACTTGGCTTTGCAAAATTCTCCCCTCTCCCCCTATGGGGGGGGAGACGGTAAAAACACGTTTGAAAGCACAACTCGGCTCAAAACTGCTTCCCGGTGAAAACTTACACACGGGGAGACTGGGGACTAGAAGCTCTTAAATTTTTTTCGGTACTGTACGTTTCGAAACTGTCATCGGATAAGCACCCAAATGGAAGTCCACTGGTCAGGTATTGTTGAACGCTTTAGGGACACACATCGGAGATTTTGCGGATGAGCAAGACGCTGCAGGAGGAAGCGGAGACCCGAAGCAAGCTTTTGATAATTTTCAATGGATTTTCATTTTATTTTTTGTTTATAAAACGATACAGAAAAGAGTTTATTTAAATATAGTTACCAGCAAAGCCTGCTAGTAATGCATATTTTTATGTCACATTTTTAAGTAGCGATTTTTAATTCAACCTTTTTATAAGAATTTTTGTTTCTTATATTAAAAAAAAAAAAAAAAAAAAAAAAAAAGAAGAAGAAGAAGAAGAAGAAGAAGAAGAAAAGAAAAAATTCTAAGGTTAATATTTCAAAAATAAATAAATAAATAAACGTAGATTTTTGTGGCCCTGTGCGATCGCCCATTTCGCACTTCCCTGAGCAGGCCCTGACTTATGGCAGGGCATACGGGGCAAATGCCCTGGGCCTCCCTTCTGGAAGGGGCCCCCCTACAGACGAATGCAGAAATTCTGCAACCTAAAGAGCTCTTATGCCACTGCAAGGGGGCTCCCCAGAATAGGCCTGCCCCGGGGCTCCAGGTAGTCTAAGTCGGGCCCTGTCCCTGAGCATATCCTTAAGCAGGAGTTTTTGCGTTCCGGGTTTTTTTATGTTATTTTCCACCAGAAATTACAAATTATAATTTTGGTTATAGTTAATTACTAAACTTCGCTAGAAAACCATCAGTAATATCACTGTCAAAAAAATTCTGGTAGCAAATTCCGGGGTCACAAACACCCCTGCTTAAGTGTAATTACTTGGCTAGCCACTGGTCGTGTACAAAACTGAACTCAGAGGATCTCAAAACGTGAAGTTACACTAAAATTTAAAATTTAAATTTTGGTCATGATTACAATACTTTCCCTACATAATATGTTCGAGAAGTAAAAATCTTTATATCATTGTTCCTTTTACCCAAAAATATTTGAGCCCACCCAATCTTTTTCAAAAGTTGCGCCACTGTTTGAGAACAGAGCCTGATTCAGGGGGAAGCACACATTATCTCCGCTGTCACCGGAATATTTTTACAATTATTTTTTACTTCATGTCATAGAAATTCCACGCTTTGACGAGGAAATATTTTCTATAAAAAATGAACGGTGTAAAACAATCCAATTTACTCACCGTTATTGGACACCAGAATTCTTTTAAAATAATTTTTAATGAGAATTTTGTGTTTATTATAGGAGGAAAGTATTTGTTAAAAAATTACGGTGTAAGAAAAAATAATGTGTGCTTCCCCCTTAATCAGGCTCTGTTTGAGACCAAAAATACAGAAAGATTTATCTTTCACCAAATACTTTTTTCTGCCACTACGTTTGCTGCTGAAATTTGTATCAAAATAAAAACCGACTAAAAAAATGAGAGTATATACTTTGAATTTTTTTTATTTTTCCGACTGAGTGAAAATAATGCCTGGACCGGGAGTCGAACCCCGGATCTTTGACTTACAAGGTCAAAGCTCTACCAATTGAGCTATCCAGGCCGACAACCGATCGACATTACTCACTCAGACAACCTTTAGGCAGAAACATCTGGTCTATCATGTAGATGGCTCGTCAGAAATAAGTCGCAGGTAAAGGAAACACCATTAAACAATGGGAGAAAGAAATAGAATTTTTTATTAAAATCACACAATCAACTGATTGGAAGAAAATCATATTTATTGAAATTTTTTATTTTTCCGACTGAGTGAAAATAATGCCTGGACCGGGAGTCGAACCCCGTTAAGTCAAAGATCCGGGGTTCGACTCCCGGTTCAGGCATTATTTTCACTCAGTCGGAAAAATAAAAAATTTCAATAAATATGATTTTCTTCCAATCAGTTGATTGTATGGTTTTAATAAAAATTTGGTATATACTTTATTTATATTTTTGCAGGCCAAACAAAATATTTTCTTCAACTTTGGGTTGAAAGGGGGGAGGGGCAGCCTGCCCCCTTGGATTTCTATTTGCTATGTTCCTGATAGTTTTTAGAAATTCACTTGCTTTAAGTAGGCACGAAATTTTTAAAGTGCCCTGGGCAAAAAAACGTGCCCTGAATGTAAATGTAAGTAAGTGATAACAAGAACAATATTAGATGGAGATTTAAAAAAATATATGGGAAAGGAAAGGGATTGATTTACGTTTAACCCTTTCAGGGGCGGTGGCTAGAGGGTCTATCCACCTACTTTAGAAATTTTTCTCTAGGTGTGCAGTGGCTACTTTTTCTATCCACTTTTATGAAAAGTTAATATATACTTATAAAATTGAAATAGAGATGGCAGCTCTACAGTAACTTTAAGCAGGATGTGCCTGTGACTTTTTTAAATGGACAAGTTGCGGGGAAAATTTTTGAAGTTTCTATTATATATTTTTATGAAAAATAATTTTTTATTCAAAAGTATTTGGTAGTGTAAATATACTGTAATGCACCTTTTAAATACAACAGATTCACATATTATCTTAGATCATTAATTTTAGTTTGATTTTTAGGAGCATCTTTTAGGTGGATAGACCCTCTAGCCACCGCGCACATATGACAGGGGAAATACCATAAGACAGGCTGTGCTGGGGAAAAGAATCTCAATTTCTTTTCCTTTGAGATAAACAAAGCGGGTCTTTTGGGGTCAGTGAACTGTGATAAATATAAACTGTAAGGGATAGCAGAATGTAAATACAGATGTAAATAAGCGTGGGAGGGTTCTTACAAAAAAGCTATTCAGTATTTCTGTTTACAGTATAAAGAGATGCTGTTTTTATCTATTGCTCTAATATCGTGATTTTTAAAAATAAATTTTTATTTCCATAGCTTTTAAATTTAGTTAATTTCTCTAAATAATCTTAAATTCAATTTATATATCTTAATTTTTATCACAATAATGCATAGAAAAGGCTTATCTTTGGATGAAGCTATTGCTCTGTTTGAAGAGCTACACTCAGATGATGATTCTGCAGTATCTGGATCAGGAACAAGTGATAATGAGGAATATGTTTCAGATTTACCTGAAGAAGAAATTGTTTCAAGTTCGGAAGATGAACAATCCAGTAAAATAGAAGGTCCTTCTAGCTCAAGAGGGCGAGTAAATTGGAGCAAAAATTTTCAAGTTCGCCAATCTGTTCCAGAATTTATGGAAGAAAGTGGTCCTGTACCTGAGGTGCTTGCTATTGATAATCCAACACCACTTGGAATATTTTTTATGTTTATGGCAATGAAATTTTGGGAAAATTTAGTTTTTCAAACAAACTTGTATGCTACCCAGTTAGGAAAATCTTTTACTCCAATAGATATAGAAGAAGTTTTCAGATTTATTGCTATAAATCTTCTTATGGGAATAAAACGCTTGCCCAGCTATAGATATAACTGAATAACTATAACTTTTATTCCTTAAATAGTGAATAATTTTTTCTTATTACTAATGCATAAAGGTTTCTAAACAAATTTTAAACAGCACATATATCTGTGTATATATATATATATATATATATATATATATATAATAAATCATTAAAAAAGGATAAAGAAGCATTATAATTTAAGTAATAATTAACTATTGTTACATTGTATTATTATAATTACATTTTCAAGGCATAGTTTCAATTTTTATTCCTTAAATATATAAATATTTTTTTCCATTCAAAAATTAAGGTACATGACGTATGTGCGCAGTGGCTAGAACGTCTAGCCACCACCCACAAAAAAATCAACACATGCTGAATTTTTTTTCCTCATCAAATATGACTTGTAGGGGATGTTTACTTTATGATATATATATTTAAAAGGAAATTCAATCATTTTTACTTAGTGCCCCTGAAAGGGTTAATGGCTCAGAGGATAAGGGAAGGGGGGAAGAATTCTAGGAAAGAGAAACGGCATCCTTCCTCCGAGTTCTGCTTTGGAAATTGGAAGGTTTCGTGTACCGTATTTTTTCTTTAAAATGCCATTGATTAATGACAAACGAACGGGAATCTGCAGTTCTTAATTTCTTAATTATCACCCAAGACCCGAACACTGTTTTGACGACGCGACTTTCTGACGCCACTCGATGCAATGATGACGATTTTCTTTCATTTAACCTGTTGGATTCTTAATTTAGCCCACAAATAATGGAATATATCAAATCATAGCGCAATTTTCCCCCACAAACAGTGGAAGCTCCTCCGCCTTGTTCTAGCCTCCCTTTGGAAAACCCTAAAGAATTTTCTACCTTAAAAAACAAGATTACAAAGAATAAAGATCAATTTATTCAAGATTTCTTTTTTCGAAAATTTCCAAGTAGAAAATCTGTATTCGATTTTATCATGTGCATGTTGATACAATGTTCCTTAATCCTGTTATCTGCAAATATATTAATGTTAAATATTAACTTAAATAAATTTTTAATGCAAAATAATTGACATGGGATGGGCATACACATATGCTCGCTCGTAATCTGGCGTACATTACACACACACATGCATGTAGGAAAAGTGATTTATAAACTCATTATTTTAATTTGATTTTTAGTCAAAAACTTAAAAAAAAAATAATTTGCCATTTTTACTTTCTTTTACATTCATTATAAGAAAGTATCTGTTTCGTAAAAATTTTCGGTTTTTGATCGATTTACACGTTTTGAGAGCTCTTGAGCACGATTTGACCATTTTTTTAAATGTCTGTGTTTGTGACAAATTTTTCTAACAACGGCTGTATCTCAGGAATTAATGCACAGATTTTCATACAAACTGATATATAGTTGCATGAATTATTGTCTGTCAGCTTTCAATATAAATCGCCCAACAAGTGGCGTTACTTCCTCGGTTTTTTTTTTTTTTTTTTTCTCTAAATTTTTAACATGAAAGTATAGGACGAAATTTCGTATAAATGGGAAAAATGCGAATTATTTTAAACAAATCATTATAGAATTAAAAATATTTATTTACAATAGTAAGCCAATTAGGGAAAAAAAAGGTACGTGTAGAAGCATCGCATCCCCCCCCCCCTCCCCCAACCTTCTCTCGAGGAAGACCAATTTTCATTATGAATACCTTTCAAAAGAATGCAACGTCAATACATTTAAAACAATTAGCTGAACCATCGTGGTAATTTAAATAAAGTTATCGATGTATATATCCTATAATATAGTATATATATATATATATATTCGTTTCTAACAAATAAAAAGAAGCCTGTATGATGTATTTGTTGAGTATAAAATTAACTTTCTTTGGATATTTAGTGATAAACTTTTTCTTTTGCGAAAATTCTCTGCGTTCATCGTAGAATAAATTAATTGCACTGGTAATATTTTTGAAAACAAAAATATAAAAGAAAATTTTCTGATGACCACATCATACTAGTTTTAATTTTTAAAATATGACAAAATGAGCCATCCTGTTTCTCGCTTTACTTAAACACTTCTTTGAATTTCTAAAATACCCTTTCTTTTCCAATATTCATAGAAATAGAATTGGATTCCTAAAAATTTCGATTTCAATTTTTTAATTGATTTATGTTTTGAGATAGTTCGAAAACGATTTCCCTATTTTTAGAAAATGTATGTCTGTATGTGATCTAAAGTTTGTGTCAGTTACAGATCACGATATCACGAACTAGCGCACATAATTTCATAAGAATTCATATTTAATTGCATCTGGACATACAATGGCGCTCATCGCCCAATAGATGTTGCTGCTGTGCTAAGCTTTTCCATATTTTTGGGAAAGCTATATCAAAGATTCTATGGTGTATGAAATATCATATATGATATTGATGATAGGATATGATATACTTATATGAAATATGATATAAATACATAAATAAAGAATATGTGTATGCGTCATTAATTAAAGTTATAAAACATATGTAAAATGCGATAAATTTATGTTGCTAAAGATTAATAAAAATTTAATTTATAAATTTGTAGTGGTAATACCGGTAATAGGTATTTAATAACGTTTTTCGTGAACGAACAACAGTTCATACCCTTCTACTTGTAAACAAGTACATATTTTCTTCACTAGATAGCGCTATCAATCCATTCTTGTCTTGCGGGTGTTTGCGGGTAATTTTATAAATGTTGGAGGGTAAACAACAAAATTCAGTCTGGCAACACTGATTCCTGTGGCCTTATAAAGGGTTTAAAAAAAAACATAGAATCGCTTTTAGTATCGTACATATATTAGAGATGAGACGGGCTCAGCCCGAGCCCGTAAGTCCGAGCCCGAGCCCGATCGGGCTCAAATCTCACGCAAGTCTTCGGGTTCCGGGCGGGCTCGGATTCAAGCTAAAAATCCCGTTTATTTTATACTTCACTAACTCGAAAATGTAAAAAAAAAAAAAAAAAAAAAAACTGACAGTTGCTTTATGGGAAATTAACATGCTGTTTCTTTCGTAAAGAAAATATTTTGCAGTTCCTTGTAAAGTTAGTTTTAAATAGATAAGGGATATTGTTATAAGTTGCAAAATAATCTTGCAAACCTTAGTTGCTTTGATTTTCCATTTACTAAATAGAACTTTTTTTCAACGGGATGCACATTATCAGAATGTCATAATGTTATACAGTAATCCTTCATTATTCGTTTTATTGGGCCTTATTATATAACTCATTCGGATAAATCGGGCTTTTTTTTTTTTTTTTTTTTTTTGGTCCCCCGACAGGCGCGTTGTAAGCAATGGGTTGCATTATAAATATATATTATACAGAGAAATATATATATGTATACAAAGACACAGACATTATAAATTGTTATAATAACATGTATAGTTAGTTAAAAAGAGGACAGATACTAAAAAATTAATTTGAAAAAGAAAAAAGTATTTGATTTTACTAAATGCGTATGTGTTGCGTAGCGTATCACTTTCAATATCGGGCTCGGGCGGGCTCGGGCTCTGATCACACAAAATTTTTCGGGCTCGGGCGGGCTCAGTTCAAAAAATTTTCGGGCCCGGGCGTGCTCGGATTGCCAAAATAGAGCCCGAACTCACCTCTAACATATATACATATTTAAATCGAAATGTGACAAAAAACATCATACATGGATAATAATAATACCATAACCTTCCTATGTTCGCCACTGCCTATTATATACTTCGATCCACTGTGCGACGCTCTGTTCTGCGGTTTCAACGCCAGCTCTGATATCAAGGAGGCTCTGACTGGATCATCGCTTCGTCGGAAACGCCGACGTTTGCTTCCTGTGTTCTTAAAAACCAGGACTTAACGCTTTCACGGGCCGTTTATTTGTAGTAATAGTATATTAAAATATTTTTGGCATTGAGAGTGATAATAAGGCAAGAATTTCATTTAGCTTATTAGGTAAAATTAATTTGATTTTTAATGTTTTATAAGTCCATAAGAAGTATATTTACCGCCCAATAAATTAATTTTAAATAAAAAAGGCGTGGTAAGCTACCTTTCCACGCCTACTGTTTATTCTAAGCACCTATTTTTTCTGGTAAAATTACTTATTATGGCCTTTTAAACAGAATTTCAGAAAAAAAAGAAAAAAAAAGGGGGGATTCAGCACAGAGTGTGACATTTTGTTCCTTCATGTATTTTAGTTTAGAGGAGTAAAAACGGCAGGTGTAGCAAAATTAGCTTACCACGCCTTCCTGTTTTAAAATTGACGACTTTGTGGTAAAATATTTACCACAGCCCGTTAAAGGGTTAAGGGAGAAAAAAGGGCATTACTATGATTGCGTCGGCATAAATTATAATAGTTGGAAAATTTGCATATTTTTAATATCCTCCCTTTTATTATTATTACTATTATTATTCCGAAATGGTAAATTTATTATATAATTTTAATAACAAATATGGCATTTATTTAATATTTTGATATAATTAAAGTCAAAGTTTTAAAATAAAATGGACAATAAGGCATTAAATGTTAAAATTAAATTTCCTCGAAATGCCAATTTTCAAGTTATTTGTAATTTGTATTCACCCATCCCTCAAATAAAATATATTGTGCAGTACGAAATCTTAATCGTAAATATATTATACTTATCTAAAAGTGTATTTTATTTTGTTTTACGCCAGAATGCGTTGGCTTTCGTTTTCTTTTCTGTAAATTAGTCTTTTTATTAGTCTTTTTATTTCTCTTTGATGTGCTAGTCTCTAGCTCACACCATCCATTTCGTGTAGCCATACTCCCTAAGGCGTCGGAGTAAGGTACCTATCAAGTCGATATTTGCTGGTTTAACATTGATTATTTATTACTGAAATAAAATTATTAGGTAAGTTTGATTGAAAAACATGTCAAAGTAGATTAGTTGTTTGATTTAATAATTTAATAGAATAAAGAGCTAACAGTATTAAATTTAAACGAATTATAGAAACATACTCCATTTTATTTACTGTGTTTTCACGAATGTATACATTTGTATACATATATTAGGTATTTGTTTTTATTCGTCTGTTTGTTTCAACAATCAATTTATGCGTATATTAATAAGAATGGATAATTTTTTTTCTTCTCATGCCAGAAAATATTAAAATAATAATAATAATATGATTTTATATAATTTCTATTAATAGTTTTGAATCGTAGGGTATTTTGTAGGGTAAAAATATTTGAATGTAGGGACATTTTCTCCATTAAGTAGGGATAATTTAAATTTTAATCTGGCAACACTGGGTATTATTTTAATTTGCCCTTTTGGAGGAATCACACACAGACCTCTCTCAGCCCAAGTTGTCATCTATGGCATAGAGATTATTGTTAGGAAATATTTCTCAATCTGACTGGCACTAGATATTTATTAAATTGCCCTAAACGTTGCTTAGTTGAAATGTTTAGTTACTTTATAATTCTGTGCATGGTAATGTCTTATTCCACTGTTAAATTCAGGGGTATAACAGAAGATCGCATACGGAGCATTAAAATGAATATCAACTCCGTAATATCTCAAACCGTTTCGTTTTCAAGTTACTGGAAATCGAATGAACAATTTTACAACATCCCTCATTTTTATATTTTCTAAGCCTGTCACACAAAAATCAAGCATATATTTTGAAAAATGAAAAAAAATCTTACAAAACGCCATCAACTGTATCAGATTATCTAGATTAATGACGAGTTACAAGCGTTGAAACAGAGAAAAAAAATGGAAACCATTTAATCGGTAATTCAGCAAAAACTGCTCTGCTGTAGCTATAATAGGTAACATTTAATAAAAACTCACCTACTCTAATATCCTTGGAATAAACTCGTATTGAAACACATGGGTGGACTAGCATCGGAGAAATTTAGTTTGTTATATATCATTCGTTTTCAAGTTTTAAAAAAACGAGATTTCTGTCATCGCGTTTCGAAACTCCCTTTATAATACCCATTAGCAACTTACTTTTGATCATACTTATATGCATTACTTTTCATTTTGATGTAAGAAAAGGTAATACAGAAATCCTTACAACCTTGCAATACACTCATTAACACTTTCGCGACCGCTGACGTAGATTCACGCTATTCTTCACGCTAAACCTGCAGTTACTCCAGTGGGCGTTTCTTTCACCAATTGTATCCCACACAGCACATACGTCCAAATTTTGTTCATTTCTCGTCTCGTACGTTGAAAACACGTCCCTCCAGAGAACTGACATCCCATTTTTGTCACATGCTCACATAAATTCAACCATCATGTTGAAAGTATGTGTCGTGAGTAACCAAATTTGGACATACATTATTAGAAAAATATCTTGGACGTAATGTGTTCCACAATTGAGCGAATTCATCCCAATGAAGTGTCCTTTTACGTTGAATTCAACAAGCATGCAGCGTACTTTTTACAAAAATGGGACGAGCAACTGGGCATGCGCATTCATGCAACAACCAACCATTCCACTTTTCCCTCGTCCCATGTCGCTTTCGCTTTTCGCTCGGCGCCATGTTGATTATGTGAAAATGAGAATTGCGTTGTAGATTTCGTTTCGACGAAATCGTCACATTTGCCAAACTTCTGTTCTGTGTTGTGACAACGATTTTACATCCTGAATACGATTTGAAAATAATTATCATGTAAGTATCCAAAATCATTTAATTTTATTTTCATTTCTGATATTTGACTTATATTAGTGTAATAATGCAGTTTATTAGTGTAATAAACTGCAGTTAAGTGCAGTTCCAAATCATATCCAAAATCATTTAATTTTATTTTCATTTCTGATATTTGACTTATATTAGTGTAATAATAGTATTGATTGTAAACTTAATCGGAATTTCCATTGCTTTTTAACCATTCAAGCATGCCTTTATCAGTTGATTACCTTTAGTAAACAATGCAAAAATGTGTTCATGAAAGCTTAAATTTATTTTAAAACTTTTGTAGTTTTATTTAGCTCTCTCAAATTATAAAAAAAATTAAGATTGATTTCATTAATGAAAGTTGTTATTTAAGTAT
Source organism: Salticus scenicus (assembly GCA_963930645.1). Taxonomy (NCBI): domain Eukaryota; kingdom Metazoa; phylum Arthropoda; class Arachnida; order Araneae; family Salticidae; genus Salticus; species Salticus scenicus. Next base: position 130,649,031 of record OZ005654.1, read on the forward strand.
GAGAAATTCAGTAATTCCGAAGTTAACTTATGTGAATAACAACTGTAAAATTTTCTAACGAACCATAGAAAATGAGAATAAACAAAGATTTCTCATGAACTGCTTGTATTGGTTTGGTTTCTCTTATCTAGAATATGTGTACTCTTTAACTTGTTTTTCACGAGTAATTTTCCTAAATATTGTAAATATTATATATTTTTATATATTAAATTTTATATATGTGCAATTTATAATTAGAAGCCAAACCATTAATTTCTCTTTCTCTGTTTTGAATCTCTTATCTACAATATGTATACGCTTTAATTTATTAAATTTAGTTATGTTTTTCTCAAGAGTAATATTTTTCCTAAATGTTGTAAATATTAAAAATTTATATATATTAAATATTATATATGTGCAATTTACAATTAGAAGAGAAGCCAAACCATTAATTTCTCTTTCGCTCTCTCTGTTTTTATCTCTTTTCTAGAATATCTATACTTTTTAATTTATTAAATTTAGTTATGTTTTTCTCAAGAGTAATTTTTTCCCTAAATGTTGTAAATATTATATATTTATATATATTAAATATATGTGTGCAATTTACAATTAGAAGAGAAGCCAAACCATTAATTTCTCTTTCTCTCACATTTTATTTAATGATTTTAAATTGGTATTTTTAGTCTTCTGCTATTTTATGTGTTAATAACAATAGCAAAAACAGTGCAGCTAACACTGCAGGTTAATTTAACAATTTATAAATGAGATAAGCTTAATATTAATAAATCAATGTCGTAGCTAAAGAGTTATACTTTCTCCTTTGTAAATGCAAATTTTGCACATTTTATGAATCATATTATTTCTTTTTATTATACCAGACCTGATCTCAGATTCTCTGATTGCAGAATTTTGTTTTATTGTAGATAGATAAAAAATTCTTCCTGTGCACATGTGTATACGTATATTTATATAAAGTTTAAAATTACAGTTAACATTATATAAACTATGAAAATTGTAACTTCATGTTGATGGTATTTTTTGATTAGGCATAATTTTTGTTTTTAAAAATTAGATTTTTCTTGGAGATAATTATTAAATATAAAATATTACTCGTGATCAGTGTTAGAAATAAGAATTTTGAAACTAGGCGTCAAAATGACGCCTGGATTAAATTTTTTGGGCGTCAAAATGAAAAATCTAGGTGCCATCTATAATTAAATAGGTATATTAAAAAATAATTAATAATAAAGCATCAACTTGAAAATAATATATGCAAGATTATGTAAAAAATATTTATGTAATGAATGTAATTACATTGGCAATGTTAAACGTACATATTTAAAATCGCAAATTCATTCTTTGCCTAGAAGATACATCATTCCACCACAATTTAATAGCATTTTCTGGGCAGAAATCTTCAAATTTAGGGCTGTTTAATTTAATCATTAACAAATCGTCAACTACTTTCATAGAGATATGATTTCTTAAATCAGTTTTTATAAGGTTCAATTGACCGAAATAGACTTGTTTAGAGTCTGATGGGATTGGGAAAATTATTAGGTATTATGAGGAAAAAATCCAGGCGTCAAATATGGCACCTATGATTGGAATTCTAGGCGTCAAAATGAAAAAACTGGTCGCAAAATGCGACTAACGACCGCTTATTTCTAACCCTGCTCGTGATATGTTTTTTTTCCCCTACAGTTGGAATGTAAACTCTGATTTTTTTTTGTTCTTCCTGTATACAATATTTATAAGTGGTTTTTTTTTTTTTTTTTTTAATTTTTGCCTTTTGTATTTTTCTTTCCAGATTATTTATTTAAGACGTTACTGACGAATATATAAGGAATCTAGCTTTGGCCTGCAGTTTCCTAGCCAACCCTTCAGCTTTAATTGAGTTTGCAAATTAATAAGTAAGACTTCCTGCATAATTATTTTATTACTACTATTTTTTAATTCATGATTCTCAGTGTTGTCTTAAAAATGACATTTTGGGTTCTCTTTATATTGGTGGCTAATAACAATACATTATAACATAACTGAACATTTTTTTTCTTTTATTGATGAATTTCAACACTCAATCAGATAATGAGCTTTTTACTATAACAGATTGTTTTTAGCCATTCACGTAGAGATAGATCAAAATGTTTTATTTATTTAATATTATAATTAGCCTTACTTTTGTACATTGCTACCTTTCCTTCTGTGCTCTTTCCAACATTTTTTTTAAATCTGATAAATAATCATTCTCGTATTTTGAACTATAACAATCATTGCAAGACAGTTTTTTTTTTTTTTTTTTTTTTTTTTTTAATCAAGATTTATTTGATTTTAATGATTTTTTAAAACTTCATACATTATTGTACAACACTTGTATTTTATTCTGTGTATTTTTATGTATATTAATGTAAATATTTACACTATCAATCATTTTACTTAAATTGTAAAAATATAAGTAATATTCTATTCTGATAGAAAAAATCCATGTAGGCATTTATTACCAATATTTTTATTCAAATTAGTATCATTATAATATAAGAAATATTCTTATAACAGTCACAAATGCAGTAGTACGAGCCACTCAACCTGAGACTTTGTAGTACAATAATGTATTGAAATAAAGAAAGTCTGGTGGACTGGGGTAATTCTCGATCAATGTGTTTCTAGGTTAATTAATGTTCACCCACCTACAAAAATTAAAAAGTATTGTTAACAATGCATGAACATTGTAGTTTAATGTACAAAAAAAAAAAAAAAAAAAAGTCACAATCTTTGCTGAAAATTAATAAATAAAACTATATTTTAAACTGCTACAAAAGCATCTTGAAAAAAGATTATTTCTGAAAATCACACATTTTACTTAAATTCTTAGTGGCACAACATTTCTATTTTTTTTTTTTTTTTTAATCTTATTTTAAAACTATACATAATATAAGCTTTTAAATTACGTTAATAATGTTTCTGTAATTCAGTATACTGGTTATACAACTATATTGATTTATACAACAGATTCTTTTTTTACATATGTTTAAAATTATTTTAGACATATTTATCAATGTACACATATGTAGTGTGCATCTATAATATATATTCATTAATGCACATCAAAAAATCATAATGTGTATTTTGCTTAAAATTAAAACCGGTTTTGTTATAGGTTTCATATCAAAATCAAAACAATCTTTCAAGCTATTTCAAAATTTTGTAGTGCATGACTAATTAGGATCAAGATTACTAAGTATTGTACTGAATGCTAATAAATTAAATTGTATTTTATTGTACACACTTGTGATTTAAATTATACAGTTATTGCCGAAACGTCAGTGGAGGCCCTACATTGAGACTCAAAACGGTTTTGGGCTGTGTCTGTCTGTCTGTTTGTCTGTCGCGCGATAGCGGCCACAAAAATAGCGCTATTGACTTGAAATTTGGTACACATGTTCATGAGCACCACGAAATGAGCTGTATAGTTTTTGGTATGTATTCCATTTGTAGTTCGTATACAGGGACACGCCAAAGTTTTTCTTATCATTACGGCCTATGGGAGGAATTTGTATGTATCGCGATGGCGGCCGCAAAAATAGCGCTATTGACTTGAAATTTGGTACACATGTTCATGAGCCCCACGAAATCAGCTGTATAGTTTTTGGTATGTATTCCCTTTGTAGTTCGTATACAGGGACACGCCAAAGTTTTTCTTATCATTACGGCCTGTGGGAGGAATTTGTATGTATCGCGATAGCGGCCGCAAAATTAGCGCAATTGACTTGAAATTTGGTACACATGTTCATGAGCCCCACGAAATCAGCTGTATAGTTTTTGGTATGTATTCCATTTGTAGTTCATATACAGGGACACGCCAAAGTTTTTCTTATCATTACGGCCTATGGGAGGATTTTGTATGTATCGCGATAGCGGCCGAAAAAATAGCGCTATTGACTTGAAATTTGGTACACATGTTCATGAGCCCCATGAAATCAGCTGTATTGTTTTTGGTATGTATTCCATTTGTAGTTCGTATACCTGTCTGTCTGTCTGTCTGTCTGTCGGGCGATAGCGGCCGCAAATATCACTCTCTTAATTTAAAATTTGGTATACATGTTCATGATCCCCACGAAATTAGCTGTATAGTTTTGGGTGCGCATTTCATTTGTAGTTCGTGTACAGGGACACGCCAAAGTTTTTTGAAGTGAAAACTTCTTTAGGCGCGTTGAGCACCTTTGGGTGAACAAAAATCTTTAAACTCCCGTCATCGTCAGCTAACGCTTTCCATTTGAAGTGAAAACTTTTGGGTGAAAAAAAATCATTGAATTCGCGTCATCGTCAGTAAACGCTTTCCATCCTTGTATGATACAAATAATGTACCATACAATTAACTTGCTAATGTGAAGTGTTAGTAATTTTATAGTATATATTGTTTTAAAATCTGGTGCGGCTCTACACGACTTCTCTCATCTCCGAGCACTGTCTCTATTGCAGTTAGACCTCACAAAACCGTGAGAAAGCCCAAAGCTGCCATTTTTCTCACGTTTTTACAATCTGGTGCGGCTCTAGACGACTTATTTTATCTCCGGACACAGTCTCTTAAAGATTGCAGCCGGAAACGTTGCAGTTAGACCTCACAAAACCGTGAGAAAGGCCAAAGCCGCAATTTTTCTCACGTTTTTACAATCTGGTGCGGCTCTACACGACTTCTCTCATCTCCGGCCACTGTCTCTTAAAGATTTCAGCCGGAAACGTTGCAGTTAGACCTCACAAAACCGTGAGAAAGGCCAAAGCCGCCATTTTTCTCACGTTTTTACAATCGGGTGCGACTCTACACGACTTCACTCATCTCCGGACACAGTCTCTTAAAGATTGCAGCCGGAAACGTTCCAGTTAGACTTCACAGAATAATGAGAAAGACCAAAGCCGCCATTTTTCTCACGTTTTTACAATCTGGTGCGGCTCTACACGACTTCTCTCATTTCCGGACACTGTCTCTATTCCAGTTAGACCTCACAAAACCGTGAGAAAGGCCTAAGCCGCCATTTTTCTCACGTTTTTACAATCTGGTGCGGCTTTACACGACTTCTCTCATCTCCGGCCACTGTCTCTTAAAGATTTCAGCCGGAAACGTTGCAGTTAGACCTCACAAAACTGTGAGAAAGGCCAAAGCCGCCATTTTTCTCACGTTTTAACAATCTGGTGCGGCTCTACACGAATTCTCTCATCTCCGGACACTGTCTCTATTCCAGTTAGACCTCACAAAACAGTGCGAAAGGCCAAAGCCGCCATTTTTCTCACATTTTTCCAATCTGGTGCGGCTCTACACGACTTCTCTCATCTCCGGACACTGTCTCTATTGCAGTTAGCGCATTAAATAAAATTGTAATATAATTTTTGTAGTAGTGGTTTATATTAATGAATAAAAAAACACTTCATTTAAAAGTATTTACTACACAATAAAATATTTCCTGACGATTCAAGAAATACACATGTAATTGTTCACGTTTTCACTTCTGTCGGCACTCCCGAATGCAACTTTTTTTTTTTTTTTTTTTTTTTTATCATTACGGTCTATGGGAAGAATTTGTATGTACCGCAATAGCAGCCGCAAAAGTCCTTCGATTGACTTGCAAATTGGCGCACACGTTCCAGCTTTGCATAAACGTAAGTAGCTGTATAATTTTTATTGCTATATTGGTTAAAAAATGTGTATAGGGACACGCCAAAATTCTTAACATTACGGCATAAGGTGTGAATTTCTTTTAAACGCATTTTAATATCATTACTTTGCAATGAAGAAAATGAAACTAGCGTACGTGAGTAATATGCTTAAACTCATGTTGTTTGAAGAAAATATGTGCTCTTAAGCTTTCTAATTAATGTACAGGACCTTACAAAAGTGTTCCGTTAATGTCACGTAGTCATGCGAACTATGTTAAATTTGGAACAATTATTAATTTTAAACGCAAAATAAGCTGAATAGTTTTTACTGGTGTATACAATGTTTATGGTTTGTTTACAGAGCCACAAGAAAGAATTTCGTAACATTAGAGCCTATGGACAAACTTTTATTTAAGCGCGCTCTTTAATGCGTTTATGCTGAATTGAACTTAATAAAATTAACATACATTATAAAGATGCTTAAAATCATGTTTACTCTTGAAAACAGTTATGTATAGTCTAAATAATTTATGAGACCACACAAAATAATTCCGAGTATATACTATAATCATCCAAATGATGTCAAATTAGTTTGAAAAATTAATGAGTTACAATTAATTAAATTTATTCTTATTATTGGCGTTTATAATGACTGTGGCTACTTTTCCGGGATACATAAAATAATTTCGTACTATTACGGTCTATAGTCAATATTTCTTAAAAGTTTATTTTAACATGGTTACACTCCATCAAATATAATGCAATTTTATTAGAATATTAAAAACATGTTTTCCTGTTGATAATTGTGGGCATAGACTTAGAAATTAGTTTAAAGGTTACGCAAAATATTTCCGATATGCTATGTAATTTTTTTTTTGTATGAAAAATGATAGTTATGAAATTTGGTATTTATGAATTTCAGGGAAATAATACAAGACTGTCATTTATTAAGAATACATATTGTTGCGTACTTGGGGGTCCGTAAGTTGTCCGAGAATGAAAGGCGAAACTTGCAAAAATTCAGTAATGTAGTCACAGAAAGTTCCAGAAAAATACAGGTCTATAAACCAAGTATCAGCTTCAAATCAGCCAGTAAACACAGCTTAAACAACAGCCGTTAACAGCAAAACAACAGTACAAACTGTTTAGCAATAACACATAAAGAAAGTCTCATCCAAAGAGACTCACAGCAAAGCAAGCATTTGACGAAACTGACACAGATCTGACACTGACCGCCTTGGTGAAGAAATGCTCCTTTTATACTTTTCTATCGAACACAGACTGTTCTGGAAAATTCTCGTATCTCATAATGAGATTAGAGCTTCCATATTTGGTATATCCCTAATAAGGATTTTCTCGCCAAGGTCGCCAAAAATAGCCAAGGAGGGAAATAGTCGCCAAATTTGGCGCCAAATCCATTTCTTCCCTTATAGTAGCTTTTTTAAGTGTTTTTAAGGGAAAATTAGGCGATTTTACGCTAAAACGACTAGAAATGCACAAAGTTAGCATTTTATTAACTTTACTAAACCTTTTGAAAGAATTTATACAAAAATAAATGCGATTATTTACAATTCTGTAACACTTTATAGGATATACAAATAGAGATGCAGCGGGGGGTTGAGGGGGGCGGCAGCCCCCCTCAAGAATGTATCTGATTATGGTAACAAGTCGATAGAATCAATATATACAATTATATAATAAGGAATAAATAAAAATGACCTATTGAATAATGTCTGATGTAAATAGGACGTTGAGGCTCCTGATCTGCAGATCCACTAGTATAAAAAGTTATTTATTTTTAACTGCGTTAATTTCAATACATTAAATCAAAGAAAAGTTCAAATGAAAGCCAACTATTTTATCTTTATTTCATAGTAAAAATAAACTGTTATAACAATAAATGGTTTTATTTATTAAGGACATAAAAAAAAAAAAAAAATGTTTAAATTAAAATATATAATAAAACTGAAATATTTTTAATTGGTAATTGCAATATTTAACTATAAATCAAAGAAAAGTTCATATCAAAAACGTAGTATTTTATCTTTATTTCATAGTAAAAAATAAACTGTAATAATAATAAATGTTTTTTTTTTTTTTTTTTTTTTTATTAAGGATGGAATAAAAATGCATGGTTGAAATAAAATATCTAATAAAATTAGGACAGTAATGCTATATACATTATGCTTTTGAATGTTATGAAGTGTTTTGCCAATAAGTTTGGATGTAATTTCAAAACAAATAAAAATAGTAAATTAACTATGCTTATTTAAAGAAAAAACATATATAATATATAAATAAAATTGGGTTTGTGTTAAAAATGATATAATTTGTAGTCCAAATTAATCAATATAGCTATCATTTGAACAAAAAATGTCCTGATCCATAATTGCCCTGGGGTCAGGGTGTGATTGATATTTACCCGGTTGCTGGGGCAATTACTGATCAATGAATTTTTTCAATTAAACAAACTTTAAAAAAATTTTAATCAAAGTCTATATTTTATTGAATAAACACATGATAAAGCTTTAACCATGCTAAATTTGGTTAACATCAATTGTGATGTGATATTTTTAGAGTTATTTAGATGTTTTTGTTTTTTTATCAGGAATTACCCTTGCCCACCCTAAAATCTTATCCATGCTATGGAACGGATAAAATAATTTTGGAAAAGGGTAATTTATTAGGGAAAATGACATCATAACTGAAACAACATATTAAGAGGAAACTTTTACTCACACTTCCCAAACAAAATAAAGAGAATAAGGAGTTAAGAAAAAAAAAAGTAGGATATCCTAAAAAACTTATATTTAAGCTAAACTAATATAATTTGAATCAAGAAAATTTTTTCACACTATACCCATTAACAAAATTCACATTTTCATTACCATCTTAATACTTTCACTTATTCTTTTAACTTTTCTATATTGAGTCGGGACAATTCATTAAACAAGCAGTGACAGCTGCCTTGAACTGTATGTAACTGATTATATGTAATTAAATTTAATGGTTATGGAGTTTTTAAAAAAAATTGGAGGCTTCAGCAGGGACCGATTTATTCCTGCTGGGGCCTAGGGCACTCATGTTTAATGGGCCCTTTCTTCTGAAACTTTAATATTTGTAATCCTCTATTCTATTAATCTATACAGAGAAAATATTTTAAAGGTAAATATTTTTTTCTGCACATGATTATACAGTTTACCAAATGATTAAACACTGATTATGTATATTTAAATAATTGATAACTTAACATACTATCATTTTATGCCGAAGTATCTATTGTTCGAAATAATACAAACAATGATCAATTTCCATAGCGCACACAATGGAAATATTCAAAATTAGTAAAAAAAAAAAAATTGTATTTTATATATTATAGAATAAAAAATCAATAAACAAAAAAGTGTAACTTATGATGAAGCCAATGTACTATCTGTAAACTGATTCATGCACTAAATTAGACAGCATTGCAAACATGCCAACAGTTTAATTTATTCCAGAGGATTGTAAATACCTACCCTTTTAACATCACTTTATTTGTATTGATTTTTTTTTTTTTTTTTTCCAAATGTGGTAGGACAAATAAGAGGCACACAGCACAATACTATTTCCATTTGTTGACGAAAAAATGAAAATTATCGATCATCATAGAAAATTTTCATTCTAACTATTTTTACTTTCCGAACACTATAGTGAGGAAAGTATTGTAATCATGTCAAAAATCCGAATTCGAGATTTTGATTTTTCTATACGTTTTGAGGTCCCCTGAGTCCGTTTTCACTATTTTTACGATGATGTCTAGCACTTATAGTTTTTTTACAGGGACACAAAGAAAAATTCTTTATCATTATGGCCTATGGGACCAAAATCTTAAAAGTGCGATAGCATCTAAACGCCTTATTCAAGTGAGCAAAAATTTTATACCCATATTATAGGTCACAGATACTCAATCTGTATAGATTTTGGAGAATCTAGCACTTATAGTTGTTTTACAGGGACACAAAGAAAAATTCTTTATCATTAAGGCCAATGGGGCCAAATTTTTAAAAGTGTGATAGCGTCTAAACGCCTTATTAATCTGAGCAAAAAAATTGTACACATGTTATAGGTCACATTTGCACCAACTGTATAGATTTTGGTGAATCTAGCACTACAGTTTTTTTACAGGGACACAAAGAAAAATTCTTTATCATTATGGCCTATGAGACCAAATTTTTAAAAGTGCGATAGCATCTAAACGCCTTATTCAATTGAGCTGAAAATTTGTATGAATATTATAAATCACTGTTGCACTAACTATAAGCATTTTGGTGAATCTAGCATCTATAGATTTTTACATGGACAAAACGAAAAATTCTTTATCATTATGATCTAAGGGCTCAAAGTTCAGTAGCGTTAAATAAAACCTCGTGTGATATATGGAGAAAAAAACACTCTATTATGGTTTTCTCTCTTTTGTTTGTTTAGCAATTCCTCTTTCTTTATTTTATCTACAAAACTGTTAGTTACTCAATGTTCGGAAAGTCGAGTGGAGTCACTCCAGATTTTTTTAAATGTATGGTGGAATTTCTTGAAGGCCCAAGGCATGTGCCCTGAATGCTCTGCCATAAGTCAGGCGCTAGGCTTCAGGGCTTTTTAAACACTGCAATGTAAAATATGCCATTATTTTTAAAATATGTGTGCCAGTATTAAAAGATATAAACTGATATGAGAACTATAAATAAGCAAGACAATGTTTTCTTTTGTAAATATCAACTGCAAGGCTGGCAGAGACGAACTAGCATATTATATATATATTAATCCTCGCTTTCCCAAGATGGGGTCATTTTGAAGTTGAAATCTAGTTAAGCACGCCTCATTCAAAAAGTGTGCTAATTCGCCAGAGATAGCAAACATAAACATAACCAGTGGAATTTTGCAACTTCTAAACGATATAAAAAGGTGCGGTACTGGTGATTTTCGCCAAGTGTGCCAAGCGGCACCTGAAAGCAATTTTTTGCAGTAATGCCATGATCTTGGGAAAGCGATGGTTAATCAATTAATTCTACACTAACTAAATATTTATAATTCATACATCAGTCATAAGGCTGTGCTTGTATAAATAATTAAAATATAATAAATGATTAAAATGTATAAATAATTAAGAAAATTAAGGTATAATTTATTTTTTTATTTATCAATGTTGCTTAGTAGAGAGACGGAATCTAAAGTCAAGGTATCCAAATAAATATTAGCTTGTTTAATAATATTTTGTTATATTTTACAAATTTCTATAAGAAATATTTAAAAACCACATTTTTTTAAAGCTGGATGTACAGTTTCATGCCACTAAAGCCATTAACTTTGATATATAAAAGAAGTGATTTAAATCACTACAACCCTGTTGCAAGATTCTCAATTTATAGCGTTTCCTTACAAAGTTTTTATTTATTAGCTTTACAAGGCAAAATTAGCTCTGGCCGCATGGTCAGTTACTACTGAAGAATTAGTCACCACCACAATGTCCACTGTTTGGCTACCTGCTGCAATTTTCACACACACACACACACAAAAAAAAAAAAAAAAAATGTTTGTTTCCCTCAGTTGATTAATTTTAGCTTTAACATGTGTATACAGTAGGAAATCCACTCCCAGAAATCCATAGCACTTGGGACCAGAGACTGAAAATTTTATGGATTTTAGTTTTTTTTTTTTTTACTTGTTTGTAGTATAGACAAATAGTTTTTTTTTTATTCGTTTTTTTTTTTATTCTTTGAAATTACTTTTCATTTAAGCACAAAAACTTTATTATAAATTTCATTGTTTACTTTGGTTGTAACTTTTTAAAAGTATATAACTTTTTTAAAGTATTTATAATTTTAGTAATACGTATTAGGATATTTATTTGCATTGTATAATTTTATATTGCTACTATTCAGAAATTCTTAAAACATTGTTTTTATCATATTAACTAGTATGCTGTGGCCATCGCAAGTCTTTCTTCTATATAATCCTGTACAAATTTACACAATATAAATTATTTGTTAAATTATAATTTATTAAAATTATTTTCCATGATGAATGCAGATGATTTTTATCTGAAAGTAGTTTAATATTAAATGCCAAAAGAAAATCAGTTGAGAAGAAAGAATTTTCTTCCCATTATTTCATTTATTTATTTTTTCATTAAAAATGGAAAAAATCAATAACTTAGTATAAATTATCACTGATCTACGGTTTGATCATTCATTTTAAAGGTGGTGGCGAGTTCTTTCGAAGATACCCATATTGAAAATTAACAATTCCAAACGTCAAATTTAGTTCAATGGTTTTGAGATACAGTACCTACAAAATTTGTAACACACACACAGACAGACATTTCCTAAAAGCAGTCAAATTGTGATCAGGACATCTCAAAACATGTAAATACATCAAAAACTGTTTAAAATTTTTCACAAAACCAATACTTCCTTATATAGAAGACAGTAAAAATAAGATTTTTTTTTTTGCTAAGTTTTTTATGGCAAACATGAAAGAAAAAATCTATAATGTTGTTTTAAATTAACGCAGATCAGTGGTTCAGCCATTTGTTATTATTTTATTTTTTTTCTTTTTCATATGTATATAAAGAGAAAGTATTGAATTAGTAAAAAGTTTCAAACTCCAGTTTTGATGGATTTACACGTTTCAGGATGTTCTGATCACGATTGAACTGATTTTAGAAAATGTCTGTCTGTCAGTCAGTCTTTCTCTCTGTGTGTGTGTGTATCACTAATGTAGTAGACACTGCATCTCATTAACCAATTAATGAAATTTAACCAAACTTGGAATTTTGTTGAAACCTGACATAAACTGATGCAGATTAGATTTGGTGATCAATTGTTCAACAGGTCGGGCTGTAATCCCATTTTTTCTAAATTTTTAACGTGAACAAAGCAAAATTTCATACAACTCTACAAAATGAGTTATTTTAAACCATGTAATTATAAAATTAATTGTTAATCAGTGATTGTGAAAGTAATATAAATTATTGATATAGTAGCAGGGGTCTGTCCAGGTTTTTTTTCCAGGGTCCTATTTTTGTGAAAAATTTTCTTATTTTTGTGAAATTTTTTTCTGACATAGTTATTATTTTTATTTTTGTGAAAATTTATTTCACAAATTTTATCTGCACACACACACATATGTATATATGTTTCATCTAGAGCAGGCAGGAGGGTGCTGTGCTGCCCTGCCTGCCCTTTGTCTGAAAAAATGACACCCTTCTTGCCCTTAATCTAAAAAAGTTGCACCTTTGCCTTTTATTGAAAATAACCTTCAAATTGAAGATATGTTATAAATATAAATAAATGTAATGTATTGTGCATAACAATCCACAGTCGTTCATATGTCAGTAACAAGCAAAATTAAGTTGTAAAGAAAGTTAATGTTTGAAAGTTTTTCTTTTATTTGTACTTAAAATCGAAATTTTAAAATAAATGTCTGGATTTTAAATATTAAATGACCTTAAGAATTCCAAACTTGCCCACATACATCTAGAAAACGCCTTTTCATTAGCTGCACATTGCCCTTTTTATAATCCCGGGGGAAAATCCTAATATATATGCTTATACTTTTAATGGATCATTATAACTCATAGGTAAAAAAACCCCAAAAAAACTAGTGTTTCAGAAGAAAAAAAAACACCTGAATTTCAAATGATACTCAAATTATTTAGACAGAAGCCCTAATCTTTCTGTACCTTGTTATCAGTCAATCAATAAAAGAAGAGCAACGTAATTTGAACGTATTTTTTTAACGTAATAGTCCGAATAACAGGAATTTACTCCCGTAACTGGCCGGCCTCGCTTTATCTTTACTAAATAGAAGCGATCAAATTATTGACAAAAATACAAAATCACACTTCTATAGCTATGCTACTCTACAAACCACATACTAAAGAATTACAAACTAAACAAAAACAAACACAACGCGGCAAAAGATCTTGCCAAAATATTTATGTAATTTTCCACAGAAAAATTTCGTCACATCAAGGAAAGGTACGCCACACCCATTATCGTGTTTGACGTCATTCCCTTACTAATCAGCGTGGACTGAGCGAGAAATGGAGGCGTGGTTTTATTGTCATGTAGTAACGATAGTGACTAGTACGAGAACATAAGAGAAAATTGATGGGATGCAATGTTTATATATTGCTGAGCAGATGTTTTTGCTCGGTATTATTTTATAAATGCTTTGTTTTTCCAAAAAATTTCGGGAAAAGTTTGTTTATCTCCGAATTGAATTTTGTGAAGGGTCCGTTTTATGAGTATGGAATTTTGTGAAGGGTCCGTTTTATGAATATGGAATTTTGTGAAGGGTCCGTTTTTTTAGCCTGGAATTTTGTGAAAGGTCCGTAAACGGACCCAGTTTTCCCCCTAGACAGACCCCTGAGTAGTAATAAATAAGGGGGGGGGGGGAATGTGCATCTGAGAACTTCGTTTCCTGTAGTGATGTAACTCTGTCACATAAAAATCGTCTACATTTATATGGAAAATAATTTAATAAATTTCTATTTTATGATTTTGGTGTATAATTAAAATTATACAGAAGAAAGTTGTGTGGTGGCACTATCCCACTAAAGGTATTGATAAGATCTTTTGAAAGATACCCATGGTGAAAACTTGTCCCCTCTGGGCAATAAATGTAAAGGAAAATATATTCCATAGTCTGCAGAACTGCCTTTCTTTTTCTGTTTTTTAGTAGCTTTTAAAATAATTTATATTTTTTTCCGTACATTTGGACAGAGATAATTGCATTATGTGATCTGTATAAATCATGTTAAAAAAAATCACCTAGGAAGATCTATAAATAAAGCTTATAAAATAAAATTTGATTCGTAGAGTTTAGAGTGCTATTCAGTCAAATGTGATATTATTGATAGTTTATTATCTACAATTTGACAGCAAAAATATAAAAAATAACTAGAAAAAATTAATTATAATAGAACTAACCTTTAATAGCTATTTGTTTTTAGCATCATGAAGTATATATATTAATGTTTATCAATAATTGTTTCAAAATTTTTAAGCTATAATGATGTTCTATTATAATTATTATTATTATTATTCACGTGTAATTTTAATATGTTTGTCAACTTACTTAAAGTTAATATAAGGTTATTATTATCATGTTTCAATTAATTAAAAAATGATGAAAATTTTGAAAAATCGGGCCTCATAATGTTCTAGGACATCTCAGTAAGCATCTTCGTGTTGAATCACATGACTGTACTTATTACCATTTTAGTGTTATGCTGTCTGGAGACATACGTCCAGACACCGTCTTTTTTATATATGAAGATTTACTTGTATTATTGAAAAATCTAGTACTTACTGTAGATGAGAAAATTCAAAACTGATTGGTTTCAATTAAATAATCATACAAAATTGTTTCTTATAAATACCACAACTTGCATATTGTTATTGAATATAATTTTTGGTTTATGGGAGGATATAACTGTCAGTTTTTATTTATTTATTTATTTTTCCTTTTGAAATGTTTTTTTATTTTCTCTCTCTGCAGGTGCTGCGAGAACTTGTCTATTACAGAGAAAAACATTAGATGTTGAATTAGATTAGTAATGTTCAATTAGCTTCGCTATGCAAATAAAGAAATTTTATGTAATTTTTTAAATAAAAGTGCATAAATACATATTGTTTCTTTTGATTCTTTTTGAAATTTGAATCTCAAACCAATACAGGTAGGTTGGAAGTCAGTCCTTCATGGCATCTTGCCTTAATATGTTTAATAAAATAGAAAATACGTATGTATATATGTATTTAAAAAAAAAATATGTGTTTAAAAAAAAAAAAAAGCAAATCAGTTATGATAAAAATATGTGTGTTTTTAAGCTACGTAAGTACTTTCTAATTTTTTCTCTTGTTTTTATATTTTATCTAATAATTGCACTGAGTTTAATTTTGTTTCTAATATTGACGTTCACTGAGACTTGATTCTTGGCTTTTTCTTTTTAGCTGCATTTCATTGATACAACCTGTTGTCCAAAAAATTTGGATCATATTAATTACAGTGATTTGAATTAGTGATTACCTCTACAGTTTTACATCACAACCACCATTATGCATCACAATGAGAAAACATGGAGGTAATCAGGAATTTAACTGCCTGTAATTAATGTGATCCAACTTTGTTGAATGCCAGGTGGTATGAAATGCTGCTAAAAAAAAAAGTCAAGAGTCGAGTCCTTTAAGCGTCAAAAGGGGATGCAACTTACTTGGAACAATGAGAATGAACATGTTCATAAAGATAAAATTTATATGGTGATATTTAAAATATTTGAAAATTGTATATACAGTACACTTATGCTGCTATTACATAAAAACTTTTTGCACAACATTTGAACCGATTTTTGCTCTAATTTCTGGAGACTGAAAAAAATTTTTGGTTCGGTAAGTTCTCCAAAATACTTCAGATCTCAGTGGATGGTGTCGCATTCAGTCTATGCCTAGAACCGGTTTATAGCTGCATTTATAATGAACCAATTCTGGTCCTAGACTGAAAGTGGTGCCATTTACTGAGATCAAAAAAGGAGAGTGACAAAAAATCAGTTTCAACTGTCAACATCACCTAAAACATGTGCTGAGGAAGTTCTGGATCTGGAAAGAAGGCTATACATATAAGCTCTGAATAAAGCTATTAAGTTTTATCTTTAATTACAGTATAAACGTTTCATGTTTTTTAGTAATAGTAAAATGTGGAATTGATGCATTTTTCTAATTTGGATTCTGTGTCTCCATTTGACATATTTGTGATCCATATTAGTTAAATGTAAATTGGAAGAATGTAATGTTTTTATTATAAGCTTTTAAGACAAAGTTGTAGCAATTCAAAAATCATGAGAAAGGTTCAAAAAATTTTATTTAAAAAATTGCTCAAAATTATTTACAAGGAATTAGGTGAATAATAATTAATGTTCATTAGTTGTTAATTAAAGAAAGCACTATGTTATTTATAGACATAAATTTTACTATTAAAGATGTGATTCTTTTAGATTAGGTTATGCTCAGTGGGTGATCCATGTATGCTAAATTAATTTTATATTAAAAAATCTGGAGTGACTCTGTTTGACTTTCTGATAAATTAAAGTAAGAGAAGAGAAAATTATAATAGGGCATTTGAGTAATTTTCTCCATATAGTGTGTTCTTTAACATTATTGCACTTTAAAGAATTTGAGCCTGTAGATCATAATGTTAAAAAATTTCACATTGTGTCACTATAAAATAACTAAGCGCTAGATACTCCAAAATCAATAGGTCTTGTGTTACGGTGACCTATAGCATATATACCAACATTCAGGTAAATTCATCAATGCATTCAGATGCTATCATGTTTACTCACACATATATACTACACACACATGCATATAGTACCATGAAAATAGCAAAAATGAACTCTGAGACCTCAAAGCCTATCGAAATACCAAAATCTCAAAGTAAAATTTTTGTCATTATTACAATATTTTCTTTACATATTTGTAGAGTATAAGTAATATTGCTATTGCTAGGGGATAAGGCTGATTATCTTTTTTATGAATTTAAAACTGCAGGGATACTTTTTTATATTTGTGTGTTGGCGGGGGGGGGGGGGGGATTCACTCCCCAACAGACAGAATTTTCTGTAATGATTTGCAGACTGCAGTATAGAACTGCTAAACTAAGTTTTAAATCACATGAAGCTATTAGCAATTAATAAATTAAGTAATACCTGCACATAAAAAGAAAACAAAGAATGTACAAAAGAACAGTAATCTAGAGACATGATGTAAATTGTATTACTTTTCTTATCTCTATACCTGATAGAGAAAGTTTTTTTTTTTTTTGGATCAAATAGCTGAAATTGAGTTTTTGTTAAATTTAAATGTTTTGAGGTCCCCTGAATCTGAAAATCATGTTTTTAGCAGTTAGTCTGTTATCAACATATCTCTAGAACAAATAGTAGCAGAAAGTCCAAACTGTAATGTACAAAATGTGCATCATATAGGGATGCTACACTAAACTTTTCTTTGAGATCAAGCAAGTAGTTCGTGTACAAGGGCATCCAAGAGAATTCAAACGTATTATCCTTGGAAAAATTTTGAGTAAGTACAGTGTAACAGCATTAAGCTGACTTAAACAATTTTTTTTTTTTTTTTTTTTTTTTTTTTATGCATAAAAACATGTCTTGTGTATATTGTGATATGGAAATCTTTTGTTTACAGGGCTACCCAAAATATTTGGATATTTGGGGCTATACTTATATTGACCAAACGTCCCCATTTCCTGGGGACAAATGGGGATTTCCTTTTTTTTTTTTTTGAAAGCATTTTTCTAAGTTTTAAATAATTGTAGAAAGTAAATTATTAATCAGTAATACTTTATTTTTAGTCCTTATTTATTAGGAATGAAAAAATACACCCATAATTGGATATTTGTAGCAATTTTTAATGCTTCTCTATTATAAAGGTATTTTGATCTGGACAGCCTAGCTATACTTGAAAATTGCTGGAATAGTAATTCATTTTTTGGTAGGTGTTTTTTGATTGGGACTAAATTTAAGTACACAATATTGTTTATAGACAATATGACAACAGAGCTACCAAAAATTGAGCTAAATGTTCTTTTATATTCAATGTAATTGATGGGAGTGCTTCGATGCACGTTACTGTGTCGACAAACACTGCTCAGAAAGAAAAATTAGTGTTTCAAATTCATACTGTAAAAAAAGTAATTTTTGAAATTTAACTTTGTTTTTTCTTGTATAATATCATGTTTTGAGGTACCCTGATTACAAAAGTCCAATTTTTAGTGATTAATCTGTATGTATTCATATTACCATATCTTAAAATATCTAGTGTGTCACACACATCATTTTCTCTTACCCTGCATTTCAATATTATAATGATTGATTGCATATTAAATTTTAAGTTCAATAGCATAAGATAATAAAATTCAATATACTTTTAGAACATTCTAAAATAGTTTTAAAAACAATTTTATTTGATATGCAGTTCTGTGCATAGAATTATTACAAAAAAAAAAAAAAAGGCTATTAATAATTTACCTTCAAACTTGCCAGTCTTTATAAAATTTTTGCCGGTAACCTAATATGAAATTCAAAGTGCTAAATTTGAATTTCCTGCAGTTATTTACTATTAAGTTATGCGATAACAGACACACATACAGATCAACTGCTAAAAATTGGACTTTCGTAATCAGACCACTTCAAAACATGATATAATACAAAAAACAAAGTTGAAAATAAAACTTAAAAAATTACTTTATTTGCAGTATGCATACGAAACATTAATTGTGCAGTGTCCGGCACCATAGTAAAATATACAAACCACTTCTGTTAATTAGATTCAATAGAAAAGAACATTTTGCTTAATTCTGAGTATCCCTGTATATTGTCTATAATCAATATGCACTATTAAGAATACTTTATATTAAAAATTAGTCTTCTTTGAAAAGCATTTAATGCAAAAGGAATTATTATTCCTCCAAGTATAGCCCCATCCAAATACTTTAATTGGCCTTGTAAATGAATGATGAATAATTTTCATACCACAATCTACACAAAACATGCTTTTAAGAATTAATATATATATATATATTCCATTTTGGTTAAGTCAGCCTGTAGATGTTACACTGTATTTGCCAGATATTTCCCCTTAGACAATGTATTTGAATTCACTTGGATGTTCCTGTACACAAACCATTTGCTTGGTCTCAACGAAAAGTTTACTGTAACATCCCTATATGATACGCATATAGAATACTAAGTTTGGACTTTCTGCTATTATTTGTTCTTGAGATATGCTGATAACAGATACACACTCAGACTAACCGCTAAAAACATGGTTTTTGGATTCAGGGGACCTCAAAATGTGTAAATATGATAAAAACACACTTTCAAAAATTTTGACTGATAAACAATACGTTACCTATGTGGGAAGAGAAAGTAAAAAAAAAGTAACTGCATGAAATTCGAATTTGATATTTTGAAGTACGTTTTAAGTTACCACTTAAAAGTTTGATCAAAATAGGTAAGTTTGAAGTCAAATTAATAACAGCCCTTTTTTTTTTTTTTTTTAAATAACTCTAAGCACTACTGTTGAGCGGGGCTTGAGGGGTTGGTATCCCTCTCACATACAATTATATGTCAAACAACTATTCCTAAACCAATTTTAAATTATTTTTGAATTACATTGAACTTTATTATCCTACGCTATTTATCTCAAGACTTATGCAATCTACTTATATAATATTAAAATGCAGGGAAAGAGGAAGTCGTGTGAGTGATACACCAGATTATTTAAGTACTTTATTGAAGCCTGGCATTTTTTTTTGTGTGTGTGTGTGTGTTTTTAAATTAATCTGCAGAGCTCTCTGCTATGCTGTACTATTTTTGCTACTAGAACCTGCTCTTATATCAGATTTTTTTCCTTTTCTTTTCAAAAAAGAAAAAATTATAAATTTAATGTTGCAATTAAACCGTCTGTTATTGCTTTACGACATTTGATTTTGTAATATCTTCACTTTTTTAATATTAAGAATAAATGCTGTTAATTTTCATAACAGGTAATCTTCAAAAATATCAACAGATTTTCAGAAAATGTCATTTTAAAAGTGCATGATATTACAAGTCAACAAGAAATAGATTGTTAGGCTTTGCATACAATCTCCTGTTCCCAAGATTAATTTCAGATTTTATTCCACCAATACTGATCTTGTACTTCTGCAAAAGAAAAAAACTGATGTGGACACCACATGACTTCCTTGTACACCTTTAGAAATATATACATAATGTTAAAAAGCATTATCATTAGACCCGAGACAGTTGGCTAAAAATACTTAAAAAATGCATTGTCAACGTGTTCTGAGCTTTTCTGAAAGTTTCAAATGCCTAACTAATCAAGAAGTCAGTTAAAAATTGATTGCAAGATCTGTACTTGTAACGCTGCTGAAGGCAACAGGGACCCAAAACAGTTCTCTAAAAGTATTTTTTAAATGCATTTTCACCGTGTTCTGAACTATTCTGAAAGTTTCAAATGTCTAGCTGGTTGAAAAGTTAGTTAAAAAAAATTTCTGTTGAATCATGTAAATGCTGCTGAAAGCAGCAGGTATCCTAAACAGTTGGCTTGTTGGCTAAAAATAAAAATTAAAAAATGCATTTTCAACAGGTTCTGGGCTTTTCTGAAAGCTTCAAATGTCTAGCTAGTCGCGAAGTCAGTTAAAAATCATTGCAAAATGTGTACTGGTAACGCTGCTGAAGGCATCACGGATCCGAAACAATTGGCTAAAAGTACTTTAAAAATGCATTTTCGCACTGTTCTGAACTATTCTGAAAGTTTCAAATGTCTAGCTAGTCGAGAAGTTAGTTAAATAAATTTTCTGTTGGAACCATACAAATGCTGCCGAGGGCAGCAGTGACCCGGAACTATTTGCTAAAAATATTTAAAAAATGCATTGTCACTGTGTTCTGAGCTATCCTGAAAGTTTCAAATGTCTAACTAGTGGGGAAGTTAGTTAAAAATCGATTGCAAGATTTGTACAGGTAACGCTGCCTGAGGCAGCAGGTATCTTAAGCAGTTGGCTAAAAGTATTTTTAAAAAAAGCATTTTCACTGTGTTCTGAACTATTCTGAAAGTTTCAAATGTCTAGCTAGTCGGGTAGTTAAATAATTTTTCTGTTGAATCATATAAAAGCTGCTGAAGGCAGCAGGTATCCGAGACAGTTGGCTAAAAATATTTAAAAAATGCATTGTCAACGTGTTCTGAGCTTTTCTGAAAATTTCAAATGTCTAGCTAGTCAGGAAGTCAGTTAAAATTCGATTGCAATATTTGTCCAAACAGTTTTTGAGTTAAAGTTTTTTGTTACATTATGGCCAAAACCTTTGTATTTTTGGTCATTATTAACCTAATTTTCTTAAATATCTCCAAAACGGAAAATCATACGAAGTCCAAAAAGGGAGGTGCACAACTGGATGTTATAACAAACCTATGTACCATTTCGCAACTTTCTACGTCCAATCGTTTTTTAGTTATGTGACATACACACACATGCGTACGACGTCACGAAAAACCGTGTAAAGTCGCTTATATCGCTAAAACGAGAGCTCGTGTTAAGACGACACTTGCAGGTGTACAACTAGACATCATGAGAGTCACACATATAAATTGGCAACATTCAGCGATCATTCGTTTTCGAGCAATTTGAAATACAAAATCCATTTCGCAAATCGGGATTACTATAATTCCTTATACTTTGTATGAGGAAGTAAAAATTGGTGAAGAATTTTATGAAACCAACTAGAAATTTTCAAGGAGTTTGAAAAAATAATTGTCGCCTGTACAAAAAAAAAAAAAAAAAAAACAGTATTTTGCAATGAGTAAAATATGTCTCATATTCTAATAAGATGATATACAAAGTTTTATCTGAAATAAAAAAAAAAAAAAAAAAAAAAAAGCTATCTTGCCAAATTTTCTGCCTGGGTAATGAATTCCATTAAAATCTACCAAAATTGGATGTGGAATATACATTTAGATTTCATCCCCAAGTTTTATAGAAGTTACATAAAATCAGCATAACTGATGCATTTTTCTTTTTTTTTCTTTCTCTTTTAAGCATTTTAATGCACTTATTTTAAACAGGGAAGCCAAAAGCATTGGTCTTGCTTTTTATTATGCAAATATTAATTTTAGACAAAAATATACAGGTATTGATTTTAAGCATATATTTTTAAATCCTGATGTTGAAAATCAATATCACATTTATGTTTAAAATTAATCTCTGCATTATAAAAAACAAGGTCAATGCTTTTGGTTCCCCTGTTTAAAATAAGTGCATTAAAATTTTTAAAAGAGAAAGAAAGAAGAAAAGAAAAATGCATCAGCTATGTTGATTTTACGTAATTTCTATAAAACCTGGATGAAATCTAGATGTATATTCCATATTCAATTTTGGTTGATTTAGATGAGATCTGGATGTATATTTTACATCCAAATCTAGTTGATATTACATGAAATGGCTGAAAACACAATGTTGCATTTACATCCAAATTTGGTTGATTTTACATGAATTGAACAAACTCTGGATGTCTTACATAACAAGTTGGTTGATATTACGTACCAACTAAGTCTCATTTGGGGCCATGTTACAACTTTGCTTGTGACATTTCAACCAAAAATCAACCAAAGCAGATAGGAAATTTCAACGTAATGGGACGTAATATTTGATCGCGATTACGTAATATCAACCTAATCGGGATGAAGTGTGTTGTGTGGGATATTCATACTTGCCAACCTAACCCGGAAGATTGTTGTTCCGCCACTTTTTGTGCACCACTTAATTTTTAGAGTAATTCTCTTCAAATATATTCGATAAAATAAGAAGAAAAGACTAAAAAAAGACTGGTGTGAAAAAATAGGTGGAAAGGGGCGGGACTAACAGTCTTCCTGGTTAGGTTGGCAATATGTAATGTTATTTAATTCTTGAGAATATACTAGATATTCAAATTTGTACAATAAATATACTATGGATGCAAATACTTTGATTAGAAGGAGTATAATTATAATATACAGTCGGGAAGAAAAATAATTTAAACCCATAGGCCATTATAATAAAAAATTTTCTTTTGTAACCTTGTAAAAAAAACTATAAGTGCTAAATTCCCCCAAATCTATACAGTTCGAGCAACTGTGACCTATAACATGTGTAAAATTTTTTTGCTCAGATTAATAAAGCGTTTAGACGCTATCGCACTTTTAAAAATTTGGCCCCATAGGCCATAATGATAAAGAATTTTTCCTGGTGTCCCTGTAAAAGAACTATAAGTGCTGGATTCACCAAAATCTATAGGGTTCGTACTAATGGTGACTTACAATATACGTATCAACTTTCAGCTTATTCGAACAAAGCGTTTAGACGGCGTGTTCACGCACAGACATACACACACGCATACATACACACACACATACATATATCATCGTAAAAATAGTGGAAACGGACTCAGGGGACCTCGAAACGTATAGAAACATCAAAATCTCAAATTCGGATTTTTGACATGATTACAATACTTTCCTCACTATAGTTTTCGGAAAGTAAAAACGAAAATTTGTACGATAATAATAATAATAAGTCGCCTATGGCAGCCCCTTTTTTTACTTTCTCTTACACATAGGGTCGAGAAAGTATTGTTTTAAGGTCAAATTTTCGAACGTGAGTTTTTGTTATATTTACATGTTCTGAGGTCCCCTAAATACGAAAATTATGTTTTTAGCGAATGGTCTGTGTGTCTTATACGCATATCTCAAGAACAAATAGTAGCAAAAATTCCAAACTTGGTATTCTAAATGTGTATCACATAGGGATGCTATAGTAAGCTTTTCGTTCAGATGAAGCTAATGGTTCGTGGACTGGGACACTCAAAAGTATTCAAATACATTACGTCTATTTGGGAAATTGCAAGTAAGTAGAGTTTAACATCTATACACTGCACTAAACCAAATTAAACAAATATATATTTTTTGTAATAGAGATAGTCAACTGGGAAAAAATTTTTGTGTATGTAGCAGCCTCGCCTTCCGCCCCTGAGGGTGGATGTCCCCCTCGAGGGGAATACATTTTCATGATGGGAGATCGCCAATACGTTTAAAACGAATAGTTGAACCATCGATCTGCGATAATTTAAAATAAAGTTATAGAGTTTTTTCATTTTTAACAATTTATTTTTGTTTTTTAAATGTAATATTGAGAATAAATTCAACTTTTTTTTTTTTTTTTTTAATAATATTTAGTGTTATACTACTTCTCTAATATGGAAATCGTCTGCATTATCATAAAAGATAATGTTTTTTAAATAATAATTTTGATAAACTTTTTAATAACCGAATTAAATTCTATATAAATGTAGGTGCATTAATGAAACGGGGGTTGAGGGAGGCGGTAGCCCCTCCCTCACACAGAACTAATTATCATATAAAACTCTTCCGAAGACTAATTTGAATTGTTTAACACAGATTTACATAACAGTACTCGTTACCTTACCTCTTAATCTGCAACCTCTATTTATAGTATTAAACTTCAGGGTAAGAGAATGTCGTGTGAGTGACACACCAGATTATTTATAAGAAAGTTCAATGATTTTCAATAATATTTGCACAATTAACCTTTCATACGCCGCACTGTGATAGAGAGTTAAAATAAACTATTTATTGATAAAAATTGCATTAAGACACAAACATAAGCACTATCAGTACTTTTATTTCCCCTAAAAAAAATTTCCCATGTGATTTATAACATGTTCCAGAAATGGAACATTGGCGGGAAACACTTCGGTTTTTTTACATGTTTTTAAAAATTGCGATTAACATCATTTAAATTAAAAACTTAATTTTCTTCTTCAGTAAAGAAAAGTAAATTTCTAAATTTATTCAAAAAATAATACTGGTTAAGCAGAAAAATAACCATGTGGAACCTGTTGAGCTACAGTGGTCTAAGAGCTACTGGAACTGGAACTGGAACTTATCTTGTTAATAAAGTAGGAAGAAGTTTTTTTCACAAGAGAAAGCTAGCTAGGCCCTAAATTATAAAAGGCAATTATGCAATTGATAAATTATTATAATAAAACAATTTTATAATTATTAATAATTAACATAATGTACAGTGTTAGTTTAATAATTAAATAAAATATCTGGAAAACTGAAAAGTAATCTGCATCAAAACTGACTGAACAATAAACTTATTGAAAAAAAAAAAAAAAAAAAAGAATAATAAAAGTCTTATCAATATTCTATAAAATAGAAAATGAACAATTATTGTTCTTTATATTTATATTACGAGTATATTTACTCTCCAGGATATTCAGGAAATAACTCTGCACGCAGGAAGTCTTTTTTCCCACTCGTACATTAAAATGACAATTATAACAAATTAACAAATAATCCACAACAAAACTTACT
The DNA here is from genome assembly GCA_963930645.1 of Salticus scenicus. Classification (NCBI taxonomy): domain Eukaryota; kingdom Metazoa; phylum Arthropoda; class Arachnida; order Araneae; family Salticidae; genus Salticus; species Salticus scenicus. The sequence continues at coordinate 130,674,641 of OZ005654.1, forward strand.
GAATAATAATCATATGAATAAAAAATGCAATGAACAATGAGATTCTTACCAATATTCTATAGAACGGAAACAAAAACTGAAATTACTAGAAAAAATTCATAAAATTAAAAATTTAGTAATCTCGTGTTTTTAAGAAATATTCGACTGCTAATGTTTCTCATAAAAATAGAAAAACATTAGTGACTAAAATACAAGTGAAAAATAAATAAATAAATAAATAAATAAAATAATAATAATTATAATAATAACCTTATCAACAAAGCGATTAAACACTTGATAAATTTTAAATATTATGTTTGAGATTCTGTCTATTGAAAGTTTCTGCAAATCATTTCATTGGCAAAGCAAGAAACCGAAAAACCGTGCGAAATTTCCATGTAATATAAAATAAAAATCTGTTTGAAAAATAAATAAAAATGACTTCTATTTTCTCATATAATCGTGAATAACCTTCATGCTATATTTTTTTACCTCTCATACATAAATAGTCATCAAACACAGCGATTACCGCATTAAAAACTCTGAAGAAGAAACGTAGATTACAAAGGGAAATTGTTCTTTTACAGCATTACCGAAATCCCTAATCAGATCGGAGCTGCAACGGATGCAGCTCCAACCAAATGGTCGAAACTGATAGGGAAAACGAGTAGGGGCGGTTGAAACTGTTCTTTCCCTAAAGAAATCCTTTTTTTCGGGAGCTGCATGAATGAGCAGTCCCTTTACGAATTTTCGAGGTGCTATTACGTTTAAAAATGGTTAACTTTTTTCAACTTTTTAATAATTTTTCATGATAACGAAGTAATCTGCTTTTCTATATGCATAATACTATACAATATAATAATATTTATTTTCAAAATATTTTGAAAGTTGATAAAATAATTTTTTCGAATATTTCTTGGGGGGGGGGGGGGGGGGAGGAGCTGCAGCTTTGCAGCTCCTGCCACGAGCCGCCACTGGTGCACACTAAAAACTTCATTCAAATTAAATTCAGTAAAAATTTTATGAAGTCACTCATGACATAAAATAAAGAAATACAGAAATAGTTTTCAGATATATGGAAGGAGGGAACTGCATAGTTGTAGTGAGAAGAGAAAGTTTAAATATTAGATTACAAGAAACTTTTATTCTCGTAATTTTATATATAAGTTATGTTTATTCCCTAATACATTGAGTTGTGAAGTCTGAAGTGGCGCTGCGATCGCCCCCTTTTTCCATGTATCAGTAGTTTGTTTGGTTTTCAGTTTGTAAACAGAAGCATGAAAGTTCGGAACGCCAAAGCGTCGTTGCCGAGAATAAAGTTTGATATTGCGGTGGTATCCCTTACCTAGAAAACAAAACTTTTCTTCATTTCACAAACTCTATGATTCAACAGAACATTCTACTGCCTCGAACTCCCTGGCACTGCTAACTGTGTATTCACGGCAACCGACGCGGTTGCAGAACTGAAGTGAACTGACGAACTTGTTTTTACCTAGATATTCATCCTCGACCTTGCTCAGCGAGCATGCTGCTTGTTTTCTTTCTCCCGACTTTACGCGGGATGTAACTAATATTTTTACTTTATTTTTATCTTGTTTAAATTAAAGGTTTTTCGTTAGGAGATTGCCTTAGTTTACTTAACTCATGGTTGCACATAAATTCAGCAAAATAGTTTAAGCAGGTAGCTTGGGTAGATTACAGGTTACCTGTAGTGGTGACCCTAAGTTTGGAATCGCAGCCAGGCAATCCTCTTCAATCTCTTTCCATCGGTAAAAATATTCAGTGATTCAGCATGAATTTAATCGACAATGATGTTTAAAATCTCTTTTGTGCACTATTTCGTCATTTTTCAAGTGCTATGTTTTTATACACGTGTGTTTTCCCATGTGTAACGGATTATGTGCTAAGTGGATTTACACCATCGGCATTCTCCGGAGGCAGTGTTGTGCACGAACGCGTTCATTTGAACGCGTTCATGAGCTTAGCTCAAAAATTTTGAGTTTTGAGTTGAACTTAGCTCGTTTTTTAAATAATGAACTTGAGTTGAGCGTAGTTCGTTTTTTACACGAACTTGAGCGTGAAAAACCAATTCAAACTCAAACTCATATTAAATATTTCTGTCTGAAATATGAAAAGTAAAGTAGAAGAAGAAAAGGACAGAAAAGAAAATAACTGCAAAATGGATTCCTGAAAAAAAAAAAAAAGGCATTTGGGAAAAAAGGCACCATAAAAAGGGGCACCCGGAAAAAAGGACACTTTTGCAATTTGCATTTCACAAAAACAATAAACATCAAATAACGAATTTAAAGCGTGATTTTTCATAATACATTTTTAGAAATTTCAATCAATTAAATTCGTACCATTTTTACTTAGTATATACCTGGGGAAATGGGGGGGGGGTGTCTAGGAGCAGACAGAAAGCGAATAATTGTTTTTATATCACTTTCTTATTTATTTTAATTAAACTTTGTCTAATAGTCACTTGCCGTTTATGAAAAAAATACAGTGTCACACATACTTCGGGGGCTGAAGATGCGGGGAGAGGAAATTTTTTTTATATCATCGACCTGGGATCGAACCCAGCACTTCCTGTCTAGCAGCTCTGAAGGCATTTGCACATATATTAATTTGCAATTCGAGTGCAATATTATAGTGATATTTAATTACATTTAAAGTTTTGTGGAAATTATGTTATCAAAGAATGGCAAAATTTCGTTGCGTATTTTACGAAATATTTATAAATTGTCTGTATTTTATGGGATGCAATTTTTTTATATAATTAATTAATTTATTATTTAATAAATATTTACGATTTTGAAAATATTTTATATAGATTCTGTATATTTTTAGTTACGAGAAACGATAACCATATAATATAAATAACTTTTTGAAATATTTAAGGCAGCGTTTAATGGAATAATCATCATTTTTGGTAAAATTCTAATTTTAGTTTTAGGAGCTATCTAAGATGAAAATGGCAATAAAAATTTCCCGCTTTCATATAGTTGAATAGTTATTTCTTAAAACAAATAAAGAAATAAGTAATAATTATTTGTTTAATAAAACAAATAAAGTAAAATTTGAAACCATATAAATATTATGATGCACATTATTAATACAGCATTTCCCCCCGTTCTTTGTATGCCCTAACTAAAATTTGAAGGAATTTAGAATCTACATTCGTTCTTCTTGGTCAAAATGTTTTCGACATCATGTGGTTTTCTTGGAACTATAAGCCGAATCCAATGTATTGAGAATTGTGACTGGTATACGCCGATTTGTCTGTGGGGGAGATTTGTTGTGTGGGCAATTCTGGTACACAAAAGGAATTGCCTAAAAGCCCTTTCCTTTTTTCATTGATAAGAAGAATAGTTAATGGTTAAAATGAGCGTTATCGCATGGGAATAAAAATCACACAAAGTCGTTTGCTTTGCAACGTGGTAGGTCTTGTATAAGATAAAAATAAATTACTTCTTTGCTTAAATGTGTATTTTTAATATTAAGTTCTTAATTTAATGATTTAATAGAAATAAATCTATAAGATAGTAGAAATAAAGTCATATATATTACTATAATATTACACTCGATGTATATATATATATATATATATATATATATATATTGAAAACCTTTTCAAACATTGTATTAGATGAAAATAAGCGTCACATGAAGTACTAGAAAAATTATGAATAAGTCCATGAGGCAATTAATAAATTTTAATAACAGGAGACTTAGCGTTGGAATATTAAAACCCGAATAAACTACTACGTCAGAAACGCCAATTTTGCATTTCCAATATTTTTCTTTGGCGTTTCTGATGTAGTAGTTTATTCGGGTTTTAATTAATAAATGTTATTGAAATGCTAAAAGTTTTATGATGTTATATAATAATAATAATAATTGAAATTAATTTTTATTTTCCCTCCATTTTCGGCTTTTACAATCAAATTCTTTTTTTTTCTATTTTATGATAGATGCGATATATATTGAACCGCAGTGTACTATGCATTTAGAATTGCATAAATGCATATTAAAACATATATTTAAAAAAATCCACTGTTCCAAGTATTTTGACAGTAAAATAAGGAAGCAAATATAGGTCGGGGAAAAAAAAAAAAAAAAAAAAAAAAAAAAAAACAGTTTTCCATATAAAGCTTTAAACGTTAAGTATTAATATTTAGGTAAATGTAATTAAATTCATGTTATCAGTCATGTCTTTAAATTACTAGGAAGGAAGACAATGTCATCCAATCTCTTCATTTAAAAGCTTAGATTCATTAGTAAAGCAAAAAACAATCTTCGGAGAAAACATTTTGTGAATAAAAATTAATGCAAATTTTACCTGCACCCGACCAGCAAAGCAGGTAATAAGCGATCACCCGACCCGATGCGTTTCTCTCTTGCGAGAAATGCGTCCTCTCTTGCGATTAAAAAGGTAGAAAGTATGGATCCCGGAAAAAAGGTCACGGAAGAAAGGGCACCGGTAAAAAGGGCACCCGGAAAAAAGGGCACTTTTCCAATTCGCAAATCGCAAAATAATAAATATCAATTAATGAATTTAAAAAATGACTTTCAAACTACATTTTTAGAAATTTCAATTGATTTGGTACAACATTCATTTAGTATATATCTCGGGGAAGAGGGGGGAGGGGGGCAGGAGCAGATCGAAAGAAAATAATTGTTTTTACAAAAACTCTAACCGATTTTAATGAAACTTTGTATAATCACGTACAATTTGTGAAAAAAATGGCAGTAAGTGGCAGGCAAACTTGGGGGGGGGTTAAAGAGGGGGGCCAGAGGAAAATAAAATTATCTTTTATAGCACCGTTTTACCGTTTTAATGATATATTCTATAATTATCACTTACTTTTTATGAACATCACAATGAGTGTATTACACATCTGGGGGGGGGGGGGCGCAGATAAAAGTAAAAAATATTATTCTTTAAACTACCGTATACTCGATTAAAAATAAAAACTTTGTATATATACAACTTCCTGCTTATGAAAATTACAGTGAGTCTACACATATCTGGACGAATTGCTACGGGGAGGGGGGGGGCAGAGTGAAGAAAATATTTGTTTTTATATCACCATGCTACATATTTATATTAAACTTTGTACGAGTATCTTTCATTTTATTAAAATTATAGTGAAAGTTACCTATAATTGATAAAGGGGGGGGGGGTACTGGGGGCAAATGAAAAATAAAATAATCTTTTTAAAAAACACTTATTACCGTTTGTTTTATTGTTTTATTTGCATTTTGTGTAAATATCAGTTAGTATTAATGAAAAATTACAGGGAGGTACTCAAAAATTCAATGTATGATTTAAATCTGTAAAAAAGTTGCTCAAAAATGAAATTTCTTCTTTTAATCTGTCTCTTTTGTCCATCCACCCCCTCACGTAGAAATAAAAAACTTACGCTTTCGTTGATGATTAGCATGAGTTTTACAAGGAGAAATTAAGAAAAGTGCCCTTAGTAATTGATACTTACGCAAAATGCAAATAAAACAATAAAACAAACGATAATAAGTGTTGTTTAAAAAGATTATTTTATTTTCCATCTGTCCCCTCCTACCCCCCCCTTATCAACTTTAGTTAACTTTTACTATAATTTTAATAAAATGAAAGTGATAGTGGTACAAAGTTAGTAGGTAGCATGGTTATATAAAAACAAACATTTTCTTCACTCTGCCCCCTCTTAGCAAATCGTCCAGATATGTGTACACTCACTGTAACTTTTCATAAGCAGAAAATTGCGTAGATACACATTTTTTTTAAATCGACAATGCGGTAGTTTAAAGAATAATATTTTTTACTTCTATCTGCGTCCCCCTTGTCCCCCCCGCCAAATGTATAATACCCTCATTTTGATCTTCATAAAAGTAAGTGATAGTTACAGAATATGTCATTAAAATCGGTAAAATGGTGATATAAAAAATATTTTATTTTCCTTTGTCCCCCCTCTCTTTAACCCCCCCCCCCCCCCGCCCAAGTATGTCTGACCTTACTGTGATTTTTTTCACAAATTGTATTCTATTATACAAAGTTTTTGTTTAAATCGATAATAGTGTAGTTTAAAGAAGAATATATTTTATTTCCATCGGTTCCCCCTTGCCTCCCCCCCCCGCAGGTATATAATGCACTCATTGTAATCTTCATGAAAATTAAGTGGTAGTTATGGAATATATCATTAAAATCGCTAAAATGGTGATATAAAGAATCACTTTATTTTCCTCTCCCCCCTCTCTTGTTTAACCGCCCCCCTCCCCCCACTAAGTATGTCTGACACTTACTGTAAATTTTTAATAAATTATACGTGATTGTACAAAAAAAATTTTGATCAATAATAGAGTAATATAAGAAGAATATATTTTATTTTTATCTGCCCCCCTTGCTCCCCCCAGGTATATAGTACACTCACTGTGATCTTCATAAAAAGTTAGTGATAGTTATAGAATATATCATTAAAGTAGGTAAAACTGTGATATAAAAGATAATTTTATTTTTCTCTGCACCTCCCTCTTTAACCCCCCACCCCTAAAGTTTGCCTTACACTTACAGTAATTTTTTCACAAATTGTACGTGATTATACAAAGTTTCATTAAAATCGGTAAGAGTTTATGTAAAACAATTGTTTTCTTTCGATCTGCTTCTGCCCCCCCCTCCCCCTCCCCCCATCTTCCCCGAGGTATATACTAAATTAATGTTGTACCAAATCAATTGAAATTTCTAAATGTGTAATTTGAAAGCCATTCTTATATATCATTATTTGATATTTATTATTTTGCGATTTGCGAATTGAAAAAGTGCCCTTTTTTCCGGGTGCCCTTTTTTCCAGTGCCCTTTTTTCCGGGTGCCCTTTTTTCCGGTGCCCTTTTTTCCCGGAATTGCTACCAAGAATATAAAAATTTTTTCCCAAAGGAATAAAATCCATATGAGTTTGAGTTACTTTTCCCGCTCAAATTCATGAGGAAACGAACTTTGCTCAGCTCAAGTTCACAATTTAAAAAACGAGCGAAATTCAGCTCAAAACTGAAAAAGTTTTAATTAAACTCATGAACGCGGTCCTGCGCAACACTGATTTAAAACAACGGAACCTCTAAATGATAGAATTTGTTTTCTATTAATAAGTTCTCATGCCCATAAACAAACGTATTGAAAATTTGAGAATAAAAAGCCATGCAAAAACAGTGGGTACACTATACAGAAGTGTTTGCTAAATAAATTTTTACCACAATTAAATTAATAAGTTATAATTAAGAATTATAAGTTAATAAGTTTAATTAAGCGTAAAATTAAAAATAATTTTCATGGTAATTAGTAATTTTTTTTTTTTAAAAAAAGGGAAATTACCTATGAAAGTGTTCACAGAGGATAAGATCTATTAAAAAAAAAAAAAAAAAAAAATGTACGTAAAAATGAACTTTTAGTGAGCTTCGCTCGTTTTTAAAAATGAACTTGAACTGAACGCGTTCATTTCTTTCAGACATGAGTTTGAGCGCGAACTAACTCGTTTTTTACACGATGAACTTGAGTTTGAACTAGTTCGTTTTTTTTTGTGAACTTGCACAACACTGTCCGGAGGCAAGCAACAACGACGATTCCAGTTCATCTAAATAACAAGGTAGGACCTCATATTTTTGTTCAGTGTTAGTTATTTGAGCTTTAATAATCATGCCAGACGGTCAGGCCGAAGTTAACAAAATTGGGATAAAATTACCGCCATTTTGGGATAAACATCCCGTACTTTGGTTTGCAAGTATTGAAGCACAATTTGTTGTTTCGGGAATAACTCAAGACATTACTAAATACTATTGTGTAGTTTCCGCCCTAACTTCCGATATCTTGAGTTACGCCAGCGATATCGTATTAACACCGCCCCAAACTGACAAATATGGAACTCTAAAGTCGCGTTTAATAGCAGAATTTTCCGATTCTGATCAGAGGAGATTAAAAGCCGTTCTCTCTGAATTAACTTTAGGAGATGACAAACCTTCACATTTATTAAGGAAAATGAGAGAATTAGCAAGCAAAACAGTTGGGGAGGATTTTCTTAAATCTTAAGACACTCTGGCTACAGCGCCTACCTAATCAGGCTCAAGTTATCCTTTCAGTTTCCGAGGACAATTTGGACAAATTATCATTAATGGCCGATAAAATTCATGAAACGGCAAGCTCTAGCATCGATGAAGTACGATGTAAAAATAAAAATGATGCATTTTCCGAGGTAAGCGAATTGCGCATGCAAATTGCTGAGCTTACTAAACAGGTCGAACGCCTTTCACGAGGTCGTGAACGTCAAAAGCGCGATTTTACCCCGCACAGGCCTCGTTCAAAAACGCCAAAGAAACATGATCTATGTTGGTATCACTTCAAATTTGGGGAACAAGCAAAACGATGTAAATCTCCGTGTCGTTTTAAAAAACCGGAAAACTAATTGGGAAATCGCATACCCTGGCGCAATGTGATTTCAAGCCTAATAACAAAAGCCGCCTTTTTATATCCGACCCTGGGGCTCTATTCTCGTCTAGCTGCCGTTAACGACAGTTTTTAACTACTGTTCTACCCACCGTAATAACCATCTTCTGGTTAAGTGCTATTCTGGTCTGTCGTTGTTATCTTGAGTTCGAGAAGAAACGCTCGCGTTTGAGGGTGACATTTTAAACCAATCAGTTGCAAGGGGTCATTCGTAATCCGTTTTGGGAGGGGGATTTTGTGAATAGCGATGATGACAACCTGTTTTCAATGGTGGAAAATGTGAAATGTCCCTTTAACTGAGCAAACTGAAACATTATACAGACGCGCCCATTTTCATTGTGATAAACGACGATCTTTGAGCTGAACAACTGCCTCCTAGCTGTCGGTAACTTAACGACTGTAAACAATAAGAGCGAGAATAGCAAATCGTCGTTGTCTCGCTTCACAACAACCGGTTTCCGCGTAACGACTAGACGAGAATAGAGCCCCTGTTTCAAAATTAACTTACTTAGTTGATAGCGGTAGTGATGTCTGTGTTTTACCTCATCGAGGAAAAAGTTTTAAACAAAGCAATAACATTAATTTGTATTCCGCATCCGGTTCAGCCATCAATACCTATGGTGTTAAGGTGATTACTTTAAGTTTAAACTTAAGACGTAAATTTCAGTGGCCATTTGTTCTCGCTGACGTCAGTAAACCTATCATCGGTGCAGATTTCTTGCGACATTTTGGACTACTTATAGATCTTAAAAATGGACGTCTTAAAGATCCACTTACTAAACTGGCCAGCAATGGAAAAAAATCGATCGATAATACACCACAGATATCGTTAATCGCAAACAATTCGGTTTACCGGGATCTTTTAAATAAATACAGTGATGTAGTGCGTCCTTATCCCAAAGTAAAAGAGATAAAGCATAATACTGTACATCGAATTTTAACTCGCGGACAACCTGTTTTTGCTCGACCACGTAGGTTACACCCAGCAAAATTAGTGGCAGCTAAGCGTGAATTCGAGTACATGGTATTTGTAGGCCAAGCACTTCAAACTGGTCTAGTCCATTACATCTGGTACCTAAAGATTCCGCAACGGGAAAAGATTTTCGACCTACGGGCGATTATAGAGCCCTTAATCGTATAACAATACCAGATAGATACCCTTTGCCTCATTTACAAGACTTTTCAAATCAACTACATGGGAAAGTAATTTTTTCTAAAATAGATCTTGTCAGGGCTTATCACCAAATCCCAGTTCACCCGGAAGACATACCAAAAACTGCCATCACAACTCCATTTGGCTTATTCGAATTTGTATTCATGCCATTTGGATTATCCAATGCGGCCCAAACGTTCCAAAGATTCATTAACGAAGTTTTACAAGGTTTTGATTTTGTTTTTGATTATATAGACGATATCCTAATTGCGAGCAGCTCAGAGGAAGAGCATCGGAAACACCTCGAATGTGTCTTGAAACGACTCTCAGACTATGGCATACGTATTAATTTAAAAAAATGCGTCTTAGGGGTTCCAGAGCTATCGTTTTTAGGTTATTTGGTAAATAAACACGGGATTAGACCGCAGCCAGAACGCGTCGAACCAATATTGAAATATGAGTTACCAAAAACTGTAAAAGAACTCCAACGCTTTCTTGGGTTATTAAACTACTATCGTAGAAATGTCAAAAACGCCGCTCATATCCAGGCTCCTCTTAATGATATGCTAAAAGGTAAGAAAAATAAAAAGAATCAATTAATCGAATGGTCTGAGGTGCAAAAGTCTGCATTTGAATCTTGCAAAAAACAGCTAGTTGAGGCTACTATATTGGCACATCCTGACCCCGAAGCCCATTTAACGCTTTTCACAGACGCGAGTGACACAGCGGTGGGCGCCTCACTCAATCAGTTTAAAAAACTTAACAGTGATCATAATTTTGAACCCTTAGCGTTTTTCTCTTCAAAACTATCCCCGACCCAACAAAAATGGTCTACTTTCGACCGTGAACTTTATGCGATTTATGCTGCCATTCGACATTTCAAACATATGCTTGAAGGTCGGCAATTCACAATATTTACGGACCATCGTCCACTAACATATGCCTTTCTACAGAAATCGGATAAATGTTCACCTAGACAGCTACGCCACCTAGATTATATTGGCCAATTTAGTACAGACATTCAGTTTATTAAAGGTTCGAATAATATCCCGGCCGACACGTTATCGCGAATCGAGGCTTTAGAGGTTTCGAGCGCATTAGATTATTCAGCCGTGGCACATGCTCAAAAAACAGATGACGAGTTACATGATCTTATGAACTCCGACACTGCTTTAAAATTTAAACCTATGGTAGTAGACGGAACTGAAGCTCCACTTTTTTGCGACATTTCAACGAGAAATATGCGGCCATACCTTCCATTAGAATTTCGGAAAGCTGCTTTCAATACTCTCCACAATCTCGCTCATCCAGGTATAAGAGCTACGGTGAAACTCCTAACATCCCGTTTTGTTTGGCCTTCAATTAGAAAAGACGTCACAACTTGGACACGGGCATGTATACCATGTCAGAGGTCAAAAATTTATCGCCATACTAACAGTCCGGTGCAAAATATTCACGTTCCAGACAAAAGGTTTGAGCACATCAACATTGATCTCGTAGGTCCTCTACCCCCTTCTCGCGGTTACACATATTGTCTAACAATGATCGATCGTTTCACGCGTTGGGTTGAAGCCTGTCCAATCTCTGATATTACAGCGGATACTGTGGATAGAGTGTTTTATGAAAATTGGATTGCTCGTTTCGGCATTCCCAGAACCGTCACAACTGATCAGGGAAGGCAATTCGAATCTCATTTATTTACTTCGTTACTGAAATTGTTAGGAATTAAGCACATTCACACAACCGCATACCACCCAATTTCTAACGGTTTAATTGAAAACTGACATCGTACTATGAAAGCATCCTTAAAGGCTCACTTAACTGATCACTGGACTGAAGTCCTACCCACAGTATTGCTGGGAATGCGGTCTGTATTCCGTGAGACCATACAAGCCACTACAGCCGAGTTGGTCTATGGTACAGCCCTCAAACTACCAGGAGAATTTTTCACACCTTCGCCGAAGGACTTCAACGCAGCTGAATTTGTCCAATCTCTCAAAGAGACTATGCACAGATTATCTCCAGCTCCAATTAGCAACCACGACACCAAAAGTCGTACCTTTGTTTCTATGGATCTTAAACGGTGCAAACAAGTTTTCGTGCGCCACGATGCAGTTCAACCTCCGTTGAAACCTCCATACGATGGCCCCTTCACAATCCTCGAACGGACTGACAAAGTCTACAAGCTGCAGATTGGAGACAAACCAAAATTCGTTTCCATCGACCGCCTTAAACCAGCATTCATCATGCCGGAATCTCACCCAGACGATGCAACTGACAGCTGCACAAAAAGTTCCGACAGCAGCAAGCCTACAACTGAAACTACTATCGAACATTCGAAGGATGACGTGAAACATACTCGTTGTGGACGCAAAGTTCGTTTTCCTGCACGATTTAGATGACCAGGTAACGTTCCACTAGGAGGGGGGTACTGCGGTGGTATCCCTTACCTAGAAAACAAAACTTTTCTTCATTTCACAAACTCTATGATTCAACAGAACATTCTACTGCCTCGAACTCCCTGGCACTGCTAACTGTGTATTCACGGCAACCGACGCGGTTGCAGAACTGAAGTGAACTGACGAACTTGTTTTTACCTAGATATTCATCCTCGACCTTGCTCAGCGAGCATGCTGCTTGTTTTCTTTCTCCCGACTTTACGCGGGATGTAACTAATATTTTTACTTTATTTTTATCTTGTTTAAATTAAAGGTTTTTTGTTAGGAGATTGCCTTAGTTTACTTAACTCATGGTTGCACATAAATTCAGCAAAATAGTTTAAGCAGGTAGCTTGGGTAGTATACAGGTTACCTGTAATATGATTCAAAACTAGTTTCTTTAATTAATTACATAGTCCATTTTTTTTTATTTAAGAGTATATTATATTTGTCGTAGTAACATTCTGTTCCGACGATTACCGGAGTCTTTGAACTTATGAATTTAACTAGTTTCGTTTTGTAGTTATTCTTTAAAGAATGAGGATGAGGACTATTCAGTTGAAAATCATGATTATGATGCAAATTTGCTGTTGCTGAATTAAGTAAAGGGTGAGTAGAACCCTTTTGAATACTTTTATAGAATAATAATTATTATTATTTATTAACTGAACATTAAGAACAATTTTTCATTTGTATTAGTCTCGATTTGAAGATACAATTAAGAAGTTATTGTTTGAAGATAATAAAAATTTCTTTGAATTCTTTATGATTTGTATAGAAGAATTATTATTAGTTGTTTTTTGAATGTTTTTTACGTAATTTCATAACACGTTTTTGTTAATTATTTTTTATTATAACGAAATGTCTGAAAAAATAAAAGATGTTCTTGCAAAGAAAAGAGCACAAAAAGCGGTGCTAACGAAGTTAAAACAAACATTATCTGGACCAGAATTAAATATTAGTGATTTAGAATTATTGAGAACAAAATTTAAGAATTTACAGGTTGAGTTTGATTCTATTTTCGATTCTATTATCAAATTAAGTACAACAGAAAATGTCGAAAACGTTATAGATGAACAAGATGAAATTAATTCGACTCTTATAGATATGGAATTTGATGTTAATAGTAAGATTTCAAAATTTGATACTCAGAATAAATCCGAAAATTCTATCTTAAATTCAGTTTCGGTTTCAGAGAATTCTGTAGTGCGTTTGCTAAAAATTTCTTTACCCACTTTTGCGGGAGAAATACACGCTTGGCTTTCCTATTTTTAGAGCCAGCACAGATGAAAACGTAAACTTATCACTATCAGACGCTATGAAGTTGCAGTATTTAAAATCAGCTTTAAGATTAGATACCTTGTTAGAATTGTTCAAACTATTTCAATTACAGATTCTAATTATAAATTAGCATGGTCTCTTCTTGAAGAAAGATATTCGAATAAACGAGAACAAATTTACGCTCATCTCAAAAGATTTATAAACATTTCCGTTATTCAGAATGAGTCAGCATCTGCGATTCCAAATTTAATTGATGTGACAAGTGAAGTTGTTAGATCATTGGAATGTTTAGAACAAAAATTAGAAGGTTTTTCATCAACTATTTTTGCTTTTATTTTATGTCAAAAACTAGATCAAAATACTAAGTTATGGTGGGAAAGAAATTTAAAAAAGGATACATTACCTAATATTACTGAATTATTAGATTTCCTTAAAGATTATTCAAGAACATTAAATGCAACGAAAACTTCAGTAATTCCTAAACGAAACAATCCAAAAATTTCGTCAATGGTATCATTTGTAAATGATAAAAGTGAAAATATCTGTAAACTGTGTAAGGCTGAAAATAAATTGTTTAAATGCTATAAATTCCAAAAATTAAGTGTGAAAGATAGGTTCGAGTTTATAAAAAAACAAATCTTATGTTTTTGTTGTTTTGGCAATCACAGTGTGAGAAATTGCCTTTCTATTTATTTTTGCAAAGTTTGTAAAAAGAAACATAATTCTTTAACTTGTTTTGATCGAGAAAAATCTCCGTTCCTTCAGAATAAGAAAAATTATGAGATTGCGCCGTCGTCTGATCAAACGTTTGACTCCAACGAGTCTGCAAATTCTCAGGAACTCAATGCTAATGCGATTTCTTTTGAAAGTAAAAATGAAAACGCATGTTTCATGACATAGACTAGTCATAATAATAATATTGTGAAGAAAGTATTATTATCTACTGCCATGGTTCTTATTAAGGATAATGAGGGAAAAATATATCAAGCGAGAACTTTATTAGATAATGGAAGTATGATTCACTTTTGCACATCTAAATTAGCTGAAAGGCTTCAGTTGCAAAAAGAAAATGTAAATTTATCAGTAGGTTGTTTAGCAGGAATTTCAACTACTGTGAAATCAAAAATGACAGCCATAATCTCTAATGTAGATAAATCCTTTAGTCGTAAGTTGGATTTTTATATAGTTCCAAACATTACTCATTTGATACCTTCAATGCAGATTGATTTACAAAATGTGGCAATGCCAAAAAATGTCAAGTTAGCCGACCCAGAATTCTATGAACCAAGAAAAATTTAGTTGCTTCTTGGTTCGGAGACATTTTTTGATTTAATTAGATCAGGACAAATTTATGTACCTAATACAAATTTAGTTTTACAAAATTCTGTATTTGGGTACTTAATGGGTGTTAGTATTGAAAGTTTTCGAGATGATCAAATGCCAGCACATTGTGGATTTATTCATGAAAATGTCGAGACACAATTGAAAATTTTTTTGATTTAGAATCAATTGGGATTAAAGATGACCTGCACTGTTACGATGAAGATAAAGCACTTGAGATTTTTAATGAAACTGTTAGTTTTAAAAATGGTCGATATACTGTTAGCTTACCTTGGAAGAAGAATTCCAATGAATTAGAGAATAATTTTGATGTAGCAAAAAAAAAAAAAAAGGTTAAAAGGCCTAGAAAAAAGAATTCAATCTGATAATTCATTATATCAAAGGTATAGGGATATTTTGAATGAATACTTAGATCAGGATATGATAGAAAATGTTCCTGATACTTTAAAACCAGTGAATAGACCGGTTTTTTATCTCCCTCCACCAGGCTGTGTATAGAGAAAAAAGTATCACTACAAAAATGCGTGTTGTTTTCGATGCTAGTTCGCATGAAGTCGGTCAGTTGTCCCTTAATGATTGTTTATGACCTGGCATAAATTTAAACTCTAATATATTTCAGTCGCTTATATATTTTAGACTCAACAGAGTAGCAATTTTAGCCGACATAGAGAAGGCCTTCTTGCAAATTGCCTTAGCTGAGAAAGACAGAGAAGCAGTTAGATTTCTCTTTGTGAAGAAAATTGACAGGCCAATCATGAATAAGTTTGATAAACAATTGGAAATATACAGGTTCAAACGTTTACTCTTTGGAGTGAATTCAAGTCCTTTCTTATTGGCGGCAACCATAAAGCTGCATATTCAAAAATTTAGAAATTTGGTTCCTGATGTTTTTGAAGTTCTTGATTCATGTATGTATGTTGATGACCTTATTTCAGGGGCAGATGATGCAATGGAAGCCTTTAAACTTTCATTTAAAGCTAAAGAAATTATGAGTAAAGCTAACATGAACTTACATAAATGGGCGACTAATGATAAAATGTTGATTAAAAAGTTAAAAGAAAAAAATTTTGATATTCATCCATTTTGTTTAAGTTATTCAATTGAAACAAAACTAAAGGTTTTAGGCATACAATGGAATATTGAAGAAGACTGTTTGAGTATAGAGTCTACTTGTTTGATAGGTTCTTTAAGACGAAAGAAAAATACTAAGCGATTTATTCTTCAGACAGCTGGAAAGCTTTATGATCCGTTGGGGTTTATTACGCCATGTATTGTCAGGCTAAAAATTTTATTGCAGAAGTTATGGCTACTGAAACTGCCTTGGGATGCTGAACTTCCCCCTGACATCAATGATGAGTGGTCCCAGTGGTGCAGTGAAGTTTCGGAACTGAGTAAAATTAAAGTTCCAAGATTTGTTTTGGAATCATTTCAAGCAGACGCAGAAATTCATGTTTCTTCCGATGCAAGTCAAAAATCTTATGGAGCAGTTGTATATATTAAACTGAAGAGTCATGAACAAATTTCTGTACATTTGATGACTTCTAAAAGTAGAGTCGCACCAGTAAAGAAGGTATCCTTGCCTCGTGTAGAATTACTTGGTGCACTTATTGCTGCAAGACACATTTTAACGAACATTCACACTCACACAGACTCGACTCTTAGACGTACATCGAAGAAGTCGTGCTTTCCCGTCCGTGGGCGTAGAGCCATCTGGTGTCCTCTCCTACAATCAACTTGTTTTTCTCGATTTGATCTGCTCTTATTTTGATTTTTCCTACGGGTGGGTGAAGCCCTTTTCAGGGCAAATTTTCGCGCTGCCCGGAAGATAATCAATTAAGATGCCGACCTTCAACTTTAACGGTCATCCTATTGATCAACCTACGCTTGTAGCTGGAATAGCTGCTGGTAGTATAAAACCTAAGTTCCGTGACTTGTTTCACAAAAAAGTTGATTCAACGCATTATCCTAAATATAATGAACTGCTTGACCTGTTCGCAGAATACGTAGATGAAAGTATAACAAATCTTATACAGAATTTCAACGACTCTCAAGACATCACCTTGCAAGAAGCGGTGAGTTTTATTTCTGATGAATGTCTTACGTTCTTTTTAGATCCCTACAATCTCCCTATTTCTAACCTACTAACTTATAAGGATTTTTGTAAAGATAAATTCAATCTACCCCCCCATCGAGGTTCTCTTAAAACATAAACCTAATAATCTCGACGGACTGCTTAAATATGTTAGAAATTCTGAAAATAAAGTACGTAAACGTAAAACTCCTGACACACCTGTCAGTCCTAGTATATCCACTACAAACTCCTTTTCTTCTTTAGAAAACCTTAATGATACCGATATGTCTGATGTAGAAAATATCACTGAAAAAAATGAAAATACCAATGCTAACATAACTGATAATGCTGAAGAGTCGGCTAAGACTAATAATGTAAAACCCTCCCCATTCTTTATTGAATGCTCGGAAAATTGGAACAAAATTGCTAAATCAATCTCCGAACTTTGCCAGGTCAATCCACTAATTAAATTAAATGGCAGACTTATCAAAGTTACTCCAAAAAACTCTGATGATTTTAGACTTATTCAAAATTACCTTACAGAAAATAATCTAAAATTTACCACTCTAAATCCCGTTGACAAGCGTCCGAAGAAAATATGCCTCAAAGGTATGCCCTGTTATACTGACCAACAAACAATTATAAATAGCTTTGCAGAACATGGCTTCATTGCCACTCGTGCTACCATGCTCAAAAACAGACGCACTGGTCAGCCTATGCCATTATATATGGTTAACATACTTCCACAAAAAGACTTCGAAAAAATTTACGAAATTACCAACATCGCCTGTATCTCAGTTACTATTGAACGTTTCAGATCGGATCCCGTTAAGCAATGCAGACGCTGCCAGCTCTTTGGGCATTCCAGTGATACTTGCGGACTTACCCCAAAATGCGTTAAATGTGCCGACGAGCACTTAACATCCGACTGCCCTAAAAATGGGAAATTCACTCCTAAATGCGCTAATTGTGGCGATTCCCATCCTGCCTCATACCGAGGATGTCCTAAGTATCCCCTTAATCCTAATAAAAAAACCAATATTGATAAATCCAAAAACCACAATATTTTACACAAAGAAAGCCTGCAATTCGCTGAAATTCTCTCCGAATTTAATTACACGCGAAAAAATCATCGTTCTAAAAATCCAAACTTAGACCCGCAAACTACGAACAATATTAATCAGACCAAAATAAGTACCAATGAAAAGACTGATGAAATTGTTAATCTCGATAATCAATTCCCTAAACTACCAAATTCTGAAAATTCTAGCAATAATGATCGATCTTCTATTCCAGTCGTAAACGAATTAGGAGAAATCTTTAATACTTTCAAAGACCTAAAGGAAATTTTTCAAATTGCAAAATTTATTAATTTTATTAAAAAAATAGCCCAAAAAATTAAAAGCCATGACAATCCTCTCGACAAAATTTGTGTCATCATTAGCGAATTCAAAAAATTCTCTGATGAAATCCCATCCTTAACTCACAATTAAGTTTACTTATCTTAGCCGATTTTTCAATTTATCTAGTCCTATTCCATTATTTCATCTTTTTGCCTACAGATGGCGACACCAAAAATCGTTGAAATCTTTTGATTTCTTTGCTTTTTATCTGAAATTTAATACCGTCAACTTATTTTATTTTCTAACTTTGAAAATATTTTTTCGATTACCATTTCTTATTTAAAAAAACTCTCTCATTTAATTTAATAGACTATTGTATGGCCACTGAAAGGTGCCTTTTTTTCTTTTTTGATCAGAGTTTCCTGCTTTTTGACCGACTTTTCCACGGCATGTTTCTTTTTTTTTTTTTTTTTTTTTTTTGCTTTGGATCTGTGAACTATTTGTTATTTATATTTTTTTAGACCCCTCTCTATACAATTTTTTAATGCAGTCTTTACTGCTTACTAACACTTTTTTTCCTGGGATCTAATTAAAGACTATATAATGTAGACCGGAGGTAAAGAAGCTGACTTCTAGGTACTCCATCAATGCTATAATCCAGTTCCAGTTCCAGTTGCTGCAAGACTAGGAACTGAAACTAAAAAACTTTTGGATCGTAAATTATCATCTAGTATCTTCTTTAGGAGAGATTCCAAAGTCACGTTATACTGGATCAAAGGATCCAGCAAAAGATGGAAATCATTCGTCAAAAGTCGTGTAGATGAAATTCAAAAATTGACTGATCCAGATTCTTGGTTTTACTGCCCAACCAAAACCAATCCTGCTGATCTCTTGACGCGTGGAATTAGTGCTGTCTTTCTAGTGAATAGTGACAAGTGGTGGACAGGCCCAGAATTTTTGATGGAGCCACAATTTTTGGAACAGTGTATGTCACCTGTGATTCATGAAGCTGAGTAACCCAAAATGAGTGACCATGAGCTGACCCAAAATGAAAAAGAATTTTGCTAGAACGAGACTAGAACTTCTAGTGACAATGATAACTGTTGTGAAATAACTATGACAGTCTGTGAAACTTCGAAAATTTTTAACGAACTTTTAAGTCTGAGTAATAGTTATTATAAAATAATTAATGTTCTTTCTTATATTTTTAGATTTATTTATAATTGCAGAAATAAGCTGAAGAAAACTGGACCTTTAAATTGGAAGAAGTGCAGATAGCCGAAGAAGTCCTTATAAAGCATGAACAAAAAGTCCTGTCAGGTAAAAGAGACATATCAGGTAAATTAAAAAATTTTAATCCCTTAGTGGATGAGAAAGGGATAATTCGTGTAGGTGGACGGCTTGAAAAAGCCTCTTTGCCCTTTTCTAAAAAAACATCCAGTAATCCTGCCAAAAAAATTGTAGATTGAGTAAAATTTGTTTTTCTAGTGTACATGAAAGATTACTGCATATTGGGCCTCAAGGACTGCTGAATGCAGTACGATTAAAGTTTTGACCACTGGGTGGCCGAGATTTGGCACGGAAAACAACTCACCTGTGTGTGACCTGTTTTAAATGCAAACCCATTTTATCATCAGAAATTATGGGGAACTTACCATATGAACGTGTGAATAGGGCACCTCCATTTAGTATAACGGGATTAGACCTGTGTGGTCCATTTTTTGTTACCTATAAAAATCAAAGGAAAGGCACTTTAAATAAAGTTTATATTTGTATATGTTTTTCTACTAAGGCCATCCATCTTGAACTATTATCAGATCTGACTTCCAATGCTTTAATCGTCACATTAAAACGTTTTACCAGTAGACGTGGTAAATGTTCAAAAATATTCACTGATAACGCGACAAATTTTGTGGGGGCTAACTCCCAACTGAAGAAATTCTACAGATTAGTTAATTTCCCAGAAAAAGACTTAGCATCATACTTTACTACTGAAAATATAGATTGGAATTTTATTCCTCCTAGGTCTCCTCATTTTGGTGGATTATGGGAAGCTGGCGAGAAATCAGTAAAACATCATCTCAAAAGAGTTATTGGAAATCTTCATTTTACATATGAAGAATTTGAGACTATTGTGATTCAGGTGGAGGGAATATTGAATTCGCGCCCTCTTACTCCATTAAGTAATGACTTAGATAAATTTGATGTTTTGACCCCTGGTCACTTTTTAATAGGAAGACCCTTGATAGCTATATCTGAGCCACTTGTAACTGATATAAATGAAAACCGATTATGTCGTTGGCAAAAGTTAACTAAAGTTGTTCAACTTATTTGGAAAAAATGGAAGTCTGATTATTTAAATACATTACAGGCTAGATCAAAACACAGATTATCATACAGATAGGACAGTGAAGCTAAAACGCGAACCGGAAATATAGTAGCACCACTAGTGTCAACACTGGGGAACTACATGTGTTAAGTCTACATGAATAGCATCTTTGATCGAAAATTGTTTTTCTATTTCGCGAGAAGTTAGTAGCAGGTTTGTGTTAGTATGGGAAGTTTTCTTTTTCTTCACTTTCTATTGTTTTTGAATTCACAAAATTATCCTCAAAACATTCACAGCTATTCTTCTAAGAAGTAAAAATTATTTTTTAT
Organism: Salticus scenicus; assembly: GCA_963930645.1. NCBI lineage: Eukaryota > Metazoa > Arthropoda > Arachnida > Araneae > Salticidae > Salticus > Salticus scenicus. The sequence goes on from OZ005654.1 coordinate 130,695,390, forward strand.
AATGTTTAAAAATATGCTTTGTGAAACATATTCATATTCAAGTACAAATTAAAATTACAAACTGTAATTCTGAAATAGCAGTATGAAATCATTAAATATTTAACGTTGCTTGTTTTAAATAATACAAAATGCCTTAAAATGAAAAAATGTTTTTATTTTATGTATATTCAAAGTTTATTTTCTTAATATTTAGCACTTGCTTCTTAAAATAAATTGCTTTTAACAATCAACTTTGTAAACAATAATAAAGTTGCCAAATGAAAACATATGTGCAGTTTTCTTTGCTTCACTATTTCTACTACTTTTAAATTCACAAAATCATAACATTACAGCTATTTTCTAAAAAATAAAACTAATTTTTATTATGTTTGAAAATAAATTTTGCCAAACACATTCGTGTTCAAGTATACAAATTAATATAAGAAACTGTAATGCTGAAATAGCAGTATGGAATAAAATCTTAAATATTTAACTTTGTTTGGTTTAAATAATACAAAATGCTTTAAAATGAAAAAAAATATTTCTGGTTTATATATATTTTCGAAATTTATTTGCTTAATATTTAGTACTTGCTTCTAAAAATAAATTGCTTTCGACAATCAATTTCGTAAACAATAACAAAGTTGCCAAATGTAAACATCGATACAATGGTTAGTTGGTTGGATGTTGGGTTTAACGTTGCACTAATATTACAATGAACATAGATACAATAAAAATAAGATGAGCGATTGCGTAAACCGGAAATCTCGAGAAACTTACAGCCGTTGACAATAGGGTCGCTGCAGTCAAATTTTGGGTACCGAAGAATGTACGGGAGTGTCCTATCTGTATAATAATCTGTGGATCAAAATGGCTGGTTGAAAAGAATGATTTAATGGTTGGTAAAATGTGCCTCATTAAAGATGACTTTTTGCCCATGAATACATGGCTGTTAGGCCGTATCATATCAGTATATCATGGATCTGACGGAAAGGTCAGAGTCATCAAAGTAAAGACCAAATCCGGTGAATTTAAACGTACTATTAATAAAATTGCAGTTCTGCCAATAGAATCACAAGATGATTAATTGAAATTGAAATATTTTTATGATATTATGTAGATACTTGAATATTGTGTTTTTGTAAATTTATAATTTCTTTACTTATTTTATCATTTGTATTAATGCTGTATTTGTATCATGCTATAAGTTATTGAAATTAATGTAATTTCAATCCTGGGTAGTATGTTTATTCCCTAATACATTGAGTTGTGAAGTGGCGCTGCGATCGCCCCCTTTTTCCATGTACAGTCGGCTGCAAAATTATTCGAGCACTAGCAATAATCCTTGCCAGAAAAAAGTACACTTAATACAGCTTTGTTAAATAAATCCTTGTCGAGTCATGTTCTTAATCAGTCTAAGAACATGATTCGACAAGGATTTACTTAGCAAAACAGTCTTAAGTGTACTTTTTAAATATAGGAATTATTGGCTAGTGCTCGAATAATTTTGCAGCCGACTGTACCGGTAGTTTGTTTGGTTTTCAGTTTGTAAACAGAAGCATGAAAGTTCGGAACGCCAAAGTGTCATTGCCGAGAATAAAGTTTGATATGATTCAAAATTAGTTTCTTTAATTAATTATACAGTTCATTTTTTGATTTAAGAGTATATTATATTTGTCGTAGTAACAAGTTATAAAGTACTAAAATAGCATAAAAATAATTTATGATTAGCGCAATGTTAGTTTTTAAATTCTACTTTTATATAATACTTAATACATATCTGAGTAAATCATTTTTTATACTTTAAATGCTGCACCACTTTAGATTGCATCTTGTAAATTAACCCGTTAGTAGTCGCTAGTTGGTCGATTTGCCGCCCAACCTTTAGTGTTGCCAGATTCTTTTATTCAATAGCCCCCAAAAATTTTTAGAAGTGGCATTTGATATACATAAAACGCGAATAAAATCGAAGGAACGTCGGTCACATCACTTCTTAAAATTATTGGTGGCAGTTAAATAAAAAGTCCGCAATCTGTAATAGGTGGCGCTGTCTATAGCGACTACTAGAAATCCTGAAGGATTTCTACGACTACTAACGGGTTAATGAAAAATTTAATTAAAGACGTCATTCATTTTTATCACACGTGACAAAATGGCCTGCAATCGATATAGCACTCAATAATGAAAAAATTATGTCAGTGTTGTAACCTTTATTATTGTGAACAGCATTATTTTATCCTGTGAAAGCAGGCATTACATGCATAAATAAAGTCATATTCAGGAAAAAACAAAGATTTTACCGATGAAATTTTGTAAAGAAAAAAAATAAACTTACTTTAGGTGCAGAAAACGAACTCGGACATTATTTCTCTCCTAGGGCTTTTTTTTTTTTTTTTTTCTTATCACTATCATAGCCTGTTTTACAACTAGGAACGAAGCATTTATTTGAAACATCTGAATTATGCAGTTTTAAGCATTTACAAAAAAATTAAATTGCTTAAAATTAAAATTTTAAAATGTACTCCAGCAAAATTCTATTGAAAACAACAGTAACAGTACAGTCGGCTGCAAAATTATTCGAGCACTAGCAATAATCCCTGTCTAAAAAAAGTACACTAAATACTGCTTTGTTAAATAAATCCTTAGCGAGTCATGTTCTTGGTCAGTCTAAGAACATGATTCGATAAGGATTTATTTAACAAAACAGTCTTAAGTGTACTTTTTTAATATACGAATTATTGTCTAGTGCTCGAAAAATTATGCTGCCGACTGTATATCCACGCCGAGATAGGGGAAAATGACAAGTGGCGCCCTCAATATTTACCAAAAATTTACATCACAGTTTCGTAGCTTTCTCCCATTGGACCTTTAACTCCTATTAATATTACTCCGTGTTATTATTCTATGAAAGAAACACAAAAAAAATTTTTCATTATTTTCTCATCCCCAAAAGGAAAGTCGGTTGAGTGGTTGAATGACAGAGTCAGTTTGACATCGCGCGAGAGTCTTCTGCATTGACTGGCTTCTGTCTGGAATTAGTGAATCACTGAAGAAAAAGAAAAAACAAAAAAATATTTTGTAGAAATGGCAAATATTTCACAATAATTATTCTCAAAGATTACTTAAGAAATAATTTCATATTTATATAAATACAACGATTAAAATGATTTATAGTTGATTATGACGTCATTTTTTTGCGTAATGCTTTGGCCACCGTAGTGAATGGGGTGTTTTCTTATTGTTTTGCAAACACATTAAAGTTTGTGATGTTGTTTATTGATTATGCAGTTCTTTGCAAATGTAAACTAAATTTTATGTATATTTTTCAATGCACAAATTTGTAGACTAGACGAAGTGAAGTGCTTAATCGGAATGTTATTGCATATTGAATGGCAAATTTGAAAAAAAGAAAAGGAAAAACTTATTGTTATTTATTTGAAAGTTGCACACAAATTTGTTTTATCTATGTTTTATTTTAATTAGGTCATTTAAAAATCTCTTTTATTTCAAACGATATTAGAACTTGTATGGCTCTATCTGTTCAGGCCCAATTAAATGGAAATACTGAGAATCAAGTTGCTGAATCGGATTTACAGGTATGTTTATATTTGAAGCAGCTGATGTGTTATCATTTAACTCATACTAATATTATTAAAAATTGCATGGAAAAATTTAAAATTCTTTTGCGTATTGCATTCGAAATTTTATTTTTTGATTGTTTATTTAATTTTATAAATGCACATATATAATAAACAAATGGGCATTTCAGTATGTTAATGAAAATTGTCTGTCCTTATTGTGCAACAGTTTTTGGTATTTGATGTTTGAACCTATGTTAAATTATTCTTACTGGTTTGCAGAACTCGCTTTTTATAAATCTTGGATTATTTTCTTCTTTCGTTTTGTGCTATTTAAGTTTTCTGCTTCTGTTTAATTTTTGTTTGAATTAAATCCCATTATTAACTTCATTCATTTAAGATAGATTGTGTGATTGCATACATACGTATTGAATGTTGCAAACATAAAGATCCATTCCTTAGTGGTTTTTTTTTTTTTTTTTTTTTTTTTTCCTCCCCCTGTTAAGTAATAATAATGTGTGTTTGTCTGCCAGCTATTTTATGTCAATCATCATCAAATTACAGTTTAAGCCATTATTTATACGTAATTTAAAATGCTATTTGAAGTGTATAATATACTGACTGATACAATTTGAAAAACATATTGATATCTTAGTTGATTAATTTATTTTAACATTGATGTCAGAAACACAAATCTAAAAAATTAAATAAACTAAAGAAGCATAAAAATATTTGTTTATAGTGTATATTAATTGATTTTAAAGCTAAAATATATCAAATATTTATTCAACAATGTGTTTCTTCAGCCTCTAAATTTCAATATTTTAATGGGATAAATCAGTTTAAAGAAATTTATTTAAAAAAAGTTGATTGTTTATGTTCCTTTTAAATTATTATTTTTAACTAGACTGTTAGGAGAAAGAACAACTTAATCTAAAGTCAATACAGCTGGTTGGGGTTTAAAGGTTCAATTATCAAAGTAAATGTCTGTATATATGTATATGTGTGTGCTGTTTTATATTGATAAAGAAGAAAATTGTCATTCAACCTGTGACATGTAAGTCAAATGTTTTTCTTATTGTAAATGATAAATTCAATAATGTAGACAGACAAACCTTGGTAACGGCTTTTCATAGATCAATCAGCTGTATTGCGTTTAAATGGCCCTCAGTACACCAACCAGCTGCATTGAAGTTGAGTAACCCCATGTATCCATTAGCTGTGTTGAAATTTATATAGCTAAGCTCCCTCCTATACACTGATGACTATGACATGTATGCATGATGTTGTGGATGTTAAGCCAGAGAAAATTGCTTACTCAGATTGCTACTCTTTGACAATCTTGTGCACTTGCTCAACACAAGATACACCAAATGTAAGTGGACCGCAAAACTAAATCTTATCCCATACTCATCTCAATTAAAATATAAAATAATATCGATGGTAAAATATACAAAATTGGAACAACTCTAATGATAGGACAGTTGTACCTGTGTCCTATTGTATTTCATGTCTTTTATTGGGAATTGTCCTTTATTATTAAGGTGAGTGTTCTCCACCCATTTGTCATATTTCTTTTTCTCTAAGGAGTGTACACTAGTTTGCCAGAGATTTGTAGACTGAGTGTATTTCTTTTCTGTTTAATTTTCTTCTCTTTTACATCATCTATTACATCATTTGTTTATAATCAACTAGGTTGAGCTTTCTTATCTTCTTGCTTTTTGTTTTTGAGTGAAAACATGTACAATTTGAAACATATTTCAAGTACAGTTGAACCTTGTTAATGTGAACATGCTTAACATGAATTACTTTTAACAAGAACTGCTTCTGCATTCCCTGTCAAACTAATCATTTTCTGAGTTACTGATTGCATGAACTACTGATAACATGAACAAATTTTTTATTCCCTTTGAGATTCACGTTAACAAGGTTCGACTGTATATATATTGGTGATGCTATGCTGGTACAATAAAGTGAGAATTTTGAAGGTTATTTCTATATATAAACTATTTGTCTAAATTACTCATATGTTCTCTATGATATTTCTGTGAATGTGAATATGTTTAAGGAAATTGGTGAGTATATAGCAAAAGATATTTTACTACTGTATAGCTTACTTTGAGAGAGAAAGCTGCACTTGAGTGGTGTATGAGAGGGGTTAATTGCATTTTCGTATGTTTATCCTGTATGTAATAGAAATGATTGTAATTGAAAGTAAAGAAAAATTGGATGGTTTTGTGTGGATATATAGGAATCAGCTTAAAGCAAAAATATTGTGCTCTTAAAGGGCAAAACTGGGAAAATTCATTAGTGGCCAGTGGCCGATACTGTCAGTTTCATTAGTAGCCACTTTTTTAAGTTAGTGGCCACTTTTCACATGATAAGACTATTTCTTTCAGTCTGCAAAAAGCATTGTTACCATTTTGCGGTATAATCACCACAAAAAAAAATATGAAAATAAGAAATACATATAATAATAAAATTAACACAGGGACACTGAAATTGTAATTTGTAATTACGCTCTTTTTAAAAATCCCAAACTGCACATCCTAAATTAAAATCTGCTTAGGGCTGTAATAATAACAGCAAAAGTTTTCATCTTTCAGATAATTCAGTAGTACTTTTTTTTTTTTTTTTTTTTTTATTTATTTAAGTGAAATAAGCCATTATCATTCACAGTTCATATTGATATTTTCTAGTAAATGAATCAGCTGATTCATCATCATCACAACCTTTTACATGGTCATGTGTAAATACAGTTAGTTTTATTAATGTTTCTTATTTCTAAAAACACACTTTTTTAAATGATTTTATTTCAATAGAGTTAAAATATTTCCTCTTAAAAAGTATAGATATGGAAACTTAGCTGCTTCATTAAAAATAATTTACTTAGCTGCCAAATTTGTAGCTTTAAAAATAGGGATATATTTACTTTAAAATGGGAAGGAAAAAGGAAGATTTCTACTCAAAAGAAAGCAAATAGTACAAAAATTTTTGAAAAATACACATTTAAGCCAAATCAAATTTTGATACACGCATTTGTCAAATATCTTAAATGGGTTAAATATACACTGAATACTATGGAGAAAATAATGGAAAAAGATTGCACTTTGCAGGACATTTGATCATTAACTGCTAGTTGAAATGGAGTGCACATGTGTATGTGTGTGTGTGTGTGGGGGGGGGGGGATACATCCATATACTTCTTTATAGGTTCTGGAATCTAATCAAAAAAGTTTAAAATGAATATTTTCATCTATGTTATGGATGGAGAAAGATTGTAAATCACAAGGCTTCAGTGGAGCATGTAATTGCCAATCGTTGGAGGGTAGGAGGGAGGGGGGGGGGATTACAAGAATTATGAGTAAGAGATATTAAACAATTCTACTTCTTTACAGATTCTAGAATCTAATAAAGTAAGTTTCAAATAGATATTTATATTTTTGCAGTAAATGGAGAATGATTAGAAATTATAAAGCTTTCTATAAGCTGTGTGATCACAGATCGTTAGGGGAAGAAGAAAGGGGGGGGGGTCCACAAAATTATATGGGTGAGATATATTAAACAATTCTACTTCTTTATAGGTTGTAGAATATAACAAAGCAAGTTTAAAATGAACATTGACATTTATGCCATGGATGGAAAAAGATTGAAAATCACAAGGCTTCGATTGCCTATCGTCGCTCGATTTTTAGAATCTTTTAATGATCACAAAAAGTGGCGACTTTAGTGGCGATCGATGCATAACTTTTAATCGCCATCTTTTTTTATTTAGTCGCCACGTGGCCGGTGGCGACCGTTAATTTTGCCCTTTATGTGCTCTCTGCGTACATGAAAGCCAAAAAAAAAAAAAACACTGGATATGATACCCCTATCAGAAAATGCATGAATCTGAAAATGCACGTAACTTGGTTCTGCAGCAATCACTATCGCGCACGTTAAAACCAAAAAAACATCACTGGACACCCCTACCTCGCTGTGCATGAATCCAAAAACGCACATAACTCGGCTCCACGGCAATCACTATCACATACATTAAAATGAAAAAAACATCACTGGACACCCCTACCTCGCTGTGCATGAATCCATAAACGCACGTAACTCGGCTTCGCAGCAATCACTATCACGCATGTTAAAACCAAAAAAACATCACTGGACACCCCTACCTAACTGTGTATGAATCCGAAAATGCGTGTAACTCGATTCCGCGGCAATCTCTATCACGCATGTTAAAAAAAAAAAAAAAAAAAATCACTCGACACCCCTATCTCGCTGTTGCTGTGCATGAATCCGAAAACGCAATTGACTCGGTTCCGCAACAATCACTGTCATGCATGTTAACACACACACGCACACACACATACACAAAAAAAAAATCACTGGATACTTATCAGAAAATGCATGAATGTGAAAAATATGCAAAATGCTGTACTGCAGTAACCAGTATCACGCACGTTTGTATGCTCCGTGTACATGAAAACCAAAAAAAAGAAACATCACTGGATACCCCTATCAGAAAATGCATGAATCTGAAAAATATGCAAAATTTTGTACTGCAGTAACCAGTATTACTCATGTTTGTACGTTTCCATATATGAAAACAAAATCACTAAATACCTTATACCAAAATGCATAAAATATGTGTCTTTTAAAATGTAAAAAATATCTTAAATTCCAATTCTATTCAACCAGTCAAACAACACTAATGTTTACATCAGAAATATTCATATAGCGCAGTACTTGTGCGAGGTTAAATCCTATCTACCTATCAAAAATATTCATTTCAAAATAAAGTACATTCTTTCTCATAAAACTCGTATGCAGTATTACGGCGACATTAAATCCTATCTACCTACCAAAAATATTCATTTCAAAATAAAATATTTTCTTTCTCATAAAGCTCGTACACAGTACTAGTGCGACGTTAAATCCTATCTACCTACCAAAAATATTCATTTAAAATTAAAATACTTTCTTTCTCATAAATCTCGTACGCAATACTAGTGCAACGTTAAAGCCTATCTACCTACCAAAAATATTCATTTAAAAATATAATCTTTCTCATAAAACGGTACTTACGTATTAACGCAACCAGGCCAAAATTCGCATAAATCGCCAAATTTGGCGACCCTACTTACGGCAACCCTACGTGTTATACGTGGTTTTTCGTAAAGAAATTATTTTGCTTACTGGTTAGATTGAATGCTGTGAAATACTTTAATACTAATAACTTAACTAATAATAATAATAACTTAATAATAACTAATAATAATAATATAATAATAATAATAATAACTTAATAATAATAATAACTTAATTAATACTAATAACTTAACTTTCTTACTCAAACTTACAAATCGCGCCAACCTGGTTGCGATAATACGTAAGAACCCATAAAACTTCTACGCAGTGCTAGTGCAACATTAAATTCTATCTACCTACCAAAAATATTCATTTAAAATTAAAATATATTCTTTCGCATAAAACTCGTACGCAGTACTAGTGCAACGTTAAATTCTATCTACCTACCAAAAATATTCATTTAAAATTAAAATACTTTCTTTCTCATAAATCTCGTACACAGTACTAGTACAACGTTAAATCCTACCTACCTACCAAAAATATTCATTTAAAAATATAATCTTTCTCATAAAACTCGTACGCAGTACTAGTGCAACGTTAAATTCTATCTACCTACCAAAAATATTCATTTAAAAATATAATCTTTCGTGCTTTTGATGTCATACAGCATATTGACGTAACCCATGACGCAAACAAGCAAAGCTCAACATCAGCAAATAACATCTGGCGATGTAGCGCACTGATGAAATGTGCCAAATATTACGGGCAGCTTAGAATATACTTCACCCCTTAACGGCCCTCTTCACTTACCGTTGCCGGAAGCCGAGCCAATGTTATTCTATGGGGAAATTTTCTTTACAAATAACTTATTAACTAAATACACATTTTAAAATTCTATTTTCACATTCAGAAAATTCCCAACTGTTAAATTGATGGATCTTTTTTAAAAATGTATTTTTTTTTTAATTTTTAATACTTTATTTTGAAATTGCAAAATGATAAAATTTCCCATATTGAAAATTCGTATTTTGCAGCTTCAAAAACAGTTGGGAATTTTCAGAATGTGAAAACAGAATTTAAAAATATGTATTAGTTAATAAATTATTTGTAAAGAAAAATTTCCCATAGAATAACATTAGCTTCGGCTTCTGGCGGCGGTGAGTGAAGAGGGCCCTTAAAACTGTTGGACGTAGAATGTTGCAAATTGGTATATAGGTTCATTATAACATATTTAGTGTGCTCCTCCCTTTTTAGTCTTTCTGTGACTTTCTGTTTTGGAAATACTAGCAGGCTTTGCCCGCTTCGCTGGCCACTAAATTTAAAGGAAACTCGTTTCTATATAGCTTTATAAAAATAAAATAAAATAAATTACTGAAATTGTTCAAAAGCTCGCTCCAGGTCCCTGCTGCATTCAGCAGCGATTTGGTCATCCACTGCAACTCGGGCGCTTGTCCCTATTACCTGCGACAATGGTTTACCAATGAGCTTCCATTTAGGTGCTTATTATATAACAGTTTCGAAATAGATGGTATCGAAAAAATTGGAGTTTCCATTTTATATTTGAGTCCCAGTTACATGTTAACAACACTATACGTGTTGTTCACATGTAACTCGGACTGGACTCAAACGTAACTGGGTTTAGACAACATAATATTTGCTTTTACGTTATTTCATATGTTTTTTTTTGTTTATCCAATCAACCATTAAATGACAGCAATTTCACGCCAAATATTACAATATGCTGTGACCGGCTACGTCTGTTGCATGAGACAATTAATTTTTTGTGTTTATATATAATTCATGGGTTGTAAACCTGATAGTACAGCCTTAATATAGTTCTCTTTGGCGGCTTTTGAATTTTTGTCACCATTTTAGACTTAATCCATTGTAACAATAAGACTTCTTGTAACAATATGCTATGAGCGCTATTTCTGGCGTATTTTAGACAACTAATCTTTTTATGGTTATATATATTTCCCATTAAACATATTTTTATTTATTTATTTAAATATTAATTTGAATTTTTCAAATATTTCTGTTCGACAGCATGAGAGTGCAGTAACACACAGAGGTTCATTTGTTTGTATGATAAATTAGCATAGTGATTATTATTTATTATATAAAAAAAATAAATAAATAGGTAAACATTATCGTGTTACACAACTTTATTATGTCGCTCCATTGGCGGCTTTTGAATTTTTGTCGCCATATTAGCGATGGATTTTTTTTTTTTTTTGTATGAAAAGGGGAAGACTATTTTGCTAATAATTTTATCAGACTCTTTTTTGTTTATACATAAGAATCCTTTATATTCTGCTTATATTTTTAATGCTTTTTAGGTTTAAAATAGTGCTTGTTGAAATAAATTTCCTATCTTTAAAACTGCATTTGTTCTGTAAATTTTGTGTAAAAATAAATCATTTATGTTTTTATATATTTGATGCGCTACTTAGATTAAAATGGCTGTTGCTATATTAAACTTCTTGTCGAAAAACATTCGGTGTACTTCAACACCAAAATTTAAAAAATCGCCCCGCAGGATCTGTTAATGAAGCTGATAAAATAAAAATATGGTTCATAGAGTTTAAATAATCTATTTAAAAAATTTTTTAAAACCCAAATTATTAATCTATCGTATCACATACATAGATATAGTAATAATATATAGATTGATCATTGGGGACAAAAAAGTGATTCCTTTTCACTCGGGAAAAGACGGCGATTTTACCAAAATATGGCAGTCTTTCCCCGAGTGAATACAGACGGGAATATGCACGAAATGTTTTAGCAAATAAAATTCATGAATAATTTATTTACTAAAGGTGAATGAAAAGCCCCAGATATAGTTTCAAATTCATTCTTCTTTTTTTCCCTTCAATACCACTTAATGACTGATTCCAAAGCTTTTTTTTCTGCATCAAAAATCTTTGCACGATAATATGGGGATGATAGATCTATATATATTATATCTATGATCACATAAATCTTTTCGAAAATAGAATAAAACTTAATTTGAAAAAAAAAACAAATAATAATAACTTTTGTTTATTAACCAAAATAATTGATGAAATTTGAAATGCAAGTTGGTTTTGTGGGGTACAGGCTGTATATTATATTTTTGTGTTCGTGTGAGAAAATTTAAAAGAATTTGAAAACTGCAATTTTTAATCCCTTTTAAAAATCATGTGACTTAATGTGAAGCAGATTTTTCATTTTTTTTCTTCTAACGGTTTCCATACAATCTTCTGCTGTTGCCACCTAAAATTCATACTTTAGTTAATTTTAAAAAATCTAATTGTCCGATTGATAAGCTGTTTAATGCATCGGATTAAAAAAAAATTTCCCTTTCATTTGCTATCTTATTTGTAACGATGCGACTGATATTTCTAATTTATTTTCTAATCTTTTTGATTTATTTTCTTCATTTTAAATAAGTGTACGTTTTTTTTTTTTTTAAATTATTATTATTTTGTCGAAAAAAAATGGCAACAATTAAATTATGGATAAAATTTTAAAATTTAAATGTATTATTTATCAGAAATTAGAATTTATTTTCACATTTTAATTAATTAAGAAAAAACTAATCATCCGATTGATAAGCTGTTTAATGCATCGGATTTAAAAAAAATTTCCCTTTCATTTGCTATCTTATTTGTAACGATGTGACTGATATTTCTAATTTATTTTCTAATCTTTTTGATTTATTTTCTTCATTTTAAATAAGTGTACGTTTTTTTTTTTTTTTTTTTTTTTTTTTAATTATTATTATTTTGTCGAAAAAAAAATGGCAACAATTAAATTATGGATAAAATTTTAAAATTTAAATGTCTTATTTATCAGAAATTAGAAGGTTTTTATTTTCACATTTTAATTAATTAAGAAAAAACTAATCATCCGATTGATAAGCTGTTTAATGCATCGGATTTACAAAAATTTTCCCTTTCATTTGGTGTCTTATTTGTAACGATGCAAGTGATATTTCTAATTTATTTTCTAATCTTTCTGATTTATTTTCCTCATTTTAAATAAATGTACGTTTTTTTAAATTATTATTATTATTTTGTCGAAAAAAAAAATTGGCAACAATTAAATTATGGATAAAATGTTAAAATTTAAATGGAAATTTTTTATCAGAAATTAGAAGGTTATGATTTTCACATTTTAATTAATTAAGAAAAAACTAATCAAAAATTCGAAAATCTGACTTTGATGTGCACAATGACCCTTCGGGATGCACCTTTGTGTTAAATCTCGTGACTGTCCGAGCTACCGTTTTCGAGATCAGTGAAATATACATACAAATATTACTCACTTAATAGTATAAGATTTATGAAAATTGTATATTCAGAGTTGCTATGGTACCTGGAAAACCTAGAAAACATACTTGAATATAAGAAACAAAATAAACACACACATATATATATATATATATGTAATAACAAATACAATATTAAACTAACTTATGACTTTATTCATGAATGCGTGATGAAGCATCTGCAATAGTATTACTGCTTCCTGGCTTATGAGCAATAGTCACTTGATAGCGAGATAGAGCCAATGCCCATCTTTGTAATCTGGCGTTCTTAGGAACTGTTTCTGTCAAATGTTTTAAAGGGTTATGGTCCGTGTGTAAGATAATAGTGGTTCCATAAGTCCACATTTCGAATTTACCTAATGCCCATATTACAGCATAAGCTTCCCTTTCAATAGTGCTCCACTTTGATTGAGCAGGGGTCAGTTTTTGGCTTGCGAAAGTTATAGGTTTCAGTTTATTCTGCTCATCTCTCTGCATTAGACAGGCTCCAATTCCGGTCACTGAAGCATCAGTATCGATTTCAAAAAGTTTCGACATATCAGGTGTATACAGAGATGTTATAGAGCACAAACAATTCTTTAACGAATTAAATGCGCTTTCGGCTTCTTCTGACCATGGAAGGTCGTTTAGCACAGTTTTTCGAGTTAAGTCCGTTAAAGGTTTTGCTATATTGGCATACCGAGGCACATAGTCTCTGTAATAGTTAAATAATCCTAGGAGTGACTTCAATGTTTTCTTAGTTTTAGGGGCTTTCAAATCTTTAATAGCTGATATCTTGTCCGGATCTGGGCCGTGCTCTCCTGAGCCTACGACATGTCCTAAATATTTTACTTTCGACCTCGCAAACGAGCATTTCTTTAAATTTGCCGAAAAATTCAATTTTTTTAGAGTTTCTAATTTAATATGATTAAGATGATCTTCCCAGTTTGAAGAAAATATGATAATATCATCAAGAAAACTTTCGGCGTAGTCACTATGAGGTCGTAATACTTGATTCATTATTCTTTGGAATGTTGCTGGTGCTCCAGATAACCCAAATGGCATCACCTTCCACTGATACTGACCCTTTGGAGATACAAAACTGGTTAATTCTCGGCTTTGCTCTGCTAAGGGTATTTCCCAATATCCCTTAAGGATATCTAAAGTTGTCAAGTAACGAGCTCCACCAGCTTTAAATCTAAGATTTTCTGAATTCTGCATAGGAAAAGGTGGAATTTTACTGAGTTCAGCTCTCTGTAGTCCATGCAAAGTCGGACAGTTCCATCTTTCTTTGCTACACATACCAATGGATATACTATTTCTGCTGAAGAGGGTTCTATCAGGTCTTTTTCCAATAATTCCGCTATCTGTTTTTCTATATTAGATCTTAATGTTTCTGGAACTTTATAAAGATGAGGTTGTTTCCTCTCTACTCCAGACTTTAACTGGATAACATGTGGAGGAACTTTGGCTTTCTTTAATTCCCCATCAAATATTGTTAGATATTCTTTAGTCATATTCAACAGCTGTTTATGTTGCTTTGCTGATATCGAATTTGATTTGATATCAGCTTTTAGTTCTTCATCTGTTACTTGCCGTGATTCTATGGGCGCATGTTGTATATCTCCAAACTCTTCATCTGTCTCGTAAATAATTCCTACAGCTCTGACAGGTTGAATATATTTACGCAATTTATTTTGATGAAGATGTCGAACACTTCCATCAGGTAGTTTGACATAAAAAGAATGTGGAGACTTCTTTTCTACTATTTCTCCTGGTCCTTTCCATTTTGAACAAAGACGATTTGTTGAATCAGGGATTAACACTACAACTTCATCCCCAACAGAAAATTCGGTATCTTTTGACCATAAATTATGATAATGTACATATTTCTGCTGCTGTTCTTGAGCTATGCTATTCGCATACTGTGCCGCGTCTTCGAAACGTTTCCGGAGTTTCAACAGGTAGTCAGCTACAGATTCTCCAATCCCTTGAGGAAGTACGACTTCATCTTCCCAACTTGATTTGAGGATGGCTAGAGGTCCTACAGGTGGTCGCCCATGAACTAGTAGGAATGGAGCAACACCCGTTGTAGCGTTAGGCACTTCTCTGTATGCCCATAACAAGAATGGCAACTGTTTATCCCAGCCTCGACCTTGTGAATTAATTGCATGATGTAGCATGGATTTCATAGTTCCTATCCATCTTTCAACCAAACCATTCGATTGTGGATAACCTGGAGTGGAAAATTTAGGAACACATCCTAATCGTTTTAAAAACTCTTTTGTCAGCTGTGCGGCAAAATTTCTTCCGTTATCCATTGCAATTACTCGAGGAATTCCAGTTCGTACAAATATTTCTATAAATGCATCACAGGCTGCCTTTGCTGTTAAAGACTTCAGAGATATTGCTTCCGGCCAACGACTATGCTGGTCCATAACGCACAGGCACAGTACATACTGATGGCCACGTGATGACTTTGGCTCTATTGGGCCTAAAATATCGGCATTAACCACTTGTAATGGGAGTTCTGGTCTTCCAACAGCTTCGATAGGTGTTCTATCGTTTACTTTTCCTTTCCTGATCATTTTGACAATCATGACACGAAGCACATAATTGTTTGACTTCTTTTGACATTCCTTCCCACCAGAAAGACATTGCAATTCTGTCTCTGGTCTTCTTAGCTGCCAGATGTCCACCAGTAGGAGTTTCATGAGCTAATTTCAAAATGTCCTTTCTTCTGCTTGCCGGTACGACCAATTGAATATATTTCTGTCCGCCTACTTTACCCATATGATATAATAAACCTCTTTCAATCCAGTAACCATTTTTATGTTGCCTAGCTTCTTCGAAGCACCTTTTCAATGTAGGACAGGCTAACTGCTCATCCCTAAACACTTGTGCTTGTGGAACAGGGATAATTTCATTTCTTTCATCCTGACTATCGGTTTCGGTCAATGTCTGTTTAACTACTGAGTTATTAAAGACTTTGGTTTCTGGATGATGCGACTCGCTGTTGTTTAGCTTTGCTTTTCGAATAGTCTCGTGACTTTCTCCCTCCATACAGAACATACACTTTTCATTATCTTCTGTGAGTGGAGTACTAATTGCCTCATCCCCAAGATAATTGTCGTTTGAATTATTCTCAGGTACACTGAACAAGGATTGTTCACCGACTTCATTTATTGTGATTACTTCAACCTCTTCTTCTGAAGAAATGTTTTCGGGAGACCTTCCCTCCACACTGAACAAGGATTGTTCATTAGCTTCTTTTACTGAAGTGATTCCTGTATCATCTCCCAAATAAGAACGCTTTTGTTCCTGCAACCATTCATATACCCTGGGAGTGATTAAAGCTTCCTCATGCAGCCCTTCTACTACTGCAGCATGCACTTGAACATATGGAATGATTTCTTCATCTGTATGAAGACTTAGCGGAACTGACACAAGTTGTGCTTCCACTGGATTACCTATAGCAGGTCTCAAAAGAATTTTCCCACTTGACTGTAAGCGTTCCTCAGGTACAACTGATTTTCGTAGTACGGTGATTTCTGCACCACTGTCCACGATGCCTTGAAATTTTTGGCCTCCGATTCCTAAATCCACTTTCAGAAGCTCGTCATTTTTCTCGTTGACTGGAAATTCCCACTCGAAACAAGCACTATTTAGATTAACACTGACCTTATTAAGGCCCTTACTTTCTTGACTCTTTTTGTTTGTTTTCACGTAAGATGTACTTACTGAATTCAATTTGGGGCAGGATTTTTTCATATGGCCTTCCTTTCCACACAAATAGCAGGAGAATTTCGGACGAATGTCTCTTTGTTCTTGCTGTGGCTTAGTAAAAACTTTTTTCTCATCTCTATTGTTACTTCCAAAATTCGCCCCTTTGGATGGAAGATTCCAATTTTCTTTATGAGAAATTTCTTTCGGTTTTTTATTGAAAGTCATTTTGACATTTTCATATTCATCTAATTTATTGGAAATAATATCAGATGACTTAAACAATGACCATTCATCGATGAAATGTTCTTTAATTTCTGGAGGTACTTTCCTTTCAATTTGATCTGTAACAATCAAATCATATAATTCTTCAAATGTGTTAACTTCTAATCCCCGAATCCATTCAGTAAAATAGTTTTTCAACTCGTAAGCAAAATCTCTCCATGTGATATCAGCTTTTTTAGTATGCTTAATGAAAAGTTGTCGAAATCTTTCAGGAGTAAGTTTATATCTCTTTAACAATAACTCTTTTACTTTTCCGTAATCATTCGTGATTTCTTCGTCTTCCCGAGCTATAACTTCCGCGATTTCGTATGGCAGTAGCCCAATGAGATGAGAAACCCAATCATCTCTTTTAATTTCGGCACGTTTTGCCTGCCGCTCAAAAAGAACTAAATATAGGCTAATTTCGCATGTTTTAGGGTCAAATTTTTGTAAGATGTTATGTAATTTTACGCGCGTTTTCTCAGAAGTTTCATTTGTAATTCCTTTCTTCTCAAGTTCTATTCTTGCATTTTCCAAACGCATTTTTTCCAATTCTATTTCTTCTCTTCTTATGCGTTCCTCCATCTCTTCTTTTCTCTTACGTTCCTCTATTTCTTCCCTTCTTATGCATTCCTCCATCTCTTCTTTCCTCTTCCGTGCTTCAAGTACGTTCGCTAATGTTTCTTTAACAAATTCTTCATCGTAATTCTTTGAAGCCAAAATAGCATCTCTAACTCATATAACTTTAAATGTTGAGCTCCTTCCACTCCAAGCTCAGTAGCAACTTCTTGCAAATCTTTTTCATTCCCTTTACCCAAAAATGCCATCTTCGGATGGATGAAATCAAGTCAAGTTCAAATTTTCCGTGAATAAAATGAATTTTCTTATATTTATAATCACAAACCCTATTGTTTTTCCCCTAAGAACGCCAGATTTGACATCTTAGTTTTTATCTTAAACAACATTTTCCCCCAAATTAAATAAAATAATCATTAAGTCGGAATGCATACATAAAAGGAGAAAAAAAAAATAATATGTATCGAAATAACAAATTAAAAAAAAAATGTTTACACAATCAACTTTTTCATTAAATAAATCAGAATATACTTTATTACATAACCAGCTTTCAATAAATTAGAAATAATGTTGCTATAGCAACCTTTAATCAAACTTACTTTTAAACAGAAAAAAAAAACAATTTCCGATTCATTCCTCAAAGTAAAAAAAATAAACAAAACCGGACGTTCACAAGAATAATTCACTGGTTTTTTACTGAGATATTTCATTAATATTCCAATAATAATAAAGATAAATCATTATCAACGTCTAACAAATAAACAATCATTCAATAAAACAGAACAAATAAATCAAAACAGAACTCTCTCTCTTTTTTTTTTTTTTCACAATCTGCTTTAATGAAACATTTATTTATTCTAAATCACGTGATGAATAAAAAGAACACACAGAAATTAATAACAATGATCTTGAATAGCATAAAAATATATTCTTTTCACCATTCTTTTTACTATTTTCCGGCTTTTTAAATGCAAATAAACAAATATATTTCTATTTTTCATTTTTCAAACACTAGAATTATTATTATTTCAACATTACGAAATATTCAATTTCCATTTACCATTTCTTTACCTTGTTGGAATACAAAATCGGAACAAAATATCTAAATGCTTAATCCTAATTATTTAACATAAAACTTATACAAAATATGACTCTTGATGGAACATTAAAAAAAAACATACCCCCTTTTTTTTTTTTCATCACTATCATGAAATAATCCATACATGCACTAGCATTTCACATATCCTGTCGACTGCGCCAATTGTGGCGACTGCTTTTTCGCACCTGGTTTTTTTTTCTTCCTGTAAAAGCATCTTGAGACACATTAAGACACTGATCACGCTTTGTTTACTTTTAAAGATTTTACTTTTACTTACGGCACAAACATAAAATACATAACGAACACATAAATTAACATCAAATAAAGTATTTTAAAAACAACATATAGAATGGAACGTTAGTCCATCTTGATTCACATACGCACACACGTTGCCACATTTTCGTACCAAACTTTTCAGTTCTTGTTTTTGAATACTCTCGAAATCAGAGGTGCGGCGTTCACACTCAGTGAATTTGAAAATCCAATAAAAAACAGGGAAAACTCAGGGGATTTCAAAATTTATTGCAAAAACAGGAAAAATTCAGGGAATTTCAAAAATTTTTGGAACATTGGAACATTTTTTCATATTTTTTAAAATTTTAGTGCTTTATAATGAATCAATTGTTTTCTTTTCTCCAACTATAGTAAGTGAATAAAATTAATAAACCCTAAATATGTTCAATTGACTTGTAAACATGTTAGATTCTAATGCTGCATGATTGCATCTGTTTTACTTCTAAAAGAGACAGGGAAAACTCAGGGAATTTTTTCTCCTGATGTGTGTAGCAACCCTGATATTCATTATGACAAAAAATACAAAGGTTTTGGCCATTATATATGACCTTCCTTCCTACCAACATAGAGATTTCAAAAGAAACTAATGATAGAGCCCATAATAATATTGTTATGAAAACTGTTGACATTTTTGCATGTAGAAATTATTCTTAAAGATGTAAGCAGGTTCTAGTTGACAAATGCACTTTATTTGATGCATATTCAGTTTATAGATAGAACCCATAATGATATTGTCAAGAAAGTTGTTGACATTTTTGCATGTAGAAAGTAGGTACATAAGCAGATTCTACTTGAAGAATACACTTTATTTAATGAATATTCTGCCTGTAGGTAGAGCCCATAATGGTATTATAAAAGTAGACGATATTTTGCATGTAGAAAGTAATTCTTAAAGTCATAAGCAGGTTCTAATCGACGAATGCACTTTATTTAATGAATATGTTATATATTTTTTCATGTATGCAAAATGTACTGTTGGAAAAAAAAAAAAAAAAAAAACGCAACACTCAATGCAGAGGTGCAGAAAATGTTCAGACGTAGGAAATTTCCCCCAAACACAGTATAAATTTCCCTCAATAATGCAAAAATCTTCTTTGCTATACAAAGTCATTTGTTCTATGTAATAAATCTTTAAGAGAATAAGTATACAGTGTAACATAAAAATATCGCTGTTAGTGTATATTATAAGCAAATTTTTATTTTTTATTTATATTTTTATTTTCTCTTAAAAAAATATTCAGAATTTCCCCAGTTAGTTTAAATTTCCCCCGAACCTCGTTCGGACATATTCTGCACCCCTGACTCAATGTAACTTCGTTGCTAATTGATGTAGAAAAATGTAATAGGTATCATTCGACGGGGAATTGTGAGTAGTTTCAGAAAATGAACTGAAATTTTGAATTGGAGGACATCACATATTAAAATGTGTACCAACTTTGATTTTTTTCAATGGTAATGCCCCATTTTTTATTTTATATTTGAATTCCTGGGATCGCGAAAAAGTATATTGGTTGTATATTTTACTTATTTTTTCACAGAGTTATAAGCATTCAAAGTTTGAAGGTGCTAATGTTAAATTCATATTTCAAACTTTTATTAATATCTTCATAAAAAATAACTTGATCGATATAATTTGTTTTTTACGAGATATAGTGAAGAAACCCAAACATAATCCATTTCCATCATTACTTTTGATTTAAAAAAAAAATTTTAATTCTGAAAAATATTAATAAATTCATATTCATAAAAATTATGAATTATGACCTATATTATTTTTTATATAAAATGAATCCTAATGCTGAAAAATATGGGTGTGCAAATTTGCAGCTCATTCCAGTTATTAGTTTTCGAGATATAAATAAATCTTTCTTCTGGAGTTGTTTAGGGAGGCATCTGACATCTCTTATAAAGTTTTGCATGATATAACGAATCAAATCTTAAAAAATAACAAAGAAAATTAAACAGAATATTTTTATTTTTTATTTACGGGTCAAATTATATAACAACGTCAAACGCAAATAAATGAAACAAAAATGATGATTTTTAGACGTTAGTGTTAGCATCAAGAATTCCTGTTTTCTAAAGAAGACAAGCCCCGCCTTCATCGTTCTTCAAAACAAAACAATACAGAAAAGAAAAATAAATGTGACATTGAGTGATGAATTTGTGTTAAACCCCGTATTTTATGTTGACAAAAATATGCACAAGTGGTATTTACTTCATCAATTACTGGTGATAAATTTTGAATCTTTTAAATGAACACTAGAAGAAAAAAATGGAGTTTACTGTTTTAAATAGAAAAATAGGTTTATTCTAAAAATTGTCAATTAAAAAAAATGAATGGAATTGGAATACAAGACAGACTTGTAAAATCGTTTTTTAACTACCATCATAGTTAAAGCCATTTGCTTCATATATTGCTTTATTTTTATTTATTTATTTATTTTGTAGGTGGAAGAATTATTACTTTAAAAATACTTTTGTCTTTAAAATTTTATTAATATATTTTAACTGTTTATATTTTTTAAAATATACTTTAACTTTTATAAATATATTTTAACACTTTTTGCAACCGCAGGATTTTGTCTGTTTGACAGTAAGATCCGCCTACGGGCGTTATTCTCTCAAAATAAAATATTTCAGAACAACTTTTCTGTATTCACAATTATATTACAAATGGATATACATTATAATTATTCTAATCAATATATTTCTATCCATAGTATATTTTATTGCAAAAATATGAACACTGGGTACGCATCTAAGAAATACATAACACACAAATTACGAAAGAAACGTCCACTGACAAAGTTAGATTTTCAAATGATGTGAATCTACATCAGCAGTCGTGAAAGGGTTAATTAAGAAATTATAAAACGAATCGTACAGTTCCAAAGAATTCAACTGACCCAAAACTGGTAAGTGCGATTAAAATTGTTTAATATTTACTTCATGAACCCTTACAATAATTTATCCCAAAAGATTTAGTTTATGCGTTGTATCTATATTATTTCATTTCGTATATTATGTTACATCTACAAAAGAAAACTTAAGCTTTATTGGTGATCAGTACAGCCATAATAGACACTTTTACTTGAAAAATATTGCACTTTTTCAAAGAGTACTGTCTAGACCACTCGCAAGTGTAATATATTTAAATAGACCTAAAATTATCTAAAAAAGTACTGAAGTATATACAAATCTAGAAAACTGAATTCTGGATAATTAAGAAACTGAAAAATGTAAATGTTTTTATTAATTCTTATATTTTCCTAAAAGATTTCCGGTGTGAAACATTAAAATTTTGTCTTTCTTAAAGGATCTTAATTTTATTTTTCTATATTTACAGATAACCCCCTAACACATTTTTGATTATATTATAACTCTATAAATACTAAAGATAATGTATACAAACAGTATACTTTTCCACACTTTCAGACTCTCAGACATTCGAATATGAAGTCAAAATTGTGTGTTGCTATTGAAAAAATCAAAGTTGGCGCTCATTTCAATATGTAGATGACCCCTAATTCAAAATTTGACGACATTTTCAGAAAGTGCATTTAATTTCCTGTTGAATTATGTCTATTAGATGTTCCTGTGTCAATTAATAACGAAATTACAGCAGGTGTTCCCCCGACTGTACATACATGCAAGTTCTCCACTTACTATAGGTATAAACAGGGCTTGTGAAATATGGTCACCTGCTCACCATTGGCAACCAGTATTTTTTAACTGGCAACTGTTTTCAACTTTAAGGGCACTCAACATTTTTTTTTTTTTTTTTTTTTTTTTTTTAAATTGGTCCAAAAATCAGGCTCTGGTTCCTCTCCCGATGTAGGCTCACCATTCATTTTGATTACTGCTCCTCTCATCACATTTTGATTTTGAGACACTGTTTTGAATCAATATACCATGAGGGAATTTATTACTATGACCTTTTTCTCTGTGCTTTTTTCACAACTTGGTGTTAAACTAATGCACCGTTTAGGGAATTGATTTACACTGCCCCTGTTTGTGCATGTATCGCAGTGTACTGAATCATGCCTGTGTAATGATCAATGTCGATATCTATTTAGTGAAAAGAATGAAACTGGTTTCATGATGTTAAATTTAAACAAGCTTTTCTAATGTATCATTCTGTCTTAGTAAATATTTGATTTTTATGCATAGAATTTTAATTTCTATGTTCAAATAAATTTCAAAACTGGGAAAAGTGTGAGGGAGGGGATATTGTCTACTGACTACCAGAACTTTTTCTTGGTGACCAGTTTTTTCCAAATTCACGGAGCCCTGGGTACAAATAAATACTTTTAATAAGAGCCACATACTATATCATTATTAATTCATTTATATTATCTCCTCTCACCATTCATTCTGTTTCTATGTAGCAGTTTTCTAGCCATGATGGGTAGTTTTACCTCTGATGCATGTATAATTAGTGATTGCTGCAGTACAAAATTTCGTGCATTTTTGAGATTTATGCAAGGGGTATCCAGTTGTGTTTTTTTTTTTTTTTTTCCATCTATGCATATCTTACATATGTACATATTTAGTGATTGCTGTGATATGAAATTTCATGCATTTATATTGTGCAATTGTAAGTTCTATGTTTTAACTTTTTTATTTGTGATTAGTTATAATTTTGTAATTTTTAAGTGAAATTTTCATTAAAAATTGTATTTTGAGATTTTATTTGTTTTGGATGTATTATTTCCTATTAAATTGCTTGTTCCAATGTATTTAGTAATTTCTTAGATCGCCTTAAATCTTGTTTTCATACATAATTGGTGATGGGTTACAATTGTAGACACAATGCAGAATGGGGCCATCTTGACGATTTTTTGAAAAGCCACCAAGGAACACACTAAATAAAATTTTCCCTGTTTATTTTCAAGACTTTGAAAAAGAGTTTTTGAAATTTTTCTTCAGTTATTATCTCAGTGAAAAGCAATTCATAAATCACAATACTCTGTGCATCGTGTTTATGTTTAATTTTTGTAATTGTGAACTGCCCTACATGCAGTCTAGCAAGTAGTGTGTTGTTTCTTTGAAGAATTTGAGCTGAACTTTTTTGTTTTTTTATTGTGCCAAAAGGATGATAATTTGGTTGAATTTCAAAATCTATCAGAAAATTCAACCACAAATATCACAAATTATGGAAACTTAAGTGAGCAAAGCATGAAACATCAAATATACCAGTCATATCTGTGAACTCGTACTATTATGCAAATAATTTAATTTTCTTCTAGATTATTTGCAAGCTGCAGTTAGTGATGATGTTGGTTATATATCCTTACTTATTGCAACAAAGGATGCTTCCAATCTGATCCTTAGGAATTAAAAGAAGAAGAAATAAAAATTGTTGAAAAACCAGAGGGACAGTTCACAAAATCTTTAACCGTTTGCTTTTGAAGCCTTTTTCACATGGGTAAACGAACAACTCGAACCTAATTTCCAGATATTTGGTGATCTGCATATAAAACTTCCTAATTTTTCCGGTATTGATGAAATAATTTTTCATACTACAGCATGCTTCTTAAAAGGGCATGGCTTGAGAACAGAATTAGAATTGTGTAAGAGATCTATTTAAAAGTATAGAAGTACAGCAGGGTTCGTAGTTTCCGCCTTTTAGCTAGTCTAGCTAAATCTAATCTAGCTTAATATAAGATCTGGTTGTTCTAATGTTATGTTGGCAGTGTAATAAAAGGCTAGCATAATGTAAGTTTATACGAAGGCCGTAAGTTTATACGAACCCCTTTTACGAAGGCCGTGCCTTCTTTTTTGTCAGTGGCCTCCTTTATGTTGACCATTTTGTATTTTCCAAATGTGCGGGCCTGAAGTGTGATGGAAAATTAACCTTTTGCATTCTAACCTTCTTTTAGTAAGTGTAATGAGCTACCTGACAATAGTTTTAATAAAAAAATGCAAAATATAAAAGAAAGAATTTTAAATATAAACATTTTATATCTCTATTTGATGTATATTTACATATTACATACGTTATATGAATATTACGATTTATAATTTTCTATTGTGTGATATTTTGCAAAGTATTCTTGACCATTTACCAATGGCCAAAGCAAGCAATGCCCAAAGACACTTAATAAAAAATGTAGGTGGAGTCTCTTTCTTAACGAAGTATTACACCTGTTATAACACTTTTGGTTGCAGAACATTATTGGTGGATATAGGATATATAGTAACTTAATTGGTCATGACGCCTCTCAAGCGACGTTCGAGTTGAAGTAATGAATAGAATGTTGCCTGAGAGGCAACATTCAAGAGCAAACTGTTAAAAATGATACACAAAGAAAAAATTTTGGTCCAACAAAGGTCACAGAAACCACCTAAAAAATTACCCTAGTTAAGAATTGTCTTCAGTATTGCTGTTGAATCATATACATTATAAAACAGACAATGAGCACAAGGCTTGTGCTACGTAATACAAGCTTTATTCTTACTTGTTAAGAAATCGCTGAGGAACTGGAATTATTAAGGAATAGTGCTTCTCAGTGTCAGTCATTTTAATAATAATAAAAAACTAAAAACAATGCTCTCAGACTCTATTATAATATGATACTTGTCACTGAGCAAGGCACACAGTTACCAAAACAAATCATACTGTGTGTGATACCAGTTACACATTTTTTGCTTTTCTAGAGCAAACCAAGTCCATGTTTCAATGGTTACTTATATACCGTAATTTCGCGCGCATAGTCCGCACCATCGTATATTCCGCAGGTGAAGTTTTATGTAAAAATTATTTTAAATATCATCAGATTGTCCGCACTACCGTATAGTCCGCGGGAGAAAAATATAACCCCAAGAAAACAGCAAGTAAATCACTATTATGTAGTTTTATATGAAAATATTAAAGAATTCCCACTATTAAAATAAATAGTATAAAGAAAAGAAGTACTTGTTATTAATAAACCACATTTTAAAAATTATACATTAAAAGAAACCTTTAAAGTTGATGTTTACATTTTCTATCGGAATTCCCTGTTGAATGGTTGAGTCATTGAGTGAGTTTTACTTTCCTACTAGAAATGCAGTATGGCTGATTGTATGTGATTCAGCACTAGGAGATATATTTTTTGGAAGATTATCTCAAAGTTTGTCATTGGTATTGCTCAGCAGTAAAACTTCGACGATATTTTGCGAACATAATTTAAAAAATAACAGTACAGGAATATTCAGCAGCGTGCTATCCTAATAGTGATCTTTTGCTTTATGCTCCATGGTTCGCTACCGATACGATGTTTTCTTTGTGTCTTATTCTTTTGTTTATGTTTATATTTGATCGTCAGAATCAGCAGTTCGTAGTATTCGCATGTTTAATTCTGATTTTGAGGATTTGAACTGTGAACAACTAGCAGATAATCCGCACCACCGTATAGTCTGCGGGTGAAAAAAATTTGCTTTTTAGATGCACATAGTCCGCGGATTATGCGCGAGAAATTACGGTAATCATAGTATTAAATCTTGCAAATGTCCACATATTTGTTGAAGCTGTAATTAAGTCAGACTAGATTAGGAAAGATAGATAAAAGAGAAAAGTTGTTTGCTAAGTTGCATTATAGACATATAGGTGTTTCTTATAAGAAAAGAACAGTAAAAACTGTAGGGTTAAAAAAATTTGGGGACTTTGTTTTTTCAAAAATGATTCACTGGTGAATTTTAGTATATAATACTAATGAGTTTTCATGTGTTCCACTAATATATAAAAAATTACAAAATTGAAATAAGTATGAGAAGTGCATTCTCAAGCAAATTAAGCCTTGCTGCCTGCTCCGAAAATTTGCGAAATTGAAATAAGTATGGGAACTGTATTCTCAAGCAAATTAAGCCCTGCTGCCTATACTATCTACGGATGTTTAAATCTAATAGTTCTGTAGTGTAAATCATCCAACCATAGCGGAAGCTAAATGAATATTCTCAGAATCAAAAAATGCAAACTCAGGGATATGCCAAGGTAACATCCAGCACATCTGCTGGTCTTCCACCTTCACTCAACCTCGTTACAAAAGCTGACATAGATGTTTTGTTGAAATCCCTCACTATGGCTGGACTAATCTAGAATGAAATGGTGGCTGAAGCATTAACATTCCAGAACATGCTAGAAACAATAAACTAAATCTTTTCTTTAACTCTCCAAACTATGTTAACACAATGTCACACTCTTCTACTTTATTGGTTGATGATGTGATTTCTACATAGAAACAGCTTAAGAAACTAAGGGTTGAACTGACCACTTACTCTCCTACACCTACTGTAACTGCAGTGGACACTTCATTCCCCACTTAGGTTAGCGCTCAAACAGGAAGCCCCTCTCCCAGTGTGAAACCTAACCTTTAATCAAAAACTTGAGTAGTTAAAAAACAAATTCCATCCCTTGTCAGCAACCATTTTTCTGTTTTTTTTTTTTTTTTTTTTTTTTTTTTCCCTATAAGTGTCTTATTGACACAAAGACTACATGGGGAGTTCGAGCTTACTCTGTCTGGCTTTGCCACTTGTTCTTGGGTTGCTACACTTTAGTCTTTATTTTTATACATTTGTTTGGCGCAGTATGTCCCATTGTGGACCTTGCACCATTAAAAGGTAAGAGGGGTTGAAAGATCTGCATGTTGGATTACACAGGAACATGCAATCCAAAATCTTGGCAGAAATGCAAATTTCTTTATTCAGCTAGAAGTACTTTAGTCTGATTTACTGGGTCACTTACAAAATAATTGCTGCCCTTCTTAAGAAGGAAATCAACGATGCCATACAGACTTACTGGGTTGAGGTCAATCCAGAACAGATTTTATGCTGCTTTAAAGTGCTTTCACAAAGTCAACTTTTAACTAAAAGACACCTTCACATAGTCAGCTCTTAGCAATAAAGTTACAAACTGCTAATTTCTGTGAGCTTTGTTGTGTCAAACACATGATGAATACTCTCAACTAGGCAGGCCCCGATCATGACAGATTGGGGTTCCTTTCAAAACCATCTGAACATTGTTTAATATATGATAGATAATGATGAGTCTTATGTACAATGCATAAAAAAATATTTTTAAGGCTAGATGTTTAAATATGTTAATATATATATTTTTTAATTGCTATTAATGTTACCAGCTCTACATCCACACAATTCAATGTGGAATGGGTTTGCTCTGCTAATCCCCCTTATGATATCGTGTGTGACAGGTGACAACAAAGAAGCACTTTATAGCATATTTAATTTACACTAAACAGGATTTGACATGTAAGTTTAGTAGCCATAGATGTGCCAGCTTTGGTTTGCAACTGTACTCTCGCTTTTTACACACATGGATTAATTACATTGGGATCTACTGATTAAAATGAATTTCGAAACACTACAAACTTCCTGCCTAAACTGGGACATAAACTCTGCATCTGTTGATTCAAGGCCAGTATGCTCATTATTTATGCACAAGACGAGCCAGCAAAAATAGAAATAGCAAAATATATCTAAAATGAAAATTCTGTTTTCTGGAAATTTTAGTACTTTTCAAAGACAAATTTCATAAATATAAATAAATATTTAAATTTTCGTTGAAATAAAAGGGAATATTTTGCAGTGTAATATTATAAAAATTGGGGGTCCCTGGGCAAGGTCCCGGCTTGCCCATGCAATAATATGGGCCTGCAACTAGGATATTTATGGAAGTAAATGGTAAATATCCAGGTAAATACCTACTTTTATTTACCTTGCGTTTGTTGGAATTTACTTACCGATCATCTATAGATATTTTACAGCTATTCTGTTTTTACTATGTTTTAAATGTATTTCAAAAAGGAATAAACTATTTTGTGTGTTTTGATTAATTGTTCAGCACAATTTTAATTTCACAAATGGGATATCATTTTAAAAAACCTGCATTGAATTTTGCTAGTAAGAATGCCAGCCTTCTATCTCCATACCTCCTATCTCTCTCATTTCAGCTCTGTCGAAGGTGGTTCTGTTTGAGAGAATGGTGCTTCTGCATATCATCCTCTGTATCAAAGATCCAGAGGAGGATGATATACTTATATAATATGTTATACTGATCATATGATAAACTCTTGATATGGTGATGATGATGTGTTGATCTCCATATAATCATCAGGATCCCTGTCACCCAAACCACTATAGATTGTCTCATTCAGAATTGTGTGCCCACCTTAAGAGTATATATTACCTAACCTCACCAGCAAATCCCATGTTATTCTATGGGGAAATTTGTTTCCTTAATTACTCGTTATCTAATATGTTTTTTAAAATTCTGTCTTTGCATTTAAAAAAAATCACAATAACCATTAAATTAGTACTCGTTTCTTAAAAAAATTACTTTTTTAATATTTTATTTTAGCGTTCAAAACAGCAAAAAATTAAATTTAGTGCATTTTTCATATTTTTTTGGTTGAAAATAAAGTGTTAAAAATGTGAAAAATAAATTTTTGGAAAATGTGTATGAACTTGATTGTTGCAAATTTTCTGAATATGAAAACGAATCAAAAGAAATCACATTAGATGTAGCTGCCAATTTTTCTGCGATTTTCAGAATTCTTCTGAAATTTTAGCATGTATTGACATTTTACGCATGGAAATTATTTTCTTATGCTTTTTTCCAATGGCAAAAAGTGTTCTATATGTCTTACAGACAGACTACTGTTTCACATTAAATTATTCAATATATGGTATTGCATTAAGCAAAATACAGTAATAAGCCTTATTCATTGAGGAAGAAAAGAAATAAAAAATCTTCTCTTTGACAGAAATAATAGAAATCCATAATTACTTCTCTGTTTTTTTCTTTGTACCTCATGGAGATCTTTCTGAGTTTTTCCTTTACATTTAACACTATTCACCTGTTATGGAAAAATATCAATAGAATCCTTTTGATCAAGTAAAAATATGTTATCAAGAAATTATTTGTAATTATTTTCATATGCACATACTGGTATTTTTGTGACTATTCCTGACAACAGGTGCCATAATTAGTGCAGCTTGGTATCAAATGACACTAACCGATTTGCATAAAGCAATCAAATAATAATAACCTAATAACCTGTCTTGTTGCATTATTCTTCTATATGATAATGTCCGTCTCCATACAGCAAATGCCATAAAAAATTAGCTTGTGAAATTTCAACAAGAGATCCTAAACCATCCCTTTTACAATTCAGACCTGTCTCTCTGCTATTTTCATGCTTTTGAAGAACTCAAAAATATTTATGTGAAAGAAGATTTCAGTCTGATGATGAAGTGTAGGATGAGGTTCAAAATTGGTTCTTGCAGCAAAATTAAATTCAGAATCAGTAATTGAAGTACTATTTTCAGTCTAAAAGTCAGAACAAGAAATTCTTCCCTGCGAAAATCTTAGTATAATAAAGTCATTATCTCTTCCCCCATTATCCATTTCCGTTGAGAAAACTAAAAAGTCTCCTTCGCTAGCATACTTTAGTCATGAAAGGTGAACTCTATGTGAACTTTCTCAAGATCTCAAAAAGGGTTGCTAGGTGGAAGAGTTTGACTGAAACACAGCCTTTTACTAATGTTCATTCAGTAAATCGAAAATTCAAAACTTTTCTATAGGCTTGACTGTGAATTATTTTGCAATGGTCTCCTTGGCGCACATATTGGCAGAGCATACAAGTCAAATTGCCAAATATGAAGCAATTTGGCATCTGTTTTCAGAAAGCGAAGATTGTTTTTGTAAGAAAAGTTTTTTGAGAAGTGCCACTATATGATTATTTACATATACATTTAATATTAAGTATTTTTGGTGCTTGTTGCACCTTTATAGACTTTCAATATCATTTCATATCTTTAATAAAAGAAGAATTAACGGATTATGCTCTGTATATTAATTTCAGATGCATGTATGCTTTCTTCAATTCCATCCCTTGATACACAATGCTGATGTGTGTGAAACATAAATAACAATATGTCGCAAATAAGATGTATGCTATTTTAAAATCGGGTGTGGTATTTTCGTTCAATATATTAGATAAATCACATTATACATCCAACAAGAAATTGATATTTTTCCGGTTATCAGAAGATTGCAGAAGGCATAGATTACAATAAAACTAGTTTTCCTCGTGAGTTTACCGTGATTGCCTGACTGGTGAAGTTTGAAAGGAATTTTATGAATAGAAGTTTTTCTTTATTTATATATATGTTGAGCGGAATTATTCTTACAGTGAAGAAAACTTTAGGATTACGACTTCACTACTTGTGAGAATCATCAGTATTCTTGAGAATTTTATAATTTAAGTAGTTTTTTTTTATACTTACTAGTGGGCTCAGCCCCCTGCTCTCTCCGCTCACCAACCCCCCGAGGGAGGCTTCGCCTCCCCCCAACCCACTTTACTTATTAACACATGCAGAGCTCTACCTGCCTATTCGCTGTTTTCTTTCACTGAAAAGGAATAATAATAGTGCATATTACAAGACAAAAGCAGAAAATTATTATGGAAATCCTCATACTCAATGTCAAATTGAAATATATAATATTTATATATATATTTAATAGAAAGAAATTCATAATACCTAGACCATTTTGCATTACAGCTTTAGTATATGACCCTTTCTAATTATTTTTTACAACCTTAGATCCGGACCACGGTACCCCTTCGTAATTGGAGGATTGCGGGTTTGGTTCTGGAGCCGGCTAAAGACCGTCGTGTAAACTAATTGTGGCTGGTGCACATAAACTATGTCGTGGCCGCAATATCCTCCATGTTCCCATCAAAATTATACCTCTGGGGGCCACTGAAACGGGGTACCATCCCTTTCGTGTAGGACCAAAATTGTGATGGCATGTCTCCGGAACATCCGTAGGGGTGCGTCCCAGACAGTCGCCAATTATCCATAGCGCAGTAATGGTGCGACGTGAAACACAATCTACCTAATTATCTACCTACTTACAACCATGGATCATATTTTAATTTTCCCATGTAAGAAAATTAATTTTTTAAAAGTAGAGAAAAAATGTTGATATTTATTTTCTTTCTTTTTTATATACATGGTTTCGGGCCGTGGTACCCTAGCCCCTAGCCTGTAAAGCGCCGAGCACGTAATTTGAAGATTGCCGATTCGATACTTGAGCCGGCTAAAGACTGCTGTGTACACTAATCGTGGCTGGTGCACATAAATTCTGTCGTGACCGAAAAGTCCTCCATGTTCCCACCCACACTATACCTGGAGATAACCAAAGCGGGGGAGATCCCTTCCGGGAAGGATCAAAATTGTGATGGCATGT
Organism: Salticus scenicus; assembly: GCA_963930645.1. Taxonomy (NCBI): domain Eukaryota; kingdom Metazoa; phylum Arthropoda; class Arachnida; order Araneae; family Salticidae; genus Salticus; species Salticus scenicus. Next base: position 130,727,537 of record OZ005654.1, read on the forward strand.
GACCGGAACATCTCTAGGAGTGCGTCCCAGACCGTTGCCAATTACCCATAGCACAGTACTGGTGCGACATTAAATCAAACCTACCTACCTACACACAACCATGGATCATATTTTAATTTTCCTGTGTAAAATGACTTCATGACAGAAGAACAACATCACTGGGAGAAACTTTCTTCAAAATGGCAAATGGAGTACCTTCATAAACTTGTCTTTTTTAGTTAATAACTTCTTTAATTAAAATGATAGAAATTTCTAAGCAGCTGAAATGTCTTCCTTGGAGTATTTGGAACACATTCATACCTCTCATGACGCGAAGGACCTTGCCCTCCGCTAGAAGATGCTGTCGCAGACAAAAAAAATTTGACGCCAGTGACAGTAACTTTTTTTTAATATATAGAGAAATTTGACTCTGCATTTTTATATTTTAAATATGCAGAAATGGAGCAATTTTTAATTCTTGTAAAGTTAAATTTTACTTAAAATAACTAGTTTAACGCTTCTTCTATTTTGCTGCCAAAATATTTTCCTACCAAAATAACTACTTAAAAAAGGGAGGAATGGTTAAATAAACTGAAAATTAACAGAGTAAGTTTAAACACAAACGAAAAATCATGCAGTACACATTGATTAGTAACACTTTCCAACTGCATGTACTTGTCGTATCGTAAAACTTTCAATATTCTTTGCCTGCATTATCACACACCAAACAGACAGGAGGACTGAAAAGTATACAGATAGACAAATTGAATTTAAAATCACTTTTAGGCATTTTGGAAAGTGTTAAAAAGGATTGATGCAAAAGAAAATGCAGCCATTAGATTATAATTGCAACCCTTAATCTATTTGAATATTTTAGTAAATCTGAAGGTTAATCATATCATATTCTATACAAAACATTATTTAAAATACTAACAATACATGTCACTTTCTTTATGATTTTTACTGTAGAAAGTTTTTTAAATCGGATTTTTAAAAATGTCTGTCCTGAAATGTAAGGCATTGGTATTTGTTTTGTTGTTGTCCCTGTTCACAAACTAATTATACAGGACCTATTAATGTCATTTTAATTAGGGAACACATTCCATAGTGAACTTGATTAATATTCCTTAAAAATTCTGAATTAATTCAGAATTTCATTTCTTAAAAATTCTGAAAATATTTATGAACACTAGGGGTGGGAGACAGATAGAAAGATAGACAATCAGACAGGCAAATACACAAATTGAAATCATCACACTTTAAAATTATTAGAAAAACACTTAATGTAAACGAAAGTGAAATTTCAGCAATTTTTTATTAATAGCTCTTATTGTAACTGAATATTTTTTGTCTGGTTTTGTAAATATAACGCTAATCATACGATATAGAAAGCACTCTTTTTTGCATATGAATAACATATTTTAATTTCATTAAGATTTGTGCAAAAAAATGTTCTTAAAATATTTATAAAAATACCTCTCATAGAACACAATACTTTGGAATATTTCCGGGTGTCCCTGTATGCAAACCAGTAGAGGTATTTACTCCATTTTCGATATCAAACATCCGATAGTAAACTAATAAAATATATCGGTATATATTATAATATAAAATATATAAATAGATAAAATATATCGGTTTCAAGTGATTTCATAAATATTTACGGGAGTTAAAACATGGACAGACAGACAGAGAGGACGGACAGATGAATAGACAGACAGATACACAAATTGAAATCATATTCACACTTAAAAATTGTTAGAAAGTGTTAAAAATGCTTAACGTAAACAAAAGTGCAATTCCAGCAAATATTTATTAATAGCTCTTAATGTAACTGATTATTTTCGTGTGGCCCTGTAAATCTAATGCTAATCATACTATATATACCAAGCATTCTTTTGTTCATATGAATAATATGTTTCAATTTTATTAAGCTTTGTGCAAAGTAAAATTATTAAAATTTGGTTTATAGAGATACCTCTCACAGAATGCAATGATTTGGAATACTTTCAAGTGTCCCTGTACACAATCCAGTTAGAAATTTACTCTATTTTACATAGGAAAGATCCAATAGTAAACTTGAGTAACATATTGCAATTTCATTAAGGTTTCTGTACAGTGAAGATATTAAAGTATGTTTATAAAATTACCTTTCATAGAACACAATCAGGGTTTAAACTGCCATTAGTTTTTTTAGCATTTTGCTAAAAAGTATCATATTTTGCTAAAACATGTTGGTCAGAATTTCGCTAAAAAGCTAAAACTGGATAACTACATAAAATATCTCTATATAATGACTCAGTTTTTTTTTTTTTTTTTTTTGTAATATTTGCAGGCAAAAACTACGAAAGAACTGAAATTTTTGGGAATCATGATTTATGTAGTAATTTGGATTTATTTTTAATGATTGAATTTAAATGCAAAAATTAAAAGTATGTCAGAATTCAGAATTTGCTTCATAGAAGCATTCTTAGCACTAGTATTTCACGATTATCTACCACTACACTTTATTTAATTTTTAAATTGCTTTTTCATTTTACACATATGATATGAGTACCTCTTTTTCTATTGTTAAAATCAAAACATAGTTTCCCTGATTCATATTTTTAAAGGCACAAATATGGATGCTTGGTTAAAATCATCAATGAACAAAAGGAATAGAAAACAAAACTGAGGATAACAAAGCTAACAAGGAACATCGTGTCTGGCTGTCATTTTAATGAAACTTAATTTCTGATAGAGGACATGTTCCAAATATTTTTGATCACAGAAATTTTTACTATCATCCATGTTTTCTCTATTTATTGAATTTTTAAAATGTTAAAAACCACATCAGCCACATATCAACAGTAAGCTCCGCCTTTGGGTGTGACTTAAAAACACTAAATGATTTAGCAAAATGATTTTGCGCTTTCATGTTTAAGTTACAAATGAAAATTTATAGTAGTACTGAAAATTATTTCAACTGAATTATTCATTTGAGTATTCACTTGCTGTATAAATACGAATTTTTCGCATATTTTAGAGTAAAATTTGATAGCATATCAACTATGAAAGAAACGCCTCTCTCTCATTGAAATCCGAACCGGACACTTGGGTGATGTTCCTTGTAAGTAAAAGGTGGTATCCAATTCAATGGTATCCAAAGAATTAACTTTCGAAAAAGCTAAAATAGTGCTTGCCTATTTTCGCTAAAATGCTAAAGTAATTTTATTGCCAGGTTAAACCCTGAACACAATGCTTTGGAATACTTTTGGGTGTCCCCGTGCACAAACCAGTAGAGGGATTCATTCCATTTTCAACAGGGAACATTCGATAGTGAACTTGAATAAAATATATCATTATCAAGAAATTCCATTAATATTTGCAGGAGTTAGAGCACGGACAGAGAGACAGACACACAAACTGAAATTATATTCACACTTAAAAATTGTTAGAAAGTGTTAAAAACGCTTAACATAAACGAAAGAACAATTCCCGCAAATTTTTATATAGCTCTTAATTTAACTGAATATTTTTGTGTGGCCCTGTAAATATAATGCTAATTATACTATATTCTATACAAAGCATTCGTTTATGCATATGAATAACATATTTCAATTTCATTAAGCTTTGTGCAACGTAAAAGTATTAAAATATGGTTTATCGAAATACCTCTCATAAAACACATTGGAATGCTTTTGAGTGTCCCTGTACACAAAACAAAGGAAGTATTCACTCCATTTTCAATAGGAAACACCCAATAGTGAAGTTGAATAAAATATATCAATTTCAAGAAGTTCCATAAATATTTATTATGGGAGTTAGAGTACCGAAAGACAGACAGGACAGGTACACAAATCAAAAGCATATTCACTCTTAAAAATTTTTAGAAAGTGTTAACCATTAATGTAAATGAAAGTGCAATTCTAGCAATTTTTTATAAATAACTCTTAATTTAACTGATTATTTTTGTGTGACCCTGTAAATCTAATGCTAATCATACTATATTTTATACGAAGACTTCTTTTGTGCATATGAATAACACATTTCAATTTCATTAAACTGTGTGCAAAATAAAGTTATTAAAATTTGGTTTATAGATATATCTCTCATAGAACGCAGTGTTTTGGAATGCTTTTGAGTGTCCCTGTACGCAAACTAGTGGTGGTATTTACTCCATTTTATACAGGAAATATCTGTTTGTGAACTTGAATAACATACATCAATTTTATTGTGTACAGTTAAAGGTATTAAAATTTGGTTTATAAATATCTCTCATAGAATACAATGCTGTGAAATACTTTCAGGTGTCCGTGTACACAAACCAGTAAAGGTATACCCTCCATTTGCAATAGGGAATATCCGATACTGAACTTGAGTAACATGTATCAGTTTCAAGAAATTCCATAAATATTTACAGGAGTTAGAGCGTGGACAGACAGGCAAACGAACAGACAGACAAGACAAAGCGATGATTTAAACACTTTTCAACCTTGTTGGAAAGTGTTTAAAGGGGGGGGGGGGAGGATAGGAATTTATTGTCTTTAGTGTAACTTTGTAGCAAAACCTTCCTTTATCCACCCCCCCCCTTTATATGTTTTTGATTCCCCCCCCCCCCCCGGTCAAGTCTTTAAAGAGGTTAAAAAATTGCTGTTTTATATTAGTTATATATTTTTTATAATTATGAATGAGAAACCAACAATTATATAAATTAACCTGTTTATATACTATTTTAAAACAGAGATTACTTATTTGTGTAAAATATGATATATATATATATATAATGCATGTAGGATAATAAATACGCAATTATTTAAATTCATATTGAATATTATTAAAATAGAATTTTTATGCAAATATTATGCTTATGAATCTAATTATGTAATAAAGAAATTGACTCTTTTTAATAAAGAGATTATTTACCCTTTTATTTTTTTCCCCTTCCAAAATCTTCTTTTCTCTCTTTAAACTTAGGGATTAACTGAACATTATCATTGCATAATTTTCTTTTTTGGTTTTGTCGGACATGAGTGAGAATGTAGGTGTTTTGTTGAGAAGGTTAAAGAAACCATTCAAGTTTCATCTGTTTTTGTAAGATATCTGTGTACTTTATCATTCTTGAATTTTCTATTTGTTCTCTGTGTGCTCTGACTTTATTGGTGTTATTATTTCATTAATATCTTGGATTTGTACTCCTCACATTTGCTTTAAGAATTGTTATTTTTCAAGGTTTTTGTCATATTTGTTTACTTTTTTCAATATTAATTTGTAATGATTGAGCTATTGAAAGAAATCTTATATTGACTTCATAAATTCATTTAACATAAAAAATGGTCTTGATAAATCTTGTATATGTAGTAGTGTAGCAACTTCTATCATCTTAGGATAAGTCCTTATGTGATTTTTTACTGATCCCAGGATAAACCTTCTATTTTTGTAAGCCTTGGAGATTTTATATATATATTATCGAATGGAATGACTTTTTAGACAATGTGGTTTTGAATTATGTGATTTAATGATATGAATACTGAGTATTTTCTGTGGATTAATTTTTTTTTTTTTTTTTTTTTTTAACACAGGATGAAGCACCCACCAGATTATTACGATTAAAAGTTATTGCAGGGCACAATTTAGCTAAGAAAGATATATTTGGAGCAAGGTAATTTTTAATTTATATTCAAAATTAATCCATTTTAATAAATGTAATTTTGTTTTTGAAAACTTTTCTATGCAATAAATGTTAATGTGCATTGTACAAGTGAGTGTGAATAAATATGCTCATATGCATGTAACTTTCTATCCTGCCCATAATTATTTGTATTATAGGCAGAATAGTTACATTTTCTTTTGCACTACTGATCAGGGTTTAAACTGCCATTAGTTTTTTTAACATTTTGCTAAAAGATATCATATTTTGCTAAAATATGTTGGCAATAATTTCGCTAAAAAGCTAAAACTGGATAATTTTATAAAAAAATATCTATATATAATAACCTTTAATTTTTTATTCAAATATTCACAGACAACAATTATGAAACGAATGAAATTTTTGGTAATCATTATTTATTTAATAATTTGGATTTATTTTTTATTTTTAAAATGATTGAATTTAAATGAAAAAATATTTAAAAGTATATCAAAATTCAGATTTAATCACAAGTATGGATGCTTGATTAAAAACCATCAGTACACAAACGGAATAGAAAACAAAATGTTTGCTAACCAAGTTAAGTAAAAGAAATCAATAGTATTCAAAGAATTAAATTAACTTTCAAAAAAGCTAAAATGCTGCTTTTGTATTTTAGCTAAAATGCTAAAGAAAATTCTTTACCAGGATAAACCTTGCTACTGATATTTCATTCATACATACATTTCGTACAGATTTAAACTTCTTTTAAATTTAGAATAAAAGTGCACAAATTTAAATATTTACAAAATTTATATAATTTAATATTAGGGATGAAACGGATAGTGATTTTGCCGGATACCGGATATCGGATATCCGGAGCTCTTCTGCCTGCCGGATACGGATATCCGGACCGGATATCCGTCGGATATCCGGCATTAGTTTTGTTTTTTGTTGTGTTGTATATTTTTTTTCTTTTTCTTTATTTTAAAACAAAATATAAGCATATTTCATATACTATTCTTTTAAAAACATTTTAAATATAATTTATTTAAACATATTTATTTAATATTTTATTTATTTGTGCAATATTGCCATAAATAATAAAATTTTAAGCCTAACATACTCATTCTTCCTACACTTGCAATTATTGGTGAAAGCACTATCACAAAAAGATAGGTTTTGTTCAGAATTATAAAACTAAAACTTATTATTTACATATTTTTTACAATACTATTATTAAAAAAATGAAATAAAATATTTTACTAATATAATCACAGTTGAAGGGTTATTTTCACTTGAAAACTAATATATTGTGGCCATCACAAAACTTTCTTCTACATAATTCTGTATAACAGCGCCACTTACGGTTTAAATCGTATAAAAGTTTAACCATAGCTTCTCACAATAAATATTTTACAAAAGGAGTTTATGCAATTTTAATCAACAGATGCTGAGATATACACTTGTAAAAAATCATAATAGAAGCTCCACCTAACGGCTGATATACACATAAATAAGGTCAACATTTGCTTTCATAATGGTTGTCTTATATCAAGTTTCATGCACATATGTCATAAAAGTTGGGATTAACTTAGCCTATTCATTGGGTAAATTGTAGTGCAGTAGTGCCACCTGTTGGCCGATATACACCTAGAATAAATCACAATAGTGTTTCACAATGGCTGGTTCTCTCACATACCAAGTTCTATGCAATTATTCACAATAGAATAAGAGATATAGCCTTCCCCTTTTGGGGGGAAATTTCTGTATTGCAGAGCCACCTACTGGCCAACATGCACCCAAACTGAACCAGTATAATTTCTCATAATGCCTTTCCAACATGAAGTTTTGTGTAGTTACATGAAATAGAACCTAAAATATAGCCTTCCCTAAATTGCAGAAAGCACTGTATAACAGCACCACCTGTAGAGCGATTGGCACCAAAATTTGATAGGCACTAATATATGCCAAGTTACATGTACATATTTATATGAAATTCTGTGCAGTAGTTTCTGAGATACAGCCTTCCTCTAAATTGCAGAAATCGCAGTATGGCAGCACCACCTGTTGAGCCATTTGCACCAACAGTTGGTAGGCACTGATTTATGTCATGGTGCAACTACACAAATTAATATGTAATTGTAGTACGAAGTAGTTCCAGAAGTACAGTTGAACATAATTTTTGTCACACACACACAGACATTTTTTTAAAATTGGTCAAACCAGGTTCTGGACTTCTTAAAATGTGTAAATCCATCAAAAACCAGAAGTTGAAAATTTTTATGAATCCAATACTTTCGAGACATTTATAAGAAAACATAAAAAAAAGAAGAAAAATAAAATAAATAAATAAACTAAAAGCTTCAAACTAGTATGTTATGGCCATCACAAAACTTTCTTCTATATCTCTCTATATAACAACGCTACATGCTGTTTAACATGCAGAAGAAACATAATCATAGCTGCTTACAATAAAGATTTTAGATATTGAGTTTAGTGCAATTTTAATCAAAAAATTTTGAGATGTAGCCATGTGGAGAATCACAGAAGGTGAGGAACAGCTGCGCCACCTGTTGGTCGATATACACCCAAATTAAGGCAACTTTTATTCTCATATTATTTTTATCTTGTTTATCTCTTAAATTTTATAGATGTTGAGATTTAGCCTTCCTATTCACAGAGTAAATTGCAACATAATATAGCCACCTATCGACCAATATGCACCAAAATTGAATCAACATGATGTTTTATAAAAATGACCCTTTCCCATACTAAATTTTTTAGCAATTATACACGAATGAATCTGAGATATAACTTCCCCATTCACGGGAAAATTGCAGCACAGCAGCATCACCTATTGGCCGTTATGCACAGAAATTGAATGAACATGTTTAATAATAATAGCCCTCCCTGTGACACACTTAGTTTATTTATTTAATTATACACAGTATAAGCTGAGATATAGTCTTCCGAGTGATTTGCACCAAAAGTTGATGGGCACTTTTTTTTTTTTTTGGTAAGATGCAACTATGTATAAATTTATATGAAATTCTGTGCATTAACTCTTGAACTGCACAAAATTTTTGTGAGATAGACATTTTCCAAAAATGGTCAAATTGTGTTTTGGTTCCCTCAAAATGCGTAAATCCACCGAAAACTGGAAGTTGAAAATTTCCATGAATCCAATACCTTCTTCTATTTAATATAGAAGAAAGTAATAATTCAAAATGAATTTATACTTTTTACTTATTTTATATTTTTATATTCTGTACAGATAAGAAAATTTTACATTAGTTATTAAAATTCTTTAAGTAAGTGAAGTTTTTCTGCAGTACAAAATCAAAAACTTTAAATAACTGAATTTTTTTCTTTTTTTTTTTTTCTTATGAACAATATGAAAGTGAAAGTACAGACTTTCAGAAAAATTAAATATGTACTTTTATTTGAAGTAATTTTAATTTTTTGGGATATATCTATGCAACGCAACAGGGAATTCTAAATCAGGTGCTTTAGTAAGATATTCCATTAAAAATGCAAATTTATATAAATTGGAGGGTTTTTAAAAAAATCCAAATCGAATAGATAGATGGCCCAAGTAATGCCAAGTTTCTGCTAGTATAAATATATGGTCACAAAAACAGCAGCTTTATTGTGTATGGAAAACTGGATTGTAAATAAACAGGTTCTAGTCAATAAATGTACATTATTTGACTCATTCTCGAAACAATATAACAACTTTAACATCCAAGACTAACAATATTACTAAACAATCTAACAACATATTAGCAAAAGACATGAAAACAGAGTTACATATACACTGCAACTGCAGAGAATAAATATCATTTGTTCAGGAACAACAATGAACAGCTCTTTTTATTGTTATGGGGAAGATTAGGGGGAATGTTATAGATCACTCTGGAAAAGAAACCTAGCTAACTTCTGTACAAAATTAAATTAGGGCTTCTATATTTCTTAGACCTGAAGCTACTTTTGGCTAAATTTGTTTGCTAATGAGTCCAAAATCGATTTTCGCAGAATCCAACTTAAAAAAAAAAAAAAAAAAATCCTTTACAAGCTACAACTGATCTAAAAAAAATTAAAAAATTGTCGCAAAATTTTCATCTGATGGGAGTTTAAGCTTGAATTTTCTCCTTCGGATATCCGGCTTGAAATTGCCGGATATCCGTATCCGGTGTGCTGATATCCGGTACCCCGCCGGATATTTAAAACTCAGCCGGATAGGCCGGATACCGGATAGTTACCGGATATCCGTTTCATCCCTATTTAATATTGTATAAGATGTAAAAAGGTAATCAAGAAAAATTTTATTTTATTTTTAACAGTAATTTTGATAATTGAAATAATTCTTGTATCTACTTTATCATAAATATGTATGATCAAAATTAATTTATTTCATAATTACATTAAAAATATTAATAATAATTAAATAAAAGAGAAATAAAGAAAAATTAATTGTTTTTATTTAAATATGCCCCAGTATATATGGCATTTATGACAGTAGTCAAAATGAAAAAAATTAAGTCACTGGCTTGCAGGACCAGTAATTTCAAGATTTCACTGGCCTATTCACCCATTTTATTATATTTTAAAAGTTATTTAAAATAAAACAAAAATTTACATGCTAAATATAACTTTTTTTTTTTCCTGTGTAAATTAAAATATATATATATATATATATATACAAATGAAGTATTTTATAAATTAAAAATTGATGCTTTTATAAACAAGCTAAATGCCACATATTTAATATAAAGTATTATTTAAGTATTTTTAAAAAAAAGTTATTAAAGTAAAGTGGAATGAAAAATTACAGACAATGGAGGTATTGACTATTATTCTGTGACAGATTTACAGGGAATTTTAGGAAAAAGTAAAAATAAAAAAGTTGAAAAGCTTCAATGGTGCAGTGGACCACTAGAATTTATACTTTGCTGGTCCTTTTAATATTTTTGTGGTTCCAGACTAGCAGTCTACTGTTAAATTCAAGGCCTGTATGGGCTCGGTGTTAACGTACAGAATTATTTTTAACTAAGCATATTTAGAATTCAATGAAAAAATAATTTTTATTTTTTAATTTATTAATTTTTTAGTTTATTATTATTATTATTATTACTAGAGAACCCGTGCTGCTCCGCAGCATTAGGATAGACTATGTATGAGAGGGTGTAATTATTACATAAAATCATTTTATAGTACTTCCTTCCAGGCAGTATTAGCTGTGCGTCGGCCCTTAGGTTTAATTTCTACCTATACATTTCTGAATGTTCTTCCTCGAGATAAAGCAACATACAATTGTCCGTGGCTAAAAACAGGATCAGGCAAATAGATTCCAACTCGATCCAGCGCTTTGTTGATGGTAATACAAAATGCTAATCTAATCGGAAATTGCTGTTGTTTAAAAGAGAAGGGCGTTGTCGTGTCAGATGGTGATAAATCGATGCGAGGTAACTACTCGATCTCCAATATGGATATTGTCATACATTTTCTTGACTAATAGTCTCGTCCCGTTCAGTAATCCTTTAACTGCATTCAAGTTTCTGTGAAGCATTACAATGGCACCTTCTTTTAAAGTTAACACATGAGGAGGTAGACCACTCATCTCAAGGCTGTTCAAAAACTCCGGAGGAAATTGCAATAGTTCACCTTCTTCAGTTATCAAAGTATTGACACTGGTGTAAGACCTTGAAGAAATTGAATGTAAAGTTGATTGTGCACGCATAACTTTCCTCAAACTCAACAAATTTAAGCAGTTAATAGCTCAAAAGAAAGAGCTTGATCCACTGAGTGTTCTTAGACTTGTGTCAACAGCCTACGTTAATTAGAACTCTAGTTATAGAGGTTTAAGTGAAGGAAAATCTTGAAAAAATTGAATGTAAAGTTGATTGTGCACGCATAACTTTTCTCAGACTCAACGAATTTAAGCAGTTAATAGCTCAAAAGAAAGAGCTTGATCCACTGAGTGTTCTGAAAGTGAAACGATCAAGATCCATTCATTAGAAGAGGAGCTATGAGAATTCGAATTTCTTGAGTAAATGTGTCCCATAAGAAATGTACAGGGAAGAATCGCGTTTGAGTATAACTTGAGTAAGGTGGGAGTTGAGTAAATTTCAATGATTGATGACATATCTGTGTCTAAATACCTTTCATTTAAAAAAAAAAAATGAAGGAAATCGGCCGGATAGAGCAGCCAGACGGACTGACTTTAGTTTTCATAAATTTTTTTAATATATGATTATTTATTTATTTGTTTATTTTTTTTTTTTCAGTCATTGAATTTTATCTTTAACAAAATCTATTTAAAATTAGGTTGAATGTTAATAGAAATGTTTCTGATAAATTAATCTATATTTTAATGTAAGGTAAATTTTTGTTGAATTATTTATTAAAAAATTAGAAATTGTGAATAAAAAATAAACATAGCATTGTAACAATGCAAATATGTCATAATAACTGTATCATTATTAACTGTGGCCACTTTTACTATTATTATTTATTTAGACACTACTGTGATTTGTCTAGAGCTTCTTGTTGTTTTTTGGTTGTATGTGGATATTTAGTTTTTAATAATAACTATCATTAATAAAAAGAACAGAAATTTTGATAAATTATTCACTACAGAATCTCTCAACAAAAATAAATAAATAAATAAAAATAATTTGTGTTTTAATTCCTATCAATAAAAAAAATATAAATAAAACTTAAAAAATAAGTCATTTTTTAATTTTCACTATTAAAAAAAATGTCCCTATGAAGGTTAACTCACTTAGGATGCACTTTATTCTTTCCGATCCTTTATGTTCAAATAATATACATACATACTTGCCAACTCCCTTATTTCAAGGGAGATTCCCTTATTTTGGAATTGTCTTACACTGTCCCATATTCTCATACATTTCTCCCTTATTTTGAATATTTTAAATCTATACTTATAATTTATTCAAAACTTCAACAAATCTCCAATTTTTTTAAGCAGGAGTTTTGTTTTTGCTGAAAAAAAAAAAAAAAAAAAAAAAAAAAATCTCATGAATCTCAATCTATAGCACTAATTTAATTAATAATTACTAAATTTTTCCTTAATAATTAAATTTAACATATGCTTACTTATGATTTTTGACAATTTAAGCCCAGGATTAAACTATTAAATACTGTCATAAGGACATATTGGACTGAAAATGCCACTTATAAAATCTCCATTATTTTGATCCTTCAATGTTGACAGGTATGTATATTTATACAGATATTATAAAACCAAAATGAGAAATTTCAGTTTTTTTGTTGATTTAGCTTTTCAGCTTTTTTTCAGTTTTCTCAATTATTTTGATGCCTTTTATGTGCATTTGTTACATTAGCTAATCATATACAATTTAATTGAATACTAAAACATAATCATTAGCTCTCTTTTTTTTTTTTTTTTTTTAAGCAAATTGAGGATTAAAAGTATATTTATTACTCTACTATAATAGTTTTTGTCAACAAAATTCCATTCTTCCGTTTCAACATCTTGCATTTACATACAGTTTCAGCTTTTTTTTTTTTGTCTTTTTGCTAAACTCTTCCCAGAAAAACATTAAAAAAAAGAGAAAGAACTTATTTTATTTTCAATACTTATTTTCAAACTTTGTTTAAAAGATGTTTATTAAACTACTTAGAGCTATATATTTAAAACTTTATTTAAAATTTACTTTTTAGTATATATATATATATATATATATATTATTTTAATGTTTGAACTATGTAAAGTTATTACTTAAAAGTGTCATGTTTAAATTGACGTGCTTATTTCCCTTACAGTGATCCATATGTTCGTATAGATCTGTTATCTGGAGACAAAGACACTGTTCTAGATACATATATTACCAAAACAAAGAAAAGGGTAGGTTCAAAGTAATAAAATAAAACATTAAAAAACATTAAAACCCGTTTAAAAGATTACCTCGCTAGCGCTTTCGGCTGCATCACGCAGCCTTCTTCTGGCGTTTTCGCTCCTGTGAACTATCGTACACACGGCCATGTATTCTTCTCTTTTCCTCTCTCTCCAGAATACTGCGCCATCTCGTGTCGATCTCTGATTGGTCGGTGTTGCATGAACCCTCATTAGCTAAAATTTCGACAGTTTCCCGTTTTGTGGCATAGAAATAATTATTGTAGTTTGCTAGTTTTTTGTAATTTTTAAAATCTATTTCTATTTTTTCTGTTTGGTTTATTTTAGTTAAAGCTGTGGTTGTATGGTTATATTTTATATCATTTTGGTGTTCTTTGATTCGCGTTTTTATTTTTCGCTTTGTCATTTTGGTGTTCTTTGATTCGCGTTTTTATTTTTCGCTTTGTCATCAAAAAAGAAAAAAAAAAAAAAACTAGCAAACTACAATAATTATTTCTACGTCACAAAACGGGAAACTGTCGAAATTTTAGCTAATGAGGGTTCATGCAACACCGACCAATCAGAGATCGACACGAGATGGCGCAGTATTCTGGAGAGAGAGGAAGAGAGAAGAATACATGGCCGTGTGTACGATAGTTCACAGGAGCGAAAACGCCAGAAGAAGGCTGCGTGATGCAGCCGAAAGCGCTAGCGAGGTAATCTTTTAAACGGGTTTTAATGTTTTTTAAAGTTTTAATGTATTTTACCTTTTTTAAATTGTTTTAAAAAATAAAACATATTTTGAAGAAATTTTTCTAAGTGTATTTTACTGCTTTTGTTATTGCTTCTTATATATATACTAAATAAACTTATTAGTTTATTTAAAGTAAAATCAATCAAAAAGTAAAATCAATACATGAATAATTGATTTTTCTAAATTGTTAATTTTTTGTAAAAAAGATTATTATTCAAAAATAAAGCTTTATATCTGTTTCAAAATTTGTATTTTTACTTTCTCTTACCTATGAAAATATAGTTTCCAGGTAAAATTTTTATAGGAATTTTTTTGCTATGTTTGCACATTTTAAATTCTCCTGAATCTGAAAATCAGGTTTTGAGTAGTTGCTTTCTGTGTGTGTATCTGTCTGTATGTCTGTAATCAGCATAATTCAAGAACAAATATTAGCACTAAGTTCCAACTCTGTATTCTAAATCTATATCATATGGGGATGCCACCTGAAACTTTATCAAAATTGGGCAAATAGTTCATCTACAAATTAATGCAAAAGAGCAGAAGTATTCAAATATATTTTGTCTATTGGCAATATTTCTGGTAGACGTATTTAGAGTGCATCAAACAAAATGATACTTGTATGTATTCCTTTTATGCACTAAAGTGTATTTAGCATAAAATGTGGTATAAAAAACACCCATGCTAATTTTTGTGCTTTTTTCATGCCTTTTTTTTTTTTTTTTTTTTTTTTTTGTGCTGTGAAGTATATTGTGCAGTATGTACATATTTTATAAATAATATACAGTACAAATCAAAATTTGTCCAGTAAGTTTCAGAAAGTGGTGGTGGTGGGATTTTCTGGACAATCAGAAATAAATTTTAAAATTTGTAACAGCCTGAAATGTTTCATGAATATAACTACAATATTCAAACTTGAGATCAAGGTGGGGAGGGGAGAGTAGCCCTCCTCATACAGAAATTTTTATAAAATAAACTATTTCTAAAAGTATTTGTTTAAAATAGTTTTAGAAATAGAAATGTTTAGATACAATATTTCAAATGTTACAGTTTAATCTGCATTAATATAATAGTAATGTAGGATAAGAGAAAGTAGTCTGAGTGCCATGCCAGATTATTCCTAACTAGCTATTTTTTTTTATTTATTTATTATTGTAAAACTGTTTTCTGTTTACTATACTTGTCAAATTCTGTTCAACTTAAAAAATATTATGTTAATTTTCTTTATTTTGTAATAATATTTATATAAATATGAAATTTGCATAAAATACAATGCTCTCTATGAATTCAGTAAATGGAAATTCTGAATAGTATTTCACATTTTCTGATTTTTCTTTTTTTCACTGAAATGTATAGCAATATTTATGTCGTTAAATGCTAAATTCAAAGAAAAACAAACATATAAATAAATAAAATATTCAATTTATTTAAATGCATATATTTGCTATACATATTTCCAAATGTAATTGTTATTGTTAATTCAGAGCTTTAACTTTTTATTCTTTTTTTTTTTTTTTTTTTTTTTTTTTGACATCTTGATTAACATCAATTGGCAAAAGCTATGAATGGTTATCTGTTGATGCATATTGTAAGTTACTCAAAAATTTGACCTTGAAGCTTTTATATTTATAGAATATATGTTAATAATACAGGAAAATGCTTTGTATTATCATATAACAATTTGTTTGCATCATTGTCATATATACTGTCACCAGGTTAAAATATTAAAGGAATGAAACAATTTTTCCAATTATTTCAATTTATGATGTTTCCTTATAAAATTTTTATTTATTAGCATAAACAAATGTTTTAAGAATTCAATTATTAAAACATAAAATGAATCAGAATGATAAAATGTGATATAGTTATACTCTCCAAGAAATCATATTAAAAAAGCACTTTGTATGTGTTCCACAATATTTTAAATATGAATATTAAACAGCTACATACTCAACATTACGTACAAAAATTTTAACCCTGAGGAAATTTTTTTTCTGGCTATGGGCCCTGTAAACGCTATTTATTTAAAATATCTTTAAAAATATTTGGGTGTTATTGGAAATGTTCTAAGAATCAATGTGTTTTTTATTGATTAAAATTAATTTCTGATAATTACTGTTGTTTTGCTCATACTTTATGAAACATGCACAAAATTGTCGTCTCAATTTTAATGAAAGTTTTATTTTCAGACATTAAATCCAACATGGGATGAACAGTTTTTATTAAAAGTAAGGCTTTAAAAATTTTATTGTTTATATATTCATCATGTGTAATATATATTTGTGTTCTAATCCTATTCAACATATTGTCATCAATGTGCTTTTTTTTGTTGTTGTTGTTTATATTTATGATATTCCATTTTTCTTTACTAATGTATTATGTTTGTAAAGTGAATTTATAACTTTTTAGAATATGTACATAAATATAATTTAATCTTGCTAATAAATATTATATTTTATTGGTGGATATGTTATTCATCTATTAAATAAATTTCTTGCTGCTGTTAAAATAATAATGATATTGGTAAAAGTCTTCCTTTTGCGAAAGGGGTAGGTAGGTAATTTACAATATCAGTATTTTTCAAAAGAAAAAAAAATGTACCTTTAAAATGAATTGTTAAACTATGTCAGTGCTGCCAACTCTCCCGTTGTTACGTTTTAATGTGTATTTCTCCCGTTTTTCTGATATTTCCGAAAATTCGAACTGAAAACGTTAATTTTTGACAATTCGTAGGTGTCATCTTTTCAGATTTACGAAAGCCTTCCAATTCACAATCTTTCTCGATCCACAACATAAATGTCGATATTCATTTAAAACTTGCTTTATGAGATTTTAGAATCTATAAAGAAATAGAATCCTTCAATATTTCTTGCTCATGTAATTATTTTTAAATCCCCCTGTATTTTCTATCTTCAACTAGCGATCGATGATCAAATGCTCTATGGAACTATTTTGTTTCCCATTCTTTCTCCATCCACAAGCCACAACAAAAATGTCAATATTCATTTTAAACTTCTTTATTAGATTCTAGAGCCTATAAAGAAATGGAAATGTTTAACAGTTCACACTCACGTAATTATCGTTTGATCCCCCCCCCTCCCCAAATTTTCCCTTTCTCCAATCAATGATCAAACGTTTTGATGCTCAAGCTTTCTCATTCTACAACAAAAGAATCAAACATTTTCCCCAGGTTTCAAAAAATGTAGGGTACTGCTAGTAAAACAAAAAAGCACTTTTTAAATTCTTGAGGGCAGATTTGAATTTTTAAGGACACGTTTGACATTTAAAATCCAAATACTTAATTTAAAAATTTAGTTATAAATATGCATACAAAAAGAAAAAAAGTCTATGTTTAACTTTTCTTTACTTTTACTTGTTGTTAATGTGCTGATTGTCACACACAATAATTTTATTTATATTTACAGTATTTATTTTCAGTTTGTAGGTTATTTTCTACAAAGGCAGTAATTGGGGGGGGGGGGGGAATAGATTGGGGCAAGGTGTTTTTTTTTTCTTTTCCAAACCAAGAGCAGGCGAGGTGCAGCACCCTCCTTAAATTATCTGGGCGGAACTCTGGATCAATGTTCATAAAAACTTGTTTTATTAGATTTTCAAAATTCTTTACATATGTAGTTATTTTGAGACTTTGTTAATGAACTTGTTAACTGTTTGTTTTTCCCCGATAAGTTTAAAATATAAACCACCAAACAAAAGTTATATTAGGTATTTTTAGTTTAAAAAAAAGTATAATGTATTGAATGAAATAATTTTGTTTTGTTTTTCTCCCCGAAACTGTAAATCTCCCTATTTCTCCCTTGAAATTATGTGAAATCTCCTGTTTTTTTTTTTCCCACCAAGGTTGGCAGCTCTGCTATGTATCTGTGATAATTTGAAACAAAATTATTTATTTTTATTAAAATAATAATATAGTAAAATAATGAATAAAGCCACTTTACATGTTAAATGCAGTGGTGACCATTTTAATCTAATTTATGCGAGTCTGAATGAGAAAATATAGAAGTAAGTTTTGTGATGGGCACAACATATCAGTTTTCTTTTTGTGTTATTTTTTGCAGATTGTTCAGAAGTTTCAGTAGTACATATATAAATCAACAAATAGAATTTTAAAGCATGCAAAGACTTTTGATGACGTTTGCTTACATGTATGCATACATTTTGTTGTTGTTCACTGTTATATGAATAATGTGTAATTCTGTGTTACATAGATTCTAGCAAAATCTTTAGTTGTACATGCAAATAGCTTATGAAATGTAGTTTAAAACAAATTTTAACAAATCCACAATTAATATTTTCATGTAAAAAACTGAAATATTTTATTGCAATTGGATTAAAATGATATGGCATCTTTTAAGGCTAAAATTCTTGAAATAAAAGAACTTTTATGTTAAAAAGAGTATGAAAACTTTTTATGTATTCTGCATAAAACTGCACAAAAAATGATATAAATTTCAAATTTTGTGTCAAGCCTAATAAATCAATTATGTGTAAATTATATAACAATTAGACAGATAGAAATCTTTATCAATTTATTTATTGGTATTTAATTAGTAAATAACAATTGTGTATTTTAAAATGGTCCAACCCAAAAAATTTTAATATGCTTTGAAAATACATTTTATTTTTATTCTTATGTGAATAGCATTTCTCTTATATAGATTTTGTATATATACACATATATATATATATATATATATATCTTTTTTTAGGTGTAAAGTTTAAACAGAATACATTAATATTTTAATTTTTATTTGTAAAATAGCAATATGAAGTCAAGCATAAATTATTATACTTATCGATAAATAATTAAAATAATAATCCAAAACAATAAAATAGTATTTTATTTTCTATAATTAGTGCTATATTTATTTTTCATTTCTTACATTCAATGTTTCCTTTTGATAGCTATTCTTAGCCATCCATAGTGTTTTCCATGATATGGGGATGGTTCCATGGTCATCTAAAAAGTCAAACTCATATATTACTTTTTGTTCTTTTAACAGAAAATATAAATTTTAGGAATTCTATTATGGGCCACAAAATTTTATATGTGGGTTTGGTCATTCCTGTTTTATAACCTAATGTATACCTTATTATTCTTCATAAAATAAAATAAAATAAATATTTTTTTCAAAGGCCCTATTTATTTTTTTACAAAATTTATATGAAAATCAAAATATTTCAAATTGAAACATTTCAGGGGGGCTAAATATATAACTATTTCTGTAATTTAAAGTAGAGATGGAACGAAGCTTCGGCCACCTTACCGAAGCTTTGGCCTGGCCGAATAATGAGCGTGATTCGGCCGATTCGGCCTATAAAAATTTATGTTGTGAATATTCTTTTAACAATTGTTATTATATAAAATATTGTCATTTAAGTTATGCACAATGGCACCTTATAATAAAACATAGTAGAAATTTATATTTAATTAAAAAAATTGTGTTCATTGACCTTTGGAACCCTAAATCATACAACAATTAATAATATATTTTATTTAAATTGGAAGTTGCCAAGAAATAAGTTACATTACATTATATTTAGTTAACAATTTAATTATATGAACAGCTTTAGTTGCTTTAAAATGAAGCTATTAAAATATTGCATGAAACATTCTTTAAATATTTCTATCTTTGAAACTTAGTCATCTTCATATACAGGGTTGTTTGAGTTCAGAGTTTACACCTGATTTCAGGGTTTTTTACTCAACCCATCTGTATTTTCATATTTCCTATAAAGTTATTTTTTGCTTTCATTGGTTGTTCATTTGTTATCCAGGTGATATGTGAATGAAATGTAAAAGGATTCAGGGCTTCTGGCCTAAACAATTTGAGTATTATGTGATTTTTTTTTTTTTTTTTTTTTTTTTTTTGGGGGGGGGGGGGGGGGGGTAATTTGAGGCTCTAAATTTCAGGGTTTTTACCTTTGAGTCACAATTACCCCTGCATATATAGTCAATAATCAAAATTAACAATATAGTCAATAATCAAGATTAACAATTACCCAGGATTATAAAATATGCAGAGAATTGTTGAAAAATAAATAAAAGCTGAATTTTTATTTATTTTTTTATAAACCAAAATATGAGGAGGGTGCATATTACTTGCACATCCACCCTAGATCTAAATTCTAAATATTTATTCCAGATAATTAAAGTTATAAAATTTATTCTAGATTATCACATGATAAAATGTTTTCTAGGTTAATAACTGATATACTGTAAATAGTTTTTTAAGTTTATTTTCATCATATTGCATACAAGGTTAATTAACTTTACTTCATTTTATCATTTATCACACAATTTTAAATTCTGATGCAAAAACATCAATGTTTTTGCATTTTTAGGAAATATTCTACTCTTTTTTTCCTCATACATATTTTCAGCTTCAGAAAATAACCTTTCGCTATATATACTGATATCCATATCAATGTCCTCATATTAAAATTAAGAAATATTTGAATTTACTTATTGTTTTATCTTAAAAATATATATTTAAACTTACCTTTATTTATTAAATCCTTTTTGATATTTAAAATTTACTTTGCATCTATTCTTTTCAAACATCGTTACTTTGTTTACTATGTCGGCGTTGCCATTTCTCGTCTGCATAATCTTTCTTGTTTGAGCTGTTGCCACTTCTTGGAAATTATCATTTTTTATTATGTTTCAATTTTCACCACCGGATGTCGTGGCGCGGCGGTCAACGTTGTTATGCAGATCGGTTTGTTTAGATAGAATATAAGGCCGTGATGTTTGGGAGATACGGCAGTTTCAGCTGAGTTCAGTTCTAGTGTGCTCCTGCTAGCCTTGGCTTGGAGTGCCGGTTTTGAATAGCTGCGGGCGGCTGTTCTTTTGGAATAATTATGTTCTGTACGATGAACTCATATTTAAGTAAATCGAATGTTAAAGTGTTGTTGTTAAGTTTAATAATTTTATAATGTTAAATTTTGTTTATAATCAGTTAAGTTTGAGGGTTTTTTTGATATGCAATAGTTTCTTCAGAAGTTTAAATGATTAGTTTATTTGAGGTTTTTTTATGCTAAAGTTTGTTTTCTTGAACTTTAATGATTTATCGAAATCGCTGGTCATTTGGCGACCGCGACCTTCAAGTAATTTACACGTTTTATTCATTGGTCATTTGGCGACCATGAAGTGTGGTGCAGTTTAGCTGACTTTATTTTTCAATGGCATTCGCTGGTCATTTGGCGACCGCGACCTTCAAGTAATTTACACGTTCTATTCATTGGTCATTCGGCGACCATGAAGTGTGATATAGTTTAGCTGAACTTTATTTATTTTTCAATGGTATTCGCTGGTCATTTGGCGACCGCGATTTTCGAAAACTCTTGTGCTTCAACTAGTGATTCATTTGTATTTTTCCTTCAATATGGTTTCGGTGTTACAACATATGTGTCTGATCGTTCTTCTGGTAAAAATGCTTGTGCTGGTGTGATGTGATGTTATTTGTTCCATCTTCCACATTGGTCATGTGTATACCATGTAAAAAGGACTTGATACCAAAAGACTTCGTTTTTCTTTCATATATTATCAAGTAACCCAAATATGTGATTGGAGAGGTAATATGTTTTTGAATTGATGTTGAAAATTAATTTTGTTATATTGAATTTGAAAATTTTTGTTATATATATATTTATATTAAATTGTTTCTTAATCATTGTGATAATTGCTTTTTCCTAATCTCTATTTCCATGAATAAATTAATTTTCGTTTAAAAAAATATTTTTGTCTTTACTGAGTCTGAAACTTTTACATACTAGTCAAATTGAAATTTTCTAAAATAATTCTATTGCAGTTTTTTTTCTGCTTAATATAAATTTTGTTTAAGATAGACCTTAAAATGTCTAACATCTGGGTTATGGGCCCAGTTTAAATAAAGTTCTTTTTGACTAGTTTTTTTGTAGACTCAGTGGATTCAATTTGTTTCTTTTGTGATATATTTAAATTGGTTAATCATGGCGTATAATTTAGTACCTCAAATAGTTAAACTTAATTCTCATAATTACTCTGGTTGGAAATGCGACATTAAGTTCCTTTTAATGGAAAAAAATGCCTACGATATCGTAACTGGTATCGAAGAGCAACCTGTAAAAAGTGATACTGTCACTGTTGAATCTATAACAGATTTTAAGAGAAGGCAGAATGCTGCTATGTCCTTAATCTATTTAAATATCGAACCAGAATATCGGAGTTTAATTAGCGAATGTGATGATCCCGCTAAAGCTTGGGAAATCCTTAAGGTCAATTTCCAACCAGACAGTAGAAGTCACCATATGAAGTTATATTCTGAATTAATGTCTTGTTTTTTTGACCCTGGCGAATCTATGGCAATTTATGCCGCAAAAATTTCAAAAATATCTGATCAATTAAAATCTATTGGTAAACCTATAAATGACGAGTATCTATGTTTTCAGATTTTACGTTTTTTGCCCGATAAGTTTGACCAAATCGTCCAGCAAATTTTAAGGTGGTCTGATAAAGACTTTATTTTTAAAAATATTGTAACTGAATTGTGTGCTGAGGAGACTCGTCTCCAGCTCAGGAATATTGACAAATCTAGGGTTGATTGTAATATTGAAGCCCAGAGTGTCAAATTTAAGAAAAGGCCTGTTTTTACTTGCTGGCGATGTGGAAAAAAGGGTCATATTAGTAAAGATTGTCGGGTAAAGTTAAGTAATGATAAATCTGTTAGGGATAATACATTTAAAGGTAATTTTGTAAAAAAAGGTGACTCCGCTCAACAGCCAAAACGTGATAAAACTCCCCCCCGTAAAAATAAAGGTTTTAAAGCTCAGAATTACATTGCTGAAGCTAACTTAAGTGGTTTTAATAGAGAGGGAAGCTGGGCTTTTGACACCGCCGCCTCTCACCACTTCTGCAAAAATAAATCTGCTTTTTGTAATTTCACCGAAATTTCTGGTGATGAGTTGCACGTGGCTGTTGACGGGGTTACTTTCCCCATTACTGGAAAGGGGGAAGTTGAATTAGATTTTAATGGTACTATTATAAAACTTTGGAATGTCCTTTTTTCACCAAATTTAAGAAAAAATTTGTTAAGCGGTTCTAGATTCGACCAGGGTGGTGCTAAATTTACTGGAAAGGCTGGTAAACTAAATGTGGTCGATAAATATGGCAAGTTTCTTTTTTCTGCTAAGCTCTATGACGGGATTTATTATACTTTTCCAAAAATCATAAGAAATAATCATAATGTTAAAATGAATGGGGGGCAGAATTCCAAAACTAATGTTGATCTAAATTTTAATGCTGAAATTTCAGCTTCACCAGTAATTAAAACTGCCAATATTAAAGATATAGACACATGGCACTTGCGTTTTGATCACATTAGTCCTGATTTAATTTATAATACTATTCGTAATTCTGCAGTTAAAGGTCTTCCTCATTTAAAATCTGTTGATAATTTTTTTTGTGATCCCTGTCATTTGAGTAAGCAAAATCGTGTCTCTTTCAAGCCTCTTAGTTCTTCTTCATCGAAAAAGCCATTAGATAGAATTTTCCTTGATACTTGGGGTCCTGTTAAAATTTCTGGAAAGAAGGGTGAACGTTTTTTTGTGTCTATTATAGACGATTTTTCAGGTAAAACTTCTGTTTATCCTCTCCAGGAGAAATCTATGTGTTTCGAAGTCTTTAAAAGACACGTTCTACGAGCAGAAAGATTTCTAGGGACCAAGTTGAAAGCTTTGAGAACGGATAATGGCAGAGAGTTTGAGAATGAACTGTTTAAGGCTTTTTGTAGAGAAAACGGAGTAAAACATGAGTTGACTAATGCCTATACACCAGAGGAAAATGGGGTTTGTGAAAGATTTAACCAGACAATAATGAATTGTGTTCGGGCAATGCTTAAATCTAGTGGCTTGTCTGACGATTTTTGGCCTGAAGCATGTATGCATTTTACATATACATGGAACAGGATTTGTCATGGTAAAAATTCTAAAACACCTATTGAACTCTATTCTGGTAATAAGCCTTCAGTAAGACATTTAAGGCCATTTGGCACTTTAGCTTATGTCGGGGTTCCTAAGGTCAGGCGCAAGAACAAGTTAGATGCTAAGTCCAAACGTGGTGTCCTTGTTGGATATGCCTTACGTACCCGTGGATACAGAATCTGGTTGGAAGAGGACAAGAAGGTTGTTGAGACGATAAATGTTTCTTTTGTTGAGAGCAGTGATGTGTCACGCAGTGGAGCGGTGATGGGCGACTCTTCTTTTGAGTTGGTGCTTGTCCCAGAGGAGCAGCCATGGACCGTTGACCGGTGTCATACTGATCCGGAGCCTGGACCCTCTGGTGTCTTGCCCAGCGAGACTGAAGATGTTGTTCCAACCGTCCTCCCTGCCACTCCTGCTTCTCCTATCACTCCAGTTTCTCCTCAAGCTTCGTCTCCCAGCTGGAAGACTAATCCGGTCTGGTACAGAAAGGTTGTGCCTAGGCCTAAGGGAAAGAAGATCGACATTTACTATTACCCTGACGGTGAAGGCAAGAGGTCATGTCAACGTACTCCAAAGGAAGTCGAGAAATTTTGTAATGATAATGGTTTAATTTTTAATTCTAATGACTTTGATTTTTCTAAATTTAATACTTTTTCTGGTGTTGTTAACCCTAGCGTTATACCTTCCGCGTCCAGCACAAC
Organism: Salticus scenicus; assembly: GCA_963930645.1. NCBI lineage: Eukaryota > Metazoa > Arthropoda > Arachnida > Araneae > Salticidae > Salticus > Salticus scenicus. The sequence goes on from OZ005654.1 coordinate 130,752,442, forward strand.
TAGCTGACTAGATGTGGTGGTCCCGCGAACGTATAAGCAGGCTCAAAAATCTAAACAGTTTGATAAGTGGCATGAGGCTATGCTTGAAGAATTGAACTGTATGACTACTAGAGGTGTTTGGCATCTTGTGAAACTTCCTGTGAATAAATCTGTGTTAGGAAACCGCTGGGTTTATACAGTCAAGCGTGACGAGTCTGGTACCATAGTTAGGTATAAGGCAAGGTTGGTCGCGCAAGGTTTCAACCAGGTCCAGGGAGAATCATATGATGAAACATTCTCACCTGTCATAAATTTTTCTGTTGTAAGGTTTTTCTTTTCTTTGCTGGTCTCGTACTGCGGGTGGTTTAACGTACAATGTGACGTAAAATGCGCTTACTTATACGCTCCTCTAAACGAGGAAATTTACATGAATCAACCAACTGGTTTTGCTGAAAAAGGCAAAGAAGATTGGGTGTGTAAATTGGACAGAGCATTGTACGGGCTGCATCAATCTGGTAGGTTATGGTTTTATGAGTTAAATAAAGTATTGTTGGAACTTGGTTTTAATAAATTTGAAAATTGTAATTGTGCATATTCATATTCTGATTTTTCCGTTTTATTGGTTTACGTAGATGACATAGTTATTTTTTCCAGGACTGAATCACAGGCAAATAACATTTTAGACCTTTTACAGTCTAAATTTGACTTAAAAATTTTGGGTACCACTCGTAAGCTTTTAGGTGTGGAATTCGAGTACACAGATACTGGGGTTTTGATCCATCAAGGTCAATATATTGCCGAAGTTAATGAGAGGTTTCAAAACCATCGGATACCTGTCTCTTCCTTGCCTATAGTTAAAGGTGTACAATTTTCTAAGAGTGATTGTCCAGTTGTTCAGTCTGATGTTGAAGAAGCATCTCATTTACCTTACAGGAATCTTTTAGGTTGTATTTCTTTTTTAGCAAACCGTACAAGACCTGATATTGCATATGCCACAAATATATTTTCTCAGTTCCAACAAAATCCTGGTTTTAAACATTGGCAAGGCTTACTTAAACTTTTAGGTTACATTAAATATACCAGTCATTATAAACTCTATCTCAATTGCACAGATATTAAAATAATTTCTTACTCTGACGCCGACTTCGCCGCTAATAGAGACGATTACGTTTCTATGGGGGGTCAGTTGGTATTGTTGGACCGTGCTGCCGTTTCGTGGCGTACAAATAAACAAAAAGGTGTCACTATATCAACTATGGAATCGGAGTTTATTTCTATGTGTGATTGTGTAAGGGAGCAGGATTGGTTTTATAATATTTTATGTGAGTGCTCCAATTTAAAACTTATAAATAATAACTTTGATATACCTACTTTATATGCAGATAATCAGGCAGCCATTCGTTTTACTAAATCCAGAATAGAAAACTTCAATACTCGACACGTAAATATAAAATTGTTTTTTATTAGAGACTGGTTTGACGAGGGAAAGTTTAACCTCGAATATATAAATTCTAAATTAAATCTTGCCGACCCGTTTACCAAGCCTATGACTAAAGGTGACTTATTAAAATTTATAAAGTTAATTTTTCTTTAAATACTTAATATAATAATTTTGTTCTTGTAATTTTTCCAGTAAATTGCTGCATCTTTCTCTTTTTATATATATCTGTTAAAGTTTTTGAATTTTTCCTTCCCTTTGCAAATTTTTGTAAATATTGTACATAATGGTATGAATGAATGAAATGCAAGGCGCCTTGTGTATGTGTTATCATATTTTCATATTTATTGCATATTATATACCTGTACATTATCATTGTATATATAACCATTTCTCATACTGTTTTTCATATATATGTATTTGATTTGCATTGTGTGGGGGAAATTATATGAATTGCATGCAATAGTACTTTTTCTTCTTAACCAAATTGTTCTTTCAGAGTGTCATTGGTGATACTTTGTTTTTCATCTTTTTGTAAAACCATGTGACATCTTGCATTTTTCTATGATATTATGGACTTAAGATGAATGGATATGCAGCAAATTCTTGGTAATATTTAAAATGTTGTTTTCTTATATAGTTCTTGTATTATTTTTAATATTGCGGTGGGGGGCATTTGATATCCATATCAATGTCCTCATATTAAAATTAAGAAATATTTGAATTTACTTATTGTTTTATCTTAAAAATATATATTTAAACTTACCTTTATTTATTAAATCCTTTTTGATATTTAAAATTTACTTTGCATCTATTCTTTTCAAACATCGTTACTTTGTTTACTATGTCGGCGTTGCCATTTCTCGTCTGCATAATCTTTCTTGTTTGAGCTGTTGCCACTTCTTGGAAATTATCATTTTTTATTATGTTTCAATTTTCACCACCGGATGTCGTGGCGCGGCGGTCAACGTTGTTATGCAGATCGGTTTGTTTAGATAGAATATAAGGCCGTGATGTTTGGGAGATACGGCAGTTTCAGCTGAGTTCAGTTCTAGTGTGCTCCTGCTAGCCTTGGCTTGGAGTGCCGGTTTTGAATAGCTGCGGGCGGCTGTTCTTTTGGAATAATTATGTTCTGTACGATGAACTCATATTTAAGTAAATCGAATGTTAAAGTGTTGTTGTTAAGTTTAATAATTTTATAATGTTAAATTTTGTTTATAATCAGTTAAGTTTGAGGGTTTTTTTGATATGCAATAGTTTCTTCAGAAGTTTAAATGATTAGTTTATTTGAGGTTTTTTTATGCTAAAGTTTGTTTTCTTGAACTTTAATGATTTATCGAAATCGCTGGTCATTTGGCGACCGCGACCTTCAAGTAATTTACACGTTTTATTCATTGGTCATTTGGCGACCATGAAGTGTGGTGCAGTTTAGCTGACTTTATTTTTCAATGGCATTCGCTGGTCATTTGGCGACCGCGACCTTCAAGTAATTTACACGTTCTATTCATTGGTCATTCGGCGACCATGAAGTGTGATATAGTTTAGCTGAACTTTATTTATTTTTCAATGGTATTCGCTGGTCATTTGGCGACCGCGATTTTCGAAAACTCTTGTGCTTCAACTAGTGATTCATTTGTATTTTTCCTTCAATATGGTTTCGGTGTTACAACATATGTGTCTGATCGTTCTTCTGGTAAAAATGCTTGTGCTGGTGTGATGTGATGTTATTTGTTCCATCTTCCACATTGGTCATGTGTATACCATGTAAAAAGGACTTGATACCAAAAGACTTCGTTTTTCTTTCATATATTATCAAGTAACCCAAATATGTGATTGGAGAGGTAATATGTTTTTGAATTGATGTTGAAAATTAATTTTGTTATATTGAATTTGAAAATTTTTGTTATATATATATTTATATTAAATTGTTTCTTAATCATTGTGATAATTGCTTTTTCCTAATCTCTATTTCCATGAATAAATTAATTTTCGTTTAAAAAAATATTTTTGTCTTTACTGAGTCTGAAACTTTTACATACTAGTCAAATTGAAATTTTCTAAAATAATTCTATTGCAGTTTTTTTTCTGCTTAATATAAATTTTGTTTAAGATAGACCTTAAAATGTCTAACATATACTGCTACTTGGAGCAGATAAATAGCGTTTGGCCGAATCAGATAATCTGGGAATTATTTTTTATTCTCTCTCCATCTCCACCAATTCCAACAGACAATGTGTTCTATTTAAAAGCAGATTGTTTATATATACTTCCAGCTCTTTATCCGATGAACTTTCAGAGTGTTATGTGAGTAATTCATTGTTTGTGATTTCTGCAAAACAATCCCACAATGATGCCGGAGCTTCGGCCGAAGCTTCGGCGATTAATTGGCCGAAGCTTCGGTATTCGGAGCTTCGGCCAAACTGTGCTTCGTGCCATCACTAATTTAAAGGTAGATTTATTGTTTTAATGCTGTATATAATTTATCATAATATAAGTCAGATATTTATTTATTTATTTTTAAATATCATTAAAAACATTTATTTAATTTAATAATTATTCATTGTTTTATTTCTTAAATTATTTTGCATTAATCTGTCATTATTTTAGGTGAATCCTAGCCAAATTTTAAAAATTGAAGTATTTGATGAAAATAGATTGGTAAGCATACTTTTATTGGTACTTTTTTGATAAAAAATATTTATTTACTTTATTATTTTTTGAGTGAAATAATTATTATATATTATGAATATATAAATAGACTTTTAAATTGTGCATACTTGTTTCGGATGTAAAAATCATACTGGTCATTTAAATGTGTTACAATATTCTAATTTATATTTCCCCAAGCAACGTTACTTAGTATTTACATTGCCTACTGCAGATTTTTTTTTTTTTTCCCCCTCATGCTAACATAAAGATATATATATAAATTTAAAGTTTATTTTTTTATTTTGCATCTCTCTTTTAGTTTCTGCATATATTTAAATAAATTTGAAAATTGTTATTCCATAAAAAAGGAATTTTGTAACTGCTCAGGTCATAAAATAGTAAAAACCAGGGGGTTAAAATGTAGTGCAGCATTTGATGTTACTGCTTATGAATAATAATTTTCTTTTTATCACCACTAGTGCTGGATGATATCAGAAATTAAATATTGCGATATATCACCAAGTTAATATCGATATTAGTGATATATTGCGACATTCCTTTCAAGATAGGAAAAAATAGACATTTGTTATTTTTTAAAGACATATGCACACAAATTTTAAAGTATAGTGTTTTCCATGTATTTTCTGGTATATTACTACCATAACTTTATCATTAACCCGTTAGTAGTCGCTATAGGCAGCACTACCTATTACAGATTGCACACTTTTTATTTAACTGTCACCAATAATTTTAAAAAGTGATGTGATCGACGTTTCTTCGAGTTTATTCACGTTTTATGTATGTCAAATGCCACTTCTAAAAATTTTTGGTGGCTATCGAATAAAAAAAACTGGCAACACTTAAGGATAGGCGGCAAATCGACCAACTAGCGACTACTAACGGGTTAAAAAAAAAATGCATAAAAAGTGAATCAATATTTTGTGTTTCTTATAACTTATACTATTGCTTTTTAGTATACCTCTGTATAGTTTATCCTCTATTCTTCCCATTTTAAGCTTTAATTATTTTTAAATCATATTTTGACACAGCTAATATGTGATCTGTGTTTTATTTGTACCAAGTATATCAAAATCCATAATTCTACTAAAAATAAAGCTTAAGAAAAATTGTCTTAAGATGTAGGTATTAAATAAAAAGGAAAATCATTTTAAAAGTTAAGAAATGCCATTTGATACACCTTTTTTGGTCGTAGAGAGTAATATTTTTTACTTAAAACTCTTATATGCATCCTAAATGTCAGTTACTTGTCATTTTTATTTTTGTATCTGCTTACCAAATCATTACAATATTTTTTAAATGTATATGTGTTCAATTCACATTCGTAATAGTTTCACAATAATTGAAAATTGAATTATGTATATATTATATATATATATGTAGAATCTTGGCTGGGCGTCTAGGGGTGGGGCAATGATGAGTTGCGACTTAGATGACTAAACATTTATTAGGTAACACACATACAACACAAGATACACAAAGAAAATATGATAATAGAAGAATTTGCATAATTATCCAACAGCTGGTTTCGAGGCTTAGCACATAACAAACTTTCTTCATCAGTATAACCGTAACAAAACAACATTTAAGCACCTACTCGTACTTATATACACAAAAACACCTACTCGTGCTATCAAATAGTGAAAATGAAGTAATGAGCCCTCCATGGCTCTACACACTTATTAAGAGCACAACAAGCTCTAATTAGGAGAAAATGAGCATGTCAGCCTTCGTGCTGACGGTCTCAACCGATCTCCACTGCAGCCAGATCTCAACTGACTCCCGTTCGTCATCTCGTTCAAAGATAAGCATCAGAGACAGCGCCATCTGTTGGCTGTGCAAGGAATTTCCCACAACGCTCTGCCATTCTGATGTGCGGTGACCTCACCATAAACCAGCCTGGGATACTAAAGAATATCTGCAAAATACAATTAAAAAAAAAAAAAGAGAGAAACAGACATTACAAAAATTTATGTACATAAAAATTCACAGTTAATTTTTTCTTTAAAGTTCATCAGTCCATATTGTTGGATTTTAGTTTAGTTTGTGGACCATAATTTCATATGGTCTGCAGAAGTACTAGTATGTATAGGTCCTTCGTGATCATCTATCTTCTCGACTTCATATCTGTCTTTGGACTTTACTCGCACAACTTTATAGGGACCTAAGAATTTTGGTCTTAGTTTTATGCCGGTTCCAAACTGAGTTCGCTGGATGGCAACTAGATCATTAATTTTATATACATGGGCTTTCTTTCTCTTCTTGTTGTAACATCGGCGATTTTCTTCTTGAATCTTAAGAATGTTTTTTCTTGCTTCTTCACGAATGGTGTTAAGATTATCAAGCATGGAAATTATCCTTTCCTCTTCGAGAAATTCAAGTATTCTCTTATCTTCTTTCTTTCTCATTGTTACTCCAGTGAGTAATTCAAAAGGAGTTCTTTTGGTACTTCTCGATACGGTGGAATTAATAGTTCTCTGAACAGCCTCAACAAACTTGTACCACTTGTTAGGGTCATTTATACATAACTTGGATAATACAGGAATGATTGTTCGATGAAGTCTCTCAATTTGACCATTCCCTCTTGGGATTCCGGTTGTGATGGTGTCATGTTCGATTCCCTCGGATACACAGTAATCTGCAAACTCCTTCGATATGAACGCAGGTCCACGATCAGATATTATTCTTGCGGGGTTACCAAAAATAGCAGCTTGCTGTTTTAATTTTTGCAAGGCGTCTGCTGAAGAAGTTGATTTCACCAGGTATAGCCACGAAAATTTACTAAATCCATCAATGACAGTAAAAATGTGATTATACTTTTTATTAGTGGTCGGTAATGGACCCACAAAATCGATGTGATACGTGGATAATGGTATATCTCCTTTAGGGATAGGGTTCAAAAAACCTTCTCCGTTTCCCTGTTTCTTATTTACAAGTATACATTCTACACAACTTTTTGCAACATTATCTATGCATTTTTTCATATTCGGAAAGTAATATTCTCGTTTAACTAACTCTTCAGTTTTATTAGCTGAAAAATGTCCTAAGGCATGACATTTCTTTACAACCTCAATTTGCATGATCTCTGGGACAATTAGTACATCCCTATCATTTAACACTTTATATAAAACATTATTTTTTAACACATATTCGTCATTTTGGTTCTGTTGTAAAAGAGATTTCATAGTGTTGAAAAACTCATCATTTTCTTGAGCAGTAGCAATACGATGAGTGAGAGTATCAGTTGTTACAGTCATTACAGGGTGTCTGCTAAGCGCGTCAACATGCTGCATTTGTTTACCAGGTCGATGTTCTATTTCGTAGTCGAATTCCTGTAGCAGGAAAGACCACCTGGCTACCTTAGGTGTCAATTCACGTTTATCTAAAGTTTTAGTGAACGCTTGACAGTCAGTATAAATTTTGAATTTACTACCTAACAAATAGTTCCTAAATTTTTTAAGGGCTTCTACTATCGCTAACACTTCTAACTCATAACTACAGTATTTTTCTTCTTGTACAGAGGTCTTTTTACTCATATAATGGATTGGATAGTACTGTCCATCGTTATCTTCTTGTAATAAGATTGCACCGAATCCTAATTTAGATGCATCTGTATGAACTTCTAACTTATAGCCTTGTTTAAAAAGGTGTAAGACAGGCGTATTAGATAAAATGTCTTTCAGCTTTTGAAAAGCCAATTTCTGCTCTTGCTCGAATTTAAATGGAGTGGAAGCACGTAATAAGTCACTGAGTGGTCTTGCTATGTTGGCATATGAACGAATAAATTTTCTAAAGTAACCTGTTAAACCTAAGAAACTCTGCACTTCCCTAGCATTACGGGGTTCTGGGAAATTTTGTACTGCAAGAGTTTTTTCTACTGAGGGTTTAATCGTGCCATTCTCAATTATGTGACCTAAGAAATCGATCTTTCGTTTCAAAAACTGACATTTCTTTAAATTTAACTCTAGACCAAATTTTGATGCCGTTTCTAACACACGTTTTAATTTATCTAACCCTTCATTCTCATCTTTAGATGGAATAATTATATCATCTAAATAAATAATTACAGTACCATCTTTTAATAGGTCTTTAAACACATAATTTACATATCTTTGAAATACTAAGGGACTATTACATAATCCATAGGGAACTTTTAGAAACTCATACTGGGCATTATCGGTCACAAAAGCTGTATATTTCCTACTTTTTTCCTCTACATCAACTTGTAAAAACACATTCTTTAAATCTAGTGTCGAAAAAACTTTACCCTCCCCTAATCTATCAAATAAATCCTCAATATTTGGCAACGGGTATTTATCTTTAATAATTTTCTTATTTAAAGCACGATAATCACAGCATAACCTTATTCTTCCATCTTTTTTCCTACACACCACTATTGGCGAAGCATAATTTGACGTACTTTCTCTAATTATACCATCTTTTAACCACTGGTCAATTTGTCTGTCCACCTCTGATTTCTCTACAAATGATAATCTGCGAGAGCGTAAACATACTGGTGTATCATCAGATAAAATAATGGACATTTTTAAATCAGTACTTTTTGTTTTAACTGGCTTATAACTTTTTATTAACTCGCTTAATCTCTCTTTTAACGACTTATCTAAAATATAACTGACATCGAATTTTTCTTCTTCTGAAAAATTGCACATATTTGAAAAAAAAGAATCTATTTCATTTTCCCTTCGATCAAATATAGAAAAAGTACACTCACTTGCTCCATCGAAATCGCTTTCCCCCGAACTCAGAAAACTATCTTTCCCCCCTACGTCGCTGGAATTTGAAACATCTGTTTCCTCCTTATTTTGTGGTTTCAAAATATGAAAGATATTACCAGGCAGAATTACGTTGCATGACAAATTGTTGCATAAAGCACCGATTATGTTTACTGAATCATGATTAGGCAAAGATATTTTAAATTCAGCTAGAATTGCATCTTTCTTTTCATTAAAGCAGCTAACTAGAGTGGTTGAAGAAATAACATTTTTAGTCTGTGGAATACTATTTTTATTCACAACTAGAATCGAAGAACCTGAATCTTTTAACCCTTTAAGTGGAATATCATCCACTAAAATATCAACATATTCGAGCTCATTAACAATTAGGTTAATCGGACTTGTTTCGGATTGAACTACTGAATTCGTTGGAAGATTTTCACGGAATTCTTTTTTCTCTGGAATACGTTTAGGACACACTCTAGCGAAATGAAATGTTTTCCCTTTTGCACCACAAATGTAACACATTCTTTCATGCTTTTCGTGAGTTTGATTAGATACCGAATTACGTACTATGGGATCTTTATTATTATAATATGTCTTTCTAAAAGGAGTTTTGTTTACAAACCGCTTATTCTCTGAACTTTCGTTTCGCGTATTATTATTAGTTTCAATTAACGATTTCCCTCTAGAAGAGTAGAATAAATCACACTCCCGACCTAATTCGTTGGGTTTAAACCAATTTTGACCTTCTCGAACACTAATATGTTCCCTAGTTCTAGAATCCAACGTTTCATATAATTTATCAGAAACTATAAGATCACACAATTGTTTAACATCGTTAACCCCTCTCAATCTACAATAGTAATCAAAAGAAGCGCTTAGACGGGAAGCGAACTGGACATGAGATTCTGACGGATTACGCAACGCATTTTTAAAATTACTTAAACATTCATGCGGCGTTGGTTGAAATTGTCTTAAAATTAATTCCTTAACTTTTTCATAATCGTTAATTTCTTCGGTGGTTACGTACGCAAGAACCTGATTACATTTATCTCCCAATAAATTAATCAATATTTCCGATTTGAATTTAGATGGTACATTTTTAGAAACGAATGCTTTTTCAAGGGATTGAAAAAATAAGTGCAAAGCTTCCGGTTTCTCAGGTACTGAGATGGTTAATGTTCGAATACTTCTAATTAAATTTTCTAATGATTGTGAAGTAGTTTCTGAATTTGATTGCTCAACATTATTACTAGAATTATTTGCTGCAGCCTGTAACTTTAAATTTTGAAGCTCGATTTCTTTTTCTAACTGGGATAATTTAATTCTTTCTATCTCAATTTTGGTTTGTTCTTCTACAGATTTCAATTTTTGTTCTTCTACTAACATTTTAATAACACCTCTAACAAATTCTAAATCATTTTTATAAATATCAGAACTCTCAATCAAAGTTTTGATTTCAAGTACCTAAGCTTCCGCCGGAACAGTTAGGCCTAATTTTTCAGCAATTGTTCTTAAATCGGCTTTTCTAATACCTTGTAACACGTTTTGGGCCATTATAACTCTAAATAATTACTTATACCAGAAAATATTTCAATATTTCTACCAAATTAATATCATACTTAAATAGAAACAAAACAATATGAGAACATTTTTCTTAAAAATGATTCTATGCTTTTTGTTCTCAAATCAAAATTATCCTGATTTTTAAATAAACACATTCAGAACAATTTATACCATTTAATAGAATATTTAGAACAACTTATATATTTCTTAATTATTACTATATACATATATTTCATATAATATCACCATTATCATTATTCTTTCTTTAATTATTGTTTTCACTTTCGTTTTAAGATAATATTGCTAAAATAATATCGAAAACAATAATAAGCAAAATACTAAAAGATTATTCAGAATATTTTTTCAATCATAATTCCTATTTTTATTCATTCTTCTCAAGTAATGTATTTATTTTATTTCATCACACAGTAAAACCAAAACTGTTCTCAAAAAAAATATTTCACCATTAATTTCTAATTCAAAATAGTAACTCAAACTCTTTTTGCTCAATATATGCACCAATCACCATTGTCTACTATCAAACAGAATGATAAATATATAACAGTTACCTTTTATAACTTGTTGGTGTATCCATAATATCCCGGTCAAGCCCCCACTTGTAGAATCTTGGCTGGGCGTCTAGGGGTGGGGCAATGATGAGTTGCGACTTAGATGACTAAACATTTAATAGGTAACACACATACAACACAAGATACACAAAAAAAATATGATAATAGAAGAATTTGCATAATTATCCAACAGCTGGTTTCGAGGCTTAGCACATAACAAACTTTCTTCATCAGTATAACCGTAACAAAACAACATTTAAGCACCTACTTGTACTTATATACACAAAAACACCTACGCGTGCTATCAAATAGTGAAAATGAAGTAATGAGCCCTCCATGGCTCTACACACTTATTAAGAGCACAACAAGCTCTAATTAGGAGAAAATGAGCATGTCAGCCTTCGCGCTGACGGTCTCAACCGATCTCCACTGCAGCCAGATCTCAACTGACTCCCGTTCGTCATCTCGTTCAAAGATAAGCATCAGAGACAGCGCCATCTGTTGGCTGTGCAAGGAACTTCCCACATATATATATATATGTATACATTGTCAGTATAAAAATTATATTATTTAAACAAAATTATGTTAAAGTTTCATTTTGTTACTTAAAGTAACTCATTTTGCATTTTAACCAATTTTATTTAACATGTACGGCTTAAAAAAAAAAAAAAAAAAAAGAAAAAGAAAGAAAGAAAGAAAAGGAAAGAGAAAAAATAAATGCTACATAAAAAAAGTAATAAACTATCCAATATTATATAATTCTATAAAGAAACTGTTACTGTAAAATTACTGAAGATAAAACTTTATTTTACATCAGTTAGATAGCACCCTTTCTCCCTTCCCATGTTATCCAATGGGATTCTTGTCACGTCGTTTTATAAAAATATTTTATTAAAAAATGAACTTTTTCGAATTCTGTTTTTTGAATATTACTCTTTGAACAGGTCGTCTTTTAGCTTAAATTCTGTTTTTTGAATATTACTCTTTGAATAGGTCGTCTTTTAGCTTAGTGAGCAATTTTTCGAAAAAATTAATTTAAATATTTTACTTAGAGATCCACACTTAGAGTCCATAATTTACTTATTGAAATAAAACATTTAAATTAATTTTTTCGAAAAATTGTTCACCAAGCTAAAAGGCGACCCGTTCAAAGAGTAATATTAAAAAAAACAGAATTTGAAAAACTTCATTTTTGAATGAGATATTTTTATAAAACGAAGCAACGAAAATCCCATTGGATAACATGGGAAAGGAGAAAGGGAGCTATCTGACTGATGTACAGCCCAAAGCGAGTTAAACACATGTTGAAGGTCGCATCTTGTTATTGGCCAGAAGTTATCGATACTTTAAAATAAACCAATATCAATGAACTGATAGCAAGAAATGAGCTGAAACAAAAGATATTGTTTTCATTCGTCATAATAAGCGTTTGTTTTTATATTGCCTTGTCTGTGGTTACTGTGGTATTACACCTACGATCCACGAGCAGTGACGTGCAATATTATCAAATACTAACAGTAGTATAAATTCTTTCATATTATCGTTTAGGGTCAGTAAATGCATGAATGTATCAATATACTAGGGGAAGTCAGTATACTGTGATAACTTAATTTTCTTGATGAATATTATTCAGACTTTTTGGACAGTATTTTCGATTAGGTAGATAGCACGAATAAAGATAAAGAGAGTAGATAAACTGCGGTAACTTGGTTTTTTTCTTAATGAAAGAGAGATATCGTTTGGGTTGGGAGTTGGGAAAAAAGAAAAAGGGGAGGGAAAAAGAAAAAGGGTTGCACTATTCAGCTGTCTTTTTGTTCGGTGCGTGGTGATGCATGCTTAATGGGGAAAGCAGAAGAAGGTATTTAAGACTGGCGTTCATTATTATTTATCGCCACATGGATGGAGCGTGCAGTGCACAAGGGGTTGCATTAGTATAAGCTATACGGCGTTCGCTTTGTTCGGTGCGTGGTGATGGTGCTAGTAGGGAAAGCAGGATTTGAAGAAGGTATTTAAGATTGGCATTAAACATTATTTATCGGCGCATCGATCGATCGCTCAGTGTGCACTAAGAAATATCGTTAGAGGGATATATCGGCAGAGCAAGATCTTTAATATCGTTATTGCGATATTAAAAAAATATTGATACTTGGGGATATATTGATAAATACTCCAGCCCTAATCACCACCATTAATTTTCTCTTTATTTAATTTCAAAAAATTATATTATAAACGATACTGATATGAAAATAATGATATTAAATCTATGCCACATTTCCGCCACCATAATAACACAATATTTTGGGTAATTTTAGAATAAAAATAACAATCACAAATACAATAGCAGTAAATATTTAGGGGCCAACACATAGAAAATATAAAAGAAAGCAAAATATTTATAGACACATAATGGGGACATGTTAGCTGTTTCATTCACAGTCTGTCTGTCTCTGGCACAGTGACTCTCTCTCTCTCTCTCTCTGAAACAATGTTACCAGTTTATGAAGCACACACTGAATAGCGTGTGAGCCAATTCTGTTTGAGATTTATAAGAGGGATAAAGCCTCTGTTGAAGTTTTTATTTAAGCACTCTTGAAATATCATGGTTTATCTCAGGCCTGTCCAACCCAAAACATTTGGTGGGCTGCATTGAAATCTATTTTATTATTTTGGGCCGCACCGTATGTACAGTAAAAAAAAAAAAAGCCTCGCTTCCCCCTCATCTTTCCCAACTAATTTCGCCATAAATTAGTATAGAGACATGTAGCTGGGGCCGATCGATTAGTAGTCAGGCTTATTTAAAACGGTTTAGTTAGATTTTGCTTAAGGGGATGTCTACATTAGAAGTCTGCACGGGCCAAAATTTTCAGGCCCGGGCAAATAAATTCGTAATATTTCGAATCAATAAAATTGTAAAATTTCGTAATTTACAATTTTATCAACATAGCTAAATTGTAAATTTTTCATATAAATATGAATTTTAAGAATTATTGCATTGGAAATAGTAGCATGAAAACTAAACAATGGAATTGACCCTGATAAAATAAATTAATAGATTAGAATAAGATAAATATATCGAAGTGAACGGTGGATAGCCTATTAGGCGGGGATTTCATTCTGTCACTGTATCAAGCTTTGGTCAAATTCATTTCTTTTAACATGATTATAATATGTCTCGCACTAGAAATTTATGAGAACATAAATATGATGGGGAACTGAGCAGAGTCCACCTATGCCAACTAGTTTTTTTTTTTTTTTTTTTTTCCCTGAGACTATTGAAAAGATTCCAGTAATTAACATTAACAGGGTTCAAGCCTGTCAAAGCATAAATAAAGGGGCTTTTCAAAAATATTAACTGAATATAAATAAAGCGTTTCAATGGCCAGAAAATATTTTTAAAACATTCTGTTATCCAATTCTTCTAAAAAGAACATAGGGTAAAAAATAAATCGATAATATTAATTGAGTTTTTAACATTTTTTCATTGTGTAATCACACTTGACTTCTTATATATATCAATTCTATGTAAGCATTTTTATAAAAATGACATTGATATTATCCACCAAAAGTTTCTTAATCTTTTCAAATTACTTCAAAAATATTGTACCGTTAGTGTAATAAATTAACAAAAGTTTATGTCGTTTTAATTATATATATATATACACATATACAGTTGAGCCTTGTTAACGTTTACTCTCAAGGTGGATAAAATATTTGTTCATGTTATCAGTAACTGAGAAACTGATCTTCCTTTCGACGAGGATTGTGCAAACAGTTTATGTTAAAAGTGATTTATGTTTTTAAGCGTGTTCACATTAACAAGGTTCGACTGTCATATATTTTTAAAGTAATAATGTTTGTATCGTTTGATGTTTCTTAGACTCGAGATGATTTTCTTGGGTTAGTTGAAATTCCTCTCCGAAACATTCCAACTGAACGACCTGATCGTACAATTAATTCAAAACATTATATACTTCGCCCAAGAAGGTATTTTAGTTTTTCTTTCTTTCTTACTAAATTTATTGATCTTTAGAAATGAAATCTAGGTGTTTAGAAATGAAAATAATTTTTTCTTTTATTTTCATTTATAAAGACAGTTTCAATTTCATAAATAAGTTAAGAGTGATTAAAGTGTGTAAAAGTTGTGAATCGTGATAATTATGCTTTTATACTGTATTTTGTTTATTGATATAATCAATTAACTTTTTTATGCATAAATGTATCTAAATAAAACCCATACAGCTCAGAATATTTCAGCTATGTTGCAAAAAGCTTACAATCTTTCATTATCATAACACATGTCAGTGTTCGCTGATATCTTTCTGAAACATTCAATTTTTTAAATATTCTTTTTTGTTGAGTGATTCAGCGTTTCTGTCATGTATCTTATTTTTTATTATGATCGTGGACATTTTTATGTTTCTGAAACAAATCAGAAAGTAAACTGAATGTTTTGAAACGTTTCTGAAATATTTACAATGTTTCGATATTGTATGACTGTTACATTTCTGGAACATTTTGTGCTGTTATGGGGTGATTTTATTTCCATGCAATATGTTATGCATGTAATGTAACGGTGAAGCAATTATGTCACTCAATAAAGTGATAATATATTAAAAATCTATTTCTGTTTATTAATGTATGTACATCGCCATATTATGTCACATGTGTTTAAGTCTAGAATTTAGATCCATCAATGACCAACAGGTTACCAATTTTTATGCCACAAATTTAATTAGCTATTAAAATACTGCTAAAAAAAAAATTGATAGCATGTATGGCTTTTCTGCTGTGTCTATTTTATGAATGGCAATTAGCTCAATTCTGGGGTTTATATGATTCAGGTATCATTGATTCCTCTTCCCTGAAATGAAGGTTTGCATTAAATTTGTGCAGCTATAACTACAAGCAGAAGATATTTCGCTTAACTCAGTTAAAATGGTCTTCAAATTTTTCCTTTTATCATATCTTTTGATATAATGTAATAGGTTCAAAAATAAGATTACACGGAAGCTTTAAGAGTTATTTTCTATCTACAATAGATAGGATTATTGTTAATTCAAAAAAGTTCTCTTAGGAGTAAATATATTTTTTATATCTCTCATTACCTTTTCTTTACATCACGAAAGATCATGTTTAAAATTTTAAAAACATAAAATATCCTGTAATATACAATTGTTATCTTTTGGGTTTATTACACTGCTTTTCTTTCTGTATAGTAGAGTTATTAATAGAATTTAGAAATGAAAAAAAGGAATATTTATTACTTTTAAAAGCTATGACTAATAGTAATAATAATAATAAAAACAGAATTTAATTCTAACGAGAGTTTTAGCTGTATAAATGAGAAAAGTAACAAGTGTATGTGTGTAATATTTTAATTACAAGTTAGAGGCTTTTTGGCATTTTTACTTTGTTTCACCGTATTTTTAGTTGAGATCTTTTAAATTTGAACTTTTTTTTTTTGTTGTTGTTCATTTGTCAAATTTCATATTCTTAGTGGTAAAAATATATTATTTCAGGTTATTAAAAATTAGCACCTAATAACAATAATATTTTATATTTGCACATGTGAATAATTGGTCCTTTTGTTTCTTTTTATAACATTTTCCATATAGTAGAAATATTTCAGTAAATCTGAAATTTCTTAAAGTAATTTTATTTATTTATGTTCTTATCTGTTGCCTTCAGCATTTGAAAGCTACCATTTATATTAAATTGCTTTATCTTCTAGTAGTGCTAAATTTAAAACAAAATAATGTAAATTGCACTTTGGGAAAGTGCCTTAATGCGGTACTAAATTTGTTCTGGATTAATATCTGGTAAGAAAATACATATTTTATATCCTGGCTTTATATGGGTTAGAAAATACAAGATATCAAATAAGACTCCTAATCAGAAGATATGAGTTTGTCTTGATAGCTAGCATATCCTAAATACCAGATAATTGTAGTTATATACATAAAACAGTCTACAGTTCAAGCACCATTTTTATGTGTGCATTAATATGCTTTTATAGAGTTTCTTCTTTCTACTAACATATATAATACTTTGTTTTATTCACATGTTTTGATTGTATCTGAGCCTTGATAAATAATGGATCTGAAATAGTTAATTCATGTAAAATTTATCGTTATACAGTCTGTAAATTTTTTTATTTTGAATCTACCATCATTAGCAACATGCTCTTCTAAGTAGATTGCTTGATTTAATTGATAATGACCTAGTACTACAAGATAAAGGTGCCACTCATTTAAAATAGAGACTTTGAATAACTGGTTATCACTGATGGAACAAAATAATATTCAGCTGCGATTAAAATATCTTAATCAAGTTAGAAACCTGTTTAGCATCCACAACGTCAGATATTAGTGGAGTGTGAAAAACATTGTATTTTTTCACTCTTTAAATCAAGCATTAAAACGAGGCAGAGATGGTGTTTTCCCAGATTCAATCAAATAGCATAAAGCACATTTTGACAATGGCTTAAATAACTGCTTACAACCTGATGCTTGTATTATAGATAGCAGGAACTATACTAAGGACCAAAAAAAAAAAAAAAAAAAAAAAAAAAACGCACTTAGATAATTTTTATTTTTCCTTTGAAAAATTTCCAATTTAATCTCCAATTTAATCACTTAAAAATATTGATGAAGCGGATAGTGATTTGGCGGGATACCACATATCCGTATCCAGCAGTTGTTAGTGTTTCAGGTATTTGATATCTGACAAAATCATTATCTGTTACATCCCTACATTTAAATTTTTAAATTAGGTGATTTTTGCAAGGAGAAATGAAAATATCAAAGTGCAACTCTTTTTTTTTGTCCCTTAGTATATAATAAATTTGGTTATAGTCTTAGTGCTATAAACATAAATACACTTCAAATAGTTCTGACTACATAGAAATCTGAATATAATTCTTTTGAATTATTTGTTTTTTCAATATATTGTTATGTTTAAAGAATGTATATTAAATGTCCAATATTGGGATTGGATATAATCAAATATACATCAAATGATTTTTTTTTCCCCTATAGCTCTAAGTCAAGAGTTAAAGGTTATTTAGAAATCTATCATGCTTACCAGCATTCTGACACATATGAAGATGATGATACATCTAGCCAACAAGAACCTGAAGTAATTATTTCACTTAGCAAATTTCCATTAATTTAAAAATAAGTAATATAAAATAAATCTTACATTTTATTTAAGAAAAAAAAAAAAAAAGAATTTAATGTTTGTACTAGGCGCAGTTGAGGTTTTTTTTTTTTTTTTTTTTTTTTTTAAATAAAGTCTATTTAGCTTGCGGCAAACTGAAAATAGAAATTAACAATTTTGTAAAAGAAAAGTTCAATTTATAAATTATTTAAAATTAAGGACTAAATATATTTAGCAATAAAAATACCTTAAAAATATCCTTAAAAATGGAGACAGCATATTAATTTCAGCCACCATCGTGGCCATCATCAGTGCTGAAACATAACTTAGACGTTTTCTTCTAGTTTCCCGGCGTTGTTTTGTTGTCGCTGCGATTCCTTCGCTTCTCTTCATTTTCTTTCATGAGTTGTTGCCATTCTGGCGGAACTAAATAGCGTTCTCGGTCATTAACAGTTAATGGGTTATTGATAACTTCAATGGCCTCCCTTTTTAAGGCGTAATTGTAGGAGTTATAAGGAGCTATTTTTTTAATGTTTATGGTATTAGTATTAATTGGGTTAATTAATTCCACCGCCTTTTCCACTACCCATAACAATAACCCAATTAATACTAATACCATAAACATTAAAAAAATAGCTCCTTATAACTCCTACAATTACGCCTTAAAAAGGGAGGCCATTGAAATTATCAATAACCCATTAACTGTTAATGACCGAGAACACTATTTAGTTCCGCCAGAATGGCAACAACTCATGAAAGAAAATGAAGAGAAGCGAAGGAATCGCAGCGACAACAAAACAACGCCGGGAAACTAGAAGAAAACGTCTAAGTTATGTTTCAGCACTGATGATGGCCACGATGGTGGCTGAAATTAATATGCTGTCTCCATTTTTAAGGATATTTTTAAGGTATTTTTATTGCTAAATAAATAAAATAGAAAAGTTCATTTTTAAATATATATTTGATATGTATGTATCAGATATATATATCTAAATATGTTTAACTACAGAAAGTGTTTCACATATTTTTGTAACAATTTTGACTTTGTCCTTGATTTTAAATTTTAAAATAAAATCATGACTGGCATCAAATTGTAATAGGGTTTAATTATCTTCTGCAGCACTAATAATATTTTTTGCTTTAAAATGTCTCTGTAAAATAAACAATGAATCGAAGGTTATATTTTTGCACTTTCTGAAGAGAAATAGTCTGATTCGGTTATGAAAAAAATATGTGAAAAATACAATTTTAATATTTTTACACGCAAAATAAAGAACATAATTAATAAAAAAGTAAATAAATGTCAAAGTTTGCATTTGACTGGGGAAAAGGCAAAAAATTTATACCCAACAAAGATACGTTCACCTTGCATTAAATCTAAAGTCACATCTCATGTTTGTAAAAGACAAATCCAACCCCCCTGAAAAGCTGTCATAAAATCTTTAAATATCTCTGTAGGAACTGTTTAGATGCTATCGAACTTTAAATAATTTCATCCCATAGGCCATAATGATACAGAATTATTTTTTGTGTCGCTGTAAACAAACTAGAAGTGCTAGATTCACCAAAACCTATATAAATCATGAAACTGTGACCTGTAGTATGTGTATAATTTTTTTGTTCATTTCAATAAGGCGTTTAGACGCTATCACACTTTTTAAAATTTGGTCCCATAGGCCCTAATGATAAAGAATTTTTCTTTGTGTCGCTGTAAAAAACCTATAACTGCTAGATTCACCAAACTCTATGCAGTTTATGCAACTATTACCTATAAAATGTGTATAAATTATTTTCTCAGTTTAATAAGGCGTTTTGATGCTATCGCACTTTTTAAAATTTGGTCCCATAGGCCATAATGATAAAGAATTTTTCTTTGTATTCCTGTAAAAAAACTATAAGTGCCAGATTCTTCAAAATCTATACAGACTGAGTTACTGTGACTGTATAAATTTTTTGCTCAATTGAATCAGGCGTTTAGATGCTATCGCACTTTTAAGATTTTGGTCCCATAGACCAAAATGATAAAGAATTTTTCTTTGTGTCCCTGTAAAAAAAAACTATAAGTGCTAGATTCACCAAAATCAATAGGGTTTGTGCTATGGTAACTTGCAACATGCGTACCAACTTACAGTTCATTCGAACAAAGCATTTAGATGCTAGCATGTTCACTCACATACATACACACACACACACACACACATGCATACATCATCTGAAAACGGACTTAGGGGACCTGAAAATGTATAGAAACACCAAAATCTCCAATTCGGATTTTTGACGTGATTACAATACTTTCCTCACACATATATATATATTCGGAAAGTAAAAAAAAAGAGAGAAATGAAACCAAAATTGAAGCTATTCTCTTTAAATGCATCCACTGAAGTCTCCTGATGTGCCTCTTATGAATTATTGTACACATTTGAATTTTTAAAACAAGCTCTTTATAAGCAGAATTTAAAAACATTGGATATGTTATGGTTCATTGTGGAGGAAGAGTGGCACAAAGTCAACCTTAATGTTCTAATAAATGCTATGTTATCAAGAAAATCAAATTTTAATATAATAGTTTACAAAAAGGGTATCAGATTGAACATACAGACCTGCCAACTGCTACGAATAATTCATAGTTGCTACGAATTTGAGCTGTAAACTATGATGCTACGAAAATCGGCTCAAAACTACGTTTTGCCTTGTGATTTCCAATCTTTCTCTATCCACACCATAAATGTCAATTTTCCTTTCAAACTTGATTTATTAATGTATAAAGAGGTAGAATTGTTAAATATGTCTCATTCATGTAGTATTTTTTTGTGTTCCCACCTGCTAACGTTCGGCAAACAAACTCCTTGCGAAAGCATTGGGATTTCTAATCTTTCTCCATCCGCAACATAAATGTCAATGTTCATTTTTGTTATAAGTCATATCATAAATATTTAATTATATCTATATTTTTATAAAGTGAAATTAAAGTTAATTTGTTAAGGTATTTATATATTCTATAAAGTAAATTATTTAAATTAAATTTAGTTTGATATGACTTACGTTTTTTTTATCGCTCTCGTGGCCGCATTTTTGTTTATCTTCTTGCTCTAGTTTATTCCACAGATGTGAATAGCTGAAATTGTAAACATGTGAGTAATAGCGGTGAATCACAGTTATTGCTCTTGTTTCTGTTCACTCTCATCAAAAACGATGTCCATGGTTGTAAGATAAATAAGCCAGTGATGAAGACTAGTTTAGTGATTGCCAAGTGGCAACAGCAAGATGCAAATTGGTTTTGTTTGTATTGTATAAAAGACGTTTGCATCTGTTTTCTTTCTCTTATTTTTTCAACGTTATAAGATGTAGTTTTGATTTTCAGTTACCAGCAGGATATGCTGGTTTATTTAATATTTTTTCTTTTTCATCTGTAAATATTCATATTCAAATAAATTATGTTTGTTAATATATAAAAGTTTTCTTCATTGAGTCTTCCACATCAAACGTATAACTGCCATGTAATTTTTCCTCTTAAATTTTTTATTAAAGTATCTCTGCTGTTTTAGTTTATTTAAACTTTAATTCAACAAGGTTATGGGCCCAGTTAATGCCCCTCTAACCATAAGATATATAGTTTGAGGAATTTATGGTTTAATGATGTGGAAGTGAAGAGTAATGTTTACATCCGGACTTCAGTTTGCCGAGTTTTTATGAGCCGTTCCAGTTATCAAATAATGAACTCATAGAAGTGCTGAATATGCTTGACTGTTAGTTATCCATGAAGAAAGGCCCAGATGAACGTTTTTTTTTTCTCTTTTGTCAAAGTTTGAATTGACAAATTGAAATGGAGGAAAAGGAGTTCAAAGGGACTTTATTGACGTCTACTAACTGGGATAGTTGGAAAACTGAAATTAAAGTGGCTTTGATGCACTATGGTGCCTGGGTCTTTGTGGAGAATGAGAAATACATGGAACAACAGGCTAGTGACCAGGAAGGCTTAACGTGGAGAGAAAAGTATGAGCTGAATTTAAGGAAAGATAGAGCTTTTACAATTATTTACCAATCTTTAAGCCCTGAATTAAAGCCATTAATTAGTAATTTGACAGATGGTTACAAGGCCTGGAAGGTTCTGCATGAAAATTTTGAACGGAAGACAAGAGCTCGGGTAGTACAGCTGTTGGATGAATTTTTTGAAACAAAG
The DNA here is from genome assembly GCA_963930645.1 of Salticus scenicus. NCBI lineage: Eukaryota > Metazoa > Arthropoda > Arachnida > Araneae > Salticidae > Salticus > Salticus scenicus. Next base: position 130,774,738 of record OZ005654.1, read on the forward strand.
TTCTCTAGTGGTGAACCTGTCAACCTTTTTCTGTGCCGAGTAAAGAAAGCTGCTGAAAGGTTAAAGGACGTTGGACACCAGTTACAACCATTGTACATTGGATACCAGATGATCCGTATCTTACCAGAAGAGTTTCAAGCAACGGTCCAAGCTATTTATAGATGGAATGATGCAGACTTTGTTCCACAGAAGATTGAGGCGGAACTTCTTTTGGAGGAAAATAGACTGAATTTTGTTAAAAAAGACTTGCTGAGGAACTCTGAATTAGCTTTTTCAACTCTTTGTAAGACAGGTAAAACTTTAGATACTAGTAATGTTAAAAATATGAGTTCTAAAAATGTTAAAGAAAGTAATTATAAAAGTAAAAATTTTAATTCTAATAAATGTAAAAAATTTAATGGTTTTTCTGCTAATGAAAATTTTAACAAAAGTAAAATTGGACCCTGTTTTAAATGTAAACAGTATGGTCATTTAAAGTCTCAATGTGTTAATAGAAGTGCTCATTCCCGAAATTTTAATGAAACTAGTAATATAGAAGTTAATGAGAAATTTAGTTTTGCTTTTTCTGAATGTAGTTTAACAGAAATTTTCCCTCAGTTTTCTGAGGCAAATTCATCAGTTGCAAATTCTGATAAAATAACATGGGTATTTGATACTGCAGCGACGGCACATTTTTGCAACAATAGAGATTTATATCTAGATTTTGAGCCTGTAACTGATGTTCAAATGTCTCTTGCTGTAGGTGAAAAAGAGAGTAATGTTTTAGGAAGGGGTACTATTCAGTTTAATGTTAAATGTAATAATAACTATAATCAGATAACTTTAAAAAATGTTTTATACAATCCAAAATTAAGAAGAAATTTAATATCAGGTGTTAAGTTAGAAAAATTAGGCTTAAGTTTTTCTGGCAGAAATGGAAAAATTCGAGTTTTTGACAAAGATGGAAATGAGTTATTCTATGCATTGAGGAAAGGTGATTTGTATTTTTTTAAACCAACAAAATATGTAACAAATGGTGGTGCAACTTCGGCTAGTCTTACTGTTCAGGAAAATTCTAAACCTGTTGATTTTTGGCATAATAGATTTTGTCATATTAATGATGACTATTTAATTAATACTAGTAAATGTCAAGCTGTTAAAGGATTGCCTATTTTGAGTAAGATGGCTGAAGATTGCATACCATGTAAACTTGCTAAAAGTAAAAGAGTATCTTTTAAAGCTATTGGTCAAGTAAGATCTAAAAATGTTCTTGAATTGTTACATATGGATGTTTGTGGACCATTACCAGTTTTAACTCAGGGAGGTAATAGATATTTTTTAACTGTAATTGATGATTATTCACGTAGAGTTGCAGTTTATCCCATTAGAAATAAATCTGATGTTTTTGAAACTTTTTTGAGATTTTCTAGAAGAGCAGAAAGACTTTTAAACAAGAAAATAATTGCTATTAGAACTGATGGGGGTTTGGAATTTTGTAACAAGGAGTTTGAAAATTTTTTGGAAAAGCAGGGTATTAAACATGAAAAAACAAATGTTTATTCTCCAGAAATGAACGGTGTGGCAGAAAGGTTCAATTTAACTGCTTTGGATGGTGTTAAGACTTTGCTTGAATCTAGTGGTTTACCTCAAAAATTTTGGGGGGAGGCTTTGATGTGTTTCACTTATGTTTGGAATAGAGTTTGCCACAAGAAGGATAAAACTCCTTTTGAGTTGTTTACTGGCAGAAAGCCTTCTGTTTCTCATCTAAAACCATTTGGTTGCCTGGCTTTTGTAAACGTACCTAAACAACTCAGGAAAAAGCTCGATATGAGAGCCAAACTGGGAATTATGTTGGGGTATGCACAAAAAACCAAAGGTTACAGAATTTGGATAGTTGAGGATCAGAAATTAATTGAAACCATCAATGTAAAGTTTAATGAAACCAAAAAAGGGGTAGATGAAATTAAATGTAATAAAGTAATTAAAGGTCAAAATTTTTACTTTTCTGTTCCAGATTATGATAATGATATTGATTTAGGCCCTACTATTCATGAGCTAGCAGAACGCTTAGAATCTCGTGAGGGGGGGAGAATAGTTCAGTCTCAGGAAGTAGAGGGAACTAGTTTAACGCCATGTGATTCCATTCCATGGATACGTAGAGCTGTACCTCGAAAAACTGGAACTAGAACTGATATCTATTATGGAATAGAGGGTGAAAATATAAGGCTACGATCATTACAAGATGTTAAAAAATATTGTTTAGAAAAGAAAATAGAATGTAATGATAAACTCTTTGATTTTTCGGGTAAAAATTTAACTGCTGGTAAACTTGTAAATTCTTCAGATTCTAATGATGAAGCTAACCTGATTGAAATTAAAATTCCTAGTAATTTTTTTTGAAGCTGTTAACTCGCCTGAAGCATCTGAGTGGGATAATGCCATGAAACAAGAGATGCAGGTCATGTATGATCGTAAAGTTTGGGAATTGGTAGAACCACCTAGAGGAGCTAAAATTTTGGGAAACAGGTGGGTATATACTCTTAAAAGAAATGAAAAAGGTGAAATTATAAGGTATAAAGCTCGTTTAGTAGCTAAAGGGTTCAATCAGGTCAAAGGGGAAAATTATGAAGAAGTGTTTAGTCCAGTGGTGAATTTTTCTATTATAAGACTATTTTTTTCTATATATGTATGTTTATTTAATTGGTTTCATGTACAAATAGATGTTAATAATGCATATTTATATGCAAAATTAGATGAAACAGTTTTTATGTTACAGCCTGAGGGTTTTATTAAAGATAAAGGTAAAATTTGTAAACTGGAAAAAGCATTGTATGGACTCCATCAAAGTAGTCGAGCATGGTTTTTTGAACTAGATGATGTTTTGAAAAACTTGCAATTTCATAAACTGGACTGGTGTAATTGTGTTTATACATATAATTGTAATATAATTTTATTATTGTATGTAGATGACATTGTCATCTTTGGTAAAAATCAGGAAGATTTGGAATTTGCGATAAACTTGTTACAGCAGAAATTTGATTTAAAGATTCTGGGTAAGACTAAAAAACTTTTAGGTATTGAGTTTGAAGAAGAGGGAGGAAAATTGTTTATTCATCAAAAGGCTTATATCAATAAGATTTGTAAGCAGTATGAAAATTATAAATATCCCATTACTTCTTTGCCAATTCCTAAAGGAGAAATTTTTTCTGAATTAGATTCCCCTAAAACTGAAGCTGAAATTAGAGAAATGGAATCTTACCCATATAGAAATTTAATTGGTTGTTTAGCTTTTATAGCAAGTCGTACTAGACCAGATATTGTTTTTGCTGTAAACTTGTTGTCGCAGTTCCAATCTAATCCAGGTATGAAACATTGGAACAGTGTTTTGAAATTATTGGGTTATCTTAAAAATACAATTAGTTATAAATTAGAATTGTCCAGGGTTAACAACTTAGAATTGAAATGTTATTCTGATTCAGATTTTGCTGCCAATAGAGATGACAGGGTATCAATGGGAGGATATATACTATTTTTAGGTGAAGCTCCTGTATCATGGAGAACATTTAAACAGAAATGTGTTAGTCTCTCAACCATGGAGGCAGAATATATCAGTTTAACAGAAGCCGCTAAAGAATTGACCTGGATTAAAAATGTTTTATTAAATAATAGTTTAGATTTAAAGTTAGAAAATTGTATTTTATATTGTGATAACTGTAGTGAGTATTTTATTTAGATACATCAGCAGAAGTGTAATGCAGAAGAAGAGTGACTGAGAAAAAACCATATAGAAGAATTGTTTTGTTTAATAGCTACTTGAAAGAAGGAAAGTCTCATATGATACTAAAATCGCTTTTATTTCTTTAATATAGAGACATTCAATCACTTTCAGCATTTCCACTAAAAGCAGTTAATTCATACAACTTTAAATCATTAATAAAACTTAATAAATATATTTAGAAACTTAACAATTAAAAAATAAACTCAACAAATTATCAATTTGATCCGGACCAGCCGGTCAAACTTTACATTACTGTATCAGATAACAAGATCCATGCCAATTACCAACACAATACACCTCAGAACTAAACAGATCTGATATTTATATATCTGAAATAAGGACGTTTAGATCGTCATCGATCAAACAGACGAATCACAAACGAACACCTGGCAGGTGTAAAAAGAAACAATTAAGATTTGCATAATGACGATCGATCTTTAGCTACGATGTCGCCATCTAGTGGGAAAAACATCGTTAGAAAAATTAAAACAGTCCAAAATTGATAATGAAAGGTGTTGCATGGAAAAGATCGTTTTTAATGTAAACAAAATGGTAATTGATAATTAACAGTATAAAAATAAAGTTTAAACAACTGAAAAATAAAGAACTGAAGTAAGTAAGTCTTAATTTATAATCTATTAAATAAATTAAATAAGTTATTTTATAAAAATGATAAAATGACTAAACATAGCATAAACTTTCAAAATAGATGATATAATATGATTAAATAGCTATGTCTATAGGCATGAGGGAAAGTTAGGAGGCGATGAGAATAAAATAAACTAAGGATTTTCTCATCAAATGCCCCCCCTCTCATTGCCTCATAAAAACAAAATGCATGACTCCTTAAGAAGGAAAAATCAGCATGGACCCATTACCAAACATCTTAAACAAGAAAAAAAAAAAATTTAATTAAATTTCAAACCAATGCAGTCAAACATCCCAATAACACAAAAGTTAATAGCTAAATTTAACACGAAGACAACAATTAAGTTGTAACAAATCCAACTTAAAAAAAATCTTAAAGCATCTTTCTCCAAAGAAAATTTCAATTTTTTTTTCATCTTAAGTCTTAAAACTCCATCAATTAAAAAGAAAATTTTAACTACTCCAATCTAGAACAGAGTCTAGAATATCCTAGATAAGAGGCTAACAAAAAAAAACACAATTCCTTCCATTTCAGAAAACAAGTCCAAGAAAAATTTGTTTCATTTTAAAATTTCATTAACAAACATGGAAAAATATATTTACCAAAAAAAAAATTACTTATTAATTTCAAATCCAACATTAAACTCCAAATCAAATATTTAAACCTATATCAAAAGCAAATTACAAATACAAAATAATCTTTATTTAACAAAAAAATTTCAATTTCTAGCCATCCAGAACTTGGTAAAAAGGACAAAACATCGGCCTTTCGCATTCACTTATTCGTCTTTCAAACATATTCAAGAATGAATATAGGCACAACTATTCACTTCTTTTAAAACAAATTCCGGCTAGCACGGAAAGCATACGTTCCACATGAAATGAGGTTTCTAGATGCCTAGAAAAGAAAAGAAATTATAATACACATAAAAGATATAAACAGAACAAATTTTAATTATGGTAGACGGGGCCTAGTGACATTGCCAAAATTCAAAAAAAAAATTGGGACTTACAAAAATAAAAATAACATGCCCGCGCAAGGGCCTACATATGGTGGTAACTCCCAGAAAAACTATTCCTAAATGATTCTCTGACAATTTACCGGTCAAGGGTCACCTATCCGAAACGGTACTATAGGCTGTTCGAATCATCGTAAATAGCCACCAAAAGCACCATTTCCATACATAGACGGGAATTAAATTGTCTACCAAATTAAAAGAATACTAAATGAAGTAAAATAAATTTAAAGTACTAAAAAAAACTTGCTTAAATCAAAAGTAATAAAATAATTACATAAGTAAAAAAAAAAAATGCTGGGACAAACTGTTATAATAAATATGTACAAATCAGCAATTTTAACTAATCAAAAAGTCCATGAAGTTGAAACACTAGATTAGAACAATGTGCAATCCAAATTTTAAAACAATGTAAATATTTAAACAATTTCTATTTTAAAACAATGTACTGGACAAAAAAAAAATATATATTTAAATGTACTTAAATTATCTATAAGAAAAATATGACATACAAAATTCATATATGTACAAGAGAAAAATTATGTTATAAATATTAAATTTACAAAATTCAAAAGTTCATTTTTTGTCAAAGGTTTGGTGAAAATATCTGCAAGGTTTGATTTACTACGTACATAAGAAACAGAAAATTCACCATTATTTAAAAGATCTCTAATAAAAAATTCTTTTTGTAAAAAAATAGAACCGACTCCTAAAAGCAACTACTATTCAAACAAATAATAATAATAAAAAAAAGTATGAAATGAAACTAAATTGCGCCTAAAAGTATAAAATAATTTCCTTCGCCAAACAACCTATAACACTACAATTAATCATAACTTTTGAAGTCGGCGCAAAATTAAATAAAATTTAATTAGTTTTTAAAGGTTTGTTTTTAGGCCGGTAGCAACAAATGCTGTTGTCTCGAATGATCCATTTTCATGTTTCCTTTATTATTTTATCACTGTATACAATTGGTCCATTGGTAGTATCTACACAGAACAGTGAACATTCTTCACAATGCGGTATTTATGTTTCTACGAAGTTAGAGTTTCCTTTGCAAATTTGATATATCTGTGATAACTATAATCCTTGGTGGCTTTTGGATTTGGCGTTCAAAACGTATTGCAAAAATATACACGCAAGATGTATATTTTCATAATATATTTTGTACGAAGTATTGTTTCATATTCTTGATTACTCTCTTAATATACCTTATCAAATTAATCATGATATCCCAAAGAAATTAAATATGTTTGCCAGATAATTTTAAGATTTTTCTTTCACCAAGGACGTCAGATACCAGCATCTTCGCCAACTTTTGCTGCTTACGAAAACTTATTTGTTTTCTTGAATCAAAATTGTTTTTGGCTGCGTTTTGCAGGTGACAATGTGAGATGTGTATTTTGAATAGGATTTGATATTTGTATTGAATAAAAGTATCAATTTTTATTTAATTTTGCGCCGACTTCAAAAGTTATGATTAATTGTAGTGTTATAGGTTGTTTGGCGAAGGAAATTATTTTATACTTTTAGGCGCAATTTAGTTTCATTTCATACTTTTTTTTATTATTATTATTTGTTTGAATAGTAGTTGCTTTTAGGAGTCGGTTCTATTTTTTTACAAAAAGAATTTATTTTTCTCTTTTCAGTGAAAACTTATTCATATAGCAGAACATCAAAAGACGTTCGACGGCAGTTTCACAAATCACAACTTCCAAGAAAAGTGACATAACTCAAAAAATGGTTTATGTCACTGAAAAATACATGAAATGCTCCCAATGTGAACAAAAAAGTTACATCTCCATCTAGAAAGTTATCCACTCGAGAGACAGTTGTGCCAGTTTTATTCTAGTCAAGTTATTTTTAAATTGATTTTTCTCAAAAGCTGCATTTTTAAGTTGTGTCACTTTTCTTGCCTTTATCGGATATGAGCAAAAAACTATCTATTGAATGAACATACGTTAAGTTAAAAAGTCTTTAGAAATGTAAAGAACGGATACGCTGTATTCGTAACCAAATTCTGTTAGGCATATATATTGAACTTTACAGTGAATACTTGTCACTCGCTGCCCTGAAAATTGCGCAGCGTAAAGTTCGAACAAAGAGCAAAATATGCATTGCAGCTGACGGACAGAAGTTTCAACATCGATACTTACATACCGCTTTTACCAGTGTAGCTGCATTCGTTCAGCAGTTAAAGTGAGAACAGATTTTTGTGAGTATCCTGTAATTTGTTTATATCTTAATGAAATCATAATGAAACCTATTTCAGGCTAAGATCATTACGAAAACAAAAAAGTATTAAAATTAAATCATCTCTTACGAAGTCATAAGCTAACAAATTTCAACAACAACAACAACAATGAGAAACATGGTTTGTATTGAGAACCTCTTCCTTAATGAAGTCGGTTTAAAGCGTCTATGTGTTAATCGATGCGACCGCTTACAATAACCATACTTTGAATTCTACATAGCATAAATGTCACTCGCTGTGCTACAACATATGCAATGTCGTTCAAGTGCGCACAAAATAGGAGATTGTGAACAAACAAATGCACGTTTTAAGCGTTCTGTTTTTAGCATTAACGTCTAAACTATCTTTTCGTACTAAATCGATGATGCTCTGCAATTTTATAATTCTGTTTTTCCCCTGTCTTGAACTGTTTCCGAGATAGGAACGCCAACTCCACTGTTTCCCACCAGGTGGTGCTGTAGACGGTTGAATCACGCAGCACATATCCACTTTACTATACCTTCATACCACTTTTATAACTATAGCTGCAGCTGTTCAGCAGTTAAAAGAGTCGGGACTGACTTTTTTGGGCACCCTGTATTTTCTTTTGATCGTAAAGATATTGCAATGGGACCTATTTCAGACCAAGACCTTTACAATAAAACAAAAAAGTACCAAAATCGGATTACCTGCTCAGAAGTTATGAGCTAACAAACAAATATAAAAACAAAAGAACATACGGTGTGAATTGAGAACCACCTCATATTTGAAGTCGGTTAATTAGAGCATCTCTTACGAAGTTATAAGCTTACAAACACCAGCAACAACACATAGCTCGAATTAAGAACACCCTCTTTTTTGAAGTTGGTTGAAAACGACTTTGCGCTAATCGATGTGACCTCTTACAGTAACAGTACTTTGAACCACAGAGTATACGTGTCATCCGCTACGCTGCAAAGTGTGCAACGTAGTTCAAGTGTGCACAGTGTAGGAAATTGCGAAGAAACAACTGCACGTTTTAAGCGTTCTATTTTTAGCAATAAAGTCTAAAAACTGTCTTTTCTTAGTAAATCGATGATGTTCTACAACTTCGTAATTAACTTTTCCCCCATCTTGAACCGTTTTTGAGATAGGAGCGCTGATTCCGCTGTTTTTCACCAGATGGCGTTTTATTTTCTTTAGATTGTAAAGATATTACAATGGGACCTACTTCAGATCAAGATCTTTATAACAAAACAAAAAGTATCAAGTAACCGTATTTTGAACTATATAACGTATGTCTCACCAGCTACGCTACAATGTGTGCAATGTAGCTCAAGTGTGCATAGTGTAAAAAATTGCGAACAAACAAATGCACGTTTTTAGAATTGTATTTTTAGCATCGATGTCTAAACTATCTTTTCGTACTAAATCGATGATGCCCTGCAATTTTATAATTCACTTTTTCCCCCTGTCTTCAACCATTTCCGAGATAGGAACGCTAGCATGAATGTCTAAACTATCTTTTTGTACTAAATCGATGATACTTTTCAACTTTGAAATTTACTTTTTTCTCTAGAACCGATTTCTAGATAGTAACACTAACTCCGCTATTTTCCACTAGGTGGCGCTGTAAGCAGTTTAACCTTGTACTGCATGGCCACTTTGCTATACTTACATACCATTTTTAACACTATAGCTGCAGCCGTTTCGCAGTTAAAAGAGTTGGGACTGATTTTTTTGGGCACCCTGTATTTTCTTTAGATTGTAAAGATATTACAATGGGACCTATTGCAGACCAAGACCTTTTCAGCAAAACAAAAAGTTTCAAAATCGGAGCATCCGTTCAGAAGTAATGAGCTAACAAACATAAAAAAAACATACGGTTTGAATTGAGAACCTTCCTTCTTTTTTGAAGTCGGTTAAAAATAATTTAACGTCTATATGCTTAGTTTTATAATTTTCCACTGGTGATTTTATGAAATCTATAGCAGCTTGATTATCAACTCTCATTACAGCATCATTATCTAAATTAGAAAAAAATACATTTCTCAGCACATTCACGACGTATCCGATCAAACCAAACCAAATTCTTTACAGCCTCAGTCATTGCGATAAATTCAGATTCCATGGTCGACAAACTAACACATTTTTCTTTAAAAGTACGCCAGTCGACCGGAGACTTATCAAGCAAAACTATCTGACCGCCAATTGAGGTCCGATCGTCACGGTTAGCTGCGAAATCTGCATCGGAGAAAATTACTAAATCATTAGATTTACAAGAAAGTTTAAGTTTGTAATGAGAAGTTGATTTTACATAGCCCAATAATCTCAATAAACCATCCCAATGGAACAAACCAGGATTTGATTGAAATTGACTCAGGACATTAACAGAGTAGGCTATATCAGGACGAGTACGACCAGCTAAAAAAGAAAGACATCCCAAAACACTACGATACGGTAAATGAGACATTTCAGTTATATCTTGACTAGATGTAGGACAATGAGATTTGGAAAACACAGTACCTTTACTGATAGGTAAAGAGGAATGAGGAATTTTAAACTTAGAAAATCTTTCACAAACATCATTAATGTAATTGGATTGGTGAATTACTACTCCAGATGGAGTATCCTCAAACTCAACCCCTAATAATTTTCTCGTTCTCCCCAATTCTTTTATATCAAAATTTGACTTTAATAAAACTAAAACTTTATCAATAAATTTCTTATGTTTTCCAAAAATTACGATATCATCAACATAAAGAAGAAGTACAACATCTGTCCCATAAAGATAAACGCAATTACAAGATGATAACTTTCTAAATCCAATCTTAATTAAAACATGATGTATTTCATAAAACCATTCTCTCCCACTTTGATGTAATCCATACAGAGCCCGGTCCAGTTTGCAGTACAAAGTCTCTTTACCAGGTTCAACAAATCCAGGAGGTTGTAGCATATACACGTCCTCACTTAGTGGTGCATACAGGTAAGCACAGGTGACGTCACACTGAATATGCGACCACCCACAACATGAAACAAGAAGGGAGAAAAAGAACCGGATAACACCAAAATTTACAACAGGACTAAATGTTTCTTCATAGGATTCACCTTTAACCTGTTTAAATCCCTGGGCCACAAGGCGAGCCTTATGTCTAACTATCTGTCCAAACTCATCCCTTTTTATTGTGTAAACCCACCGGCAACCAACAGGAGTGACGTGATTAGGTAGTTCAGACAAATGCCAAACTCCACGTTCTTGCATAACCTTCATTTTCTGTTTCATTGCACTCCACCAAACCTGACTCTGCCTGGAATTACATGCCTGTTTAAAAGTCCTGGGAGTCTCCTCCCGATCTAGTCATGCTGAAGGGTGAACTAAACTCGAAACAACTGAATCACTCTCACTGTCACTATTATCACTATCTGAAAAATCTGATGAATTACTTGGAATCGGAATAATGCCAGAATACGGATTTGAACCACTAAAATCAAATAAATCAGGATTAAACATCAATTTATTTTCTCTACAATAATTTTCAACATCATGAAGTGATCTAAGACGTTTGGTTTTGCCTAATTCATAAAAATAAATGTCAGTACGATTACCAGTACGACGAACAACAGGCTTCCTAGTCCAACTAACTTCCTTAAGATGGGTAATAGTAGACTGATTACTGCTAGACACTGAAACTTTACTCCCCACTCCACTAGGTTGAGAATCCGGGGTACTGTTGGAAGGACCTGGGATGGCCACAGGTACAACTTCAACAACGTCCTCCAGACTTTGCTCAACACTAGGAGAGAAAAGGGCATAATCATCGGTGCCCAGTGCAGCTCCACTGCGACCTAAACCACAACACGATTCATCAAAATTGACATTACCAGATTCAATAATTTCATTAGTCTCTGGAATCCAAATTCTATACCCCTTTGTTTTGAAAGCGTAACCTACTAAATAACCCTTACGGGCCTTTGCTTCAAGTTTAAATCGCATTTGCTTTGGCACACCAACATAAGTAACCGTACCAAAAGGCCTTAAGTGTCGAACAGAAGGTTTTCTTCCACCATATAACTCAAAAGGGGTTTTCTTCAAAAGTTTGGGACAAACACGATTCCAAGTATAAACAAAATATTTAAGAGCTTCAGGCCAAAAACTAGGATCCAAGTTACTTTCAATTAACAATGTACGAATACCATCAGCTGCGGTAGACATGAACCGTTCTGCAACACCGTTTTGTTGGGGAGTATAGACGTTTGTAAACTCATGACGAATACCTTTCTCACTAAAAAAATTATCAAAAGATTGATTAACAAATTCTCCACCATTGTCTGACCTAAAGGATTTAACCTTTCTTCCCAAGAAAGTCTCAGCCTTAATAATATGGTTTTTCACCACATCAAAAACTTCAGACTTCATACTTAAAGGATATACAGAAACCCGGCGAGAGAAATCATCAATGATTGAGAGAAAGTATTTTTCGCCATTTCGTCCCTCATTTCTACACGGTCCCCAAACATCAGCATACAGGAGCTCTAGTGGATGATTTGACCTGATATTTTTACTAGGTTTATGAGATACACTTCTAAACTTTCCTAACTTACAAAATTCACAAATGAAATCAGATTCCCTTAAGCCTGGTAATCCCCGTACACCTTGTCTGCGACTAGTATGAGCTACTAAAGATTGACTAATATGACCAAATCTGCGATGCCAATGCATCATTCGACTTCTAGCATTAGCGGACAATACTTCAAATTTAACAGACTTTTTACGGGAATCAGGGATTTTAGGATAAAGTTTATAGGTTCTATCTTTAAGATAAGCACTAAACAGGTACTCATCCCCCCGGTATATTTTCACCTCGCCTTGACTACCACAAAAAGATAAACCCTTCAAATCTAATTGTGGTCCAGACACAAGATTTCTACTTAATTGATCTGAATACATTACATTACATAAAGTAAAGACTCTTTGACCAAATCTTAGCTTGACTTCTCCCTTACCCTGAATAGGGAATAAAACATCCTTCACAGCCACGGACATTTCGTCATTTAAAGTCTCAAATTTAGAAAATAAAGTCCTATTGTTACAAAAATGATGGCTCGCCCCACTGTCAAATAGCCAATCGCTTGATTTTACAACATTGCTTACACTTGAATGGGAAACAAATAAATTCAACTTACGTGAACTATCCGACGGTGATCTGGCAGCCTTTTTGGAACTCGAGAAATGTCCTCGACCATGGGGATTCCTTCCAACTGATCTGGACTCTCTATAAGATGGCAAAGGAGAAGCATCTGAACTAGAAGAAGTGGCACCAGTACTACATTCACTTGAAGCTGAAGATGGACCATTAAACCTAGGGCGACGATCATTTCTTCGTGAGGGAGAAAAACGTTGAGGAGACACAGAGTTCTTCTTAGAATAACATCTAGACCTCAAGTGACCCAGTTTTCCACATGACCAACATCTTCTATCCTTGAATCTGTTTTTAGTAGGCTGTCTTATATTAGACTTAGAAAAACTTGATACATTTACACTTTTAACACTGTCCTTATCCCGAAGCCTCATTCTAGTTTCTTCAGCAATAACACTATCCACAATTTTTTCAAATTGAAAATCTTCATCAGATTTACTCAACAACAACTGGACAATATTATCATAAACTGATGGCAAGTATCTCAAAAACTGATAGCATAAATAATTCTGTGAAAAATTGTCATCAATTTGTTTTAAATCAAGATAAATTTTCTTAAGTCGGGAGGCAAATAAATTTATAGACTCTCCATGTCTAATCCTGGCTTCCATTAATTCTGTAAATAAAGTTAAATGGTGAGCTCTAGTATCAGGATGAAAATTTTTCCGAAGTCTGTTCCAAGCATCTGTAGGTTCCTTACAGTCATCAATGATTCTTTTAAATTCTGGCTCCACATTGAGATAAATCAGAGAAAGTACTTGATTAGCACATAAAGTGAATAATTTAACATTCTCAGCTGTAACAGTTGAAGACACCTCTGGAATTTTCTGATCTTCATCAATTATCTCCCATAGACCCTTTTCCATTAACAAGTAACGCATATCAGAGATCCATGTTGAAAAGTTTCTTGAATTGAGCTTCTCAATCTGGTTGGTAGCCATGTTGGAAAATAAAACACTTTGAACTGGCAAAGAAACACCTTGAAAACTATCCTTTAATTCTTTTTCTGTTTGCCCCCCCGACTCTTCTAAATTTTCATCCGTTTCAACCTTTTTACTCATTTAAATTAACAAGTATCTTTCATGAAAAAAAACTTGTAAAAAAAAAACTTGATCCCATCAGTTATTGCTGTAATTTACTTTAGAAGATTAAATATTGCCATACTTCAAGTCTATTTTAACAAAAAAACCAGTTGGAAAAATCAATTCTGTGAATCAATTAAGTTCAATTGCAGAAAAAATTATGAAGAATTTAACTGAGTACATATTATAATTCAGTTCAATTGTAAAAATTCAAATTTAAATGAAGAAAACTTGTTAAAACAATAAAGTTCAACTGCATAAACTAAAATTTAAATGAAGAAAACTTGACAAATCAATGAAACTTGACAAAATAAATCTTAATTTCAATAAAGTAGATGCATAACTGCACATTTTCAACTGTAAACAAACTCTTACTAAAGCTGTAAATTAATCTCTTGAAATAAAAGTTCTGTAACTTGAAATTATATATAGTTTACTTCATAAATACATACTGAAAATCATCTTCTAGTTATGGAAAATATAGCCCATAACCTCTTGTAGTGAGTATTTTATTTAGATACATCAGCAGAAGTGTAATGCAGAAGAAGAGTGACTGAGAAAAAACCATATAGAAGAATTGTTTTGTTTAATAGCTACTTGAAAGAAGGAAAGTCTCATATGATACTAAAATCGCTTTTATTTCTTTAATATAGAGACATTCAATCACTTTCAGCATTTCCACTAAAAGCAGTTAATTCATACAACTTTAAATCATTAATAAAACTTAATAAATATATTTAGAAACTTAACAATTAAAAAATAAACTCAACAAATTATCAATTTGATCCGGACCAGCCGGTCAAACTTTACATTACTGTATCAGATAACAAGATCCATGCCAATTACCAACACAATACACCTCAGAACTAAACAGATCTGATATTTATATATCTGAAATAAGGACGTTTAGATCGTCATCGATCAAACAGACGAATCACAAACGAACACCTGGCAGGTGCAAAAAGAAACAATTAAGATTTGCATAATGACGATCGATCTTTAGCTACGATGTCGCCATCTAGTGGGAAAAACATCGTTAGAAAAATTAAAACAGTCCAAAATTGATAATGAAAGGTGTTGCATGGAAAAGATCGTTTTTAATGTAAACAAAATGGTAATTGATAATTAACAGTATAAAAATAAAGTTTAAACAACTGAAAAATAAAGAACTGAAGTAAGTAAGTCTTAATTTATAATCTATTAAATAAATTAAATAAGTTATTTTATAAAAATGATAAAATGACTAAACATAGCATAAACTTTCAAAATAGATGATATAATATGATTAAATAGCTATGTCTATAGGCATGAGGGAAAGTTAGGAGGCGATGAGAATAAAATAAACTAAGGATTTTCTCATCAATAACGAGGCAGCAATTTCTTTTTCAAATTCTCCTTTTGAAAATCATAGAACTAAGCATATACATATTAAATATCATTTTTTAAGGAATTTGGTTTTTGATAAAGTATTTAAATTAATGCATGTATCTAGTAAATTAAATTTAGCATATGCCTTTACTAAGCCACAAGTTAAAGAACAATTAATTAAATTTTGTAGGAGAATTTTTTCAGATATTGACATTGTTTAGTTAATGCCAATTTCTGTAGGCAATTTTTTTTTTTTTTTTTTATCATCGCTTTCTGCCAAACAAGGCGATGGCGATTTTACTTGATTTACGATCAAGCCAATTAATAAATAATTTTTAGATGCTAGCATGTTCACTCACATACATACACACACACACATGCATACATCATCTGAAAACGGACTTAGGGGACCTGAAAATGTATAGAAACACCAAAATCTCCAATTCGGATTTTTGACGTGATTACAATACTTTCCTCACACATATATATATATTCGGAAAGTAAAAAAAAAGAGAGAAATGAAACCAAAATTGAAGCTATTCTCTTTAAATGCATCCACTGAAGTCTCCTGATGTGCCTCTTATGAATTATTGTACACATTTGAATTTTTAAAACAAGCTCTTTATAAGCAGAATTTAAAAACATTGGATACGTTATGGTTCATTGTGGAGGAAGAGTGGCACAAAGTCAACCTTAATGTTCTAATAAATGCTATGTTATCAAGAAAATCAAATTTTAATATAATAGTTTACAAAAAGGGTATCAGATTGAACATACAGACCTGCCAACTGCTACGAATAATTCATAGTTGCTACGAATTTGAGCTGTAAACTATGATGCTACGAAAATCGGCTCAAAACTACGTTTTGCCTTGTGATTTCCAATCTTTCTCTATCCACACCATAAATGTCAATTTTCCTTTCAAACTTGATTTATTAATGTATAAAGAGGTAGAATTGTTAAATATGTCTCATTCATGTAGTATTTTTTTGTGTTCCCACCTGCTAACGTTCGGCAAACAAACTCCTTGCGAAAGCATTGGGATTTCTAATCTTTCTCCATCCGCAACATAAATGTCAATGTTCATTTTAACCCGGTGGAAGGCGCGCGCTAACCCTCGAACTGTTGGAATTCAGTTGCAGCTGCCTGATGCCATAAGTGTGCTAATTCGCCAAAAATAGTAAACTCTCATTTTGTTTCTTCTGCTCAGTTTGTGTCAGCGTTTTCTCATCATTGACCCCATCATTACATTATTGTTAGCAACACATGGAGCAAACAGATTTAGCGAAAGCCTCATATTTGTGCAAACAATAATGAAAGTGTAATTTGAAATGAAGATCTGCCATACGAAATTTGTATACGAAGGTTTACATAGCTCGAATAGTTTTGCTTTTTAAAGTAAGATATTAAATGGAATATTAAACGGTTTGTTGGTTGGGTTTTACGTCACATTAGTGTTGCGCTTTGGGCAATTGGCAAATAGTCTGGGACTCACCCATAAGGATGGTCCTGGGGAAGTAAATGGAATTGGTGCTTTGAGAAAAATGCTATGAATAGAATTACAAGTCTTAATAAAGTTTCAAGTTGTATCGGAATTATGGCTTTTGATAAATTTTTAATATTGTAGGTGCATTGGAAAATATTTTTGATGAAGTTCTGTTATGATTATCATTCAAAATGATTCTCCGATTTAATCTATCTTCACCATGAAGGCTCCATTCCCCTCCATGGAGGACCAAAATTTTGATGATATGTCTTCCAGTGGCGGCTCGTATTGGGGGTACTTCATCGAAACGTCTAGAAAAAGTACAAAGAATGGAACTTTTATTCACCTAATTGGCTGATTCGCTTATTTCGACAATCTAAGTGAATATGTTAACACTTCAAGAGCCAATTAAAAGAAAACGTTTTCGTTGTTAACATACTGTTTTCAGTCATTAGCCTGCAGCCCTCCCAAAACGTCACTCACGAGCCGCCACTGATGTCTTCTGACCACGTATCGGGGCGTATCCTAGACAGTGGCCATTTGTCAATAGTGTAGCACTAGTGCTACCTAAAACCTATATAATCTCAACCATGTACATACATTTATCGGTAAATATAAGATGTCAAGGAAGCCATCTACTCCGTAGAGGATCAAAATTGTGATGGTATGTCTCTGGACTATCCTTAGGAGTGAGTCCTTGTACGTCGCCAATTGTCCAATAGTGCAGCACTAGTGCGACGTTAAACCCAGCCTGCCTACCCACCCTGCAAATATACAAAAAATATACACCCTTAAGTGGTGTGTCCTAGACTGTAGCCAATTGTCTTAGCGTAGCACTAGTGTGACATAAAACGCACGTCCGCTCTCTCTCTTAGGGTTACATACAAACGGAACGCTTGCAATTTCGATGACGTAAATTTTGCAAGTTTTTTGCAAATACAGTCAGCAGCAAAAGTAACAGAGCACTAGCAAAAATTCCTATGTAAAAAAAGTACACTTAATGCAGATTTGTTAAATAAATCCTTGTCGAATCCTGTTCTCAATTAGTTTAAGAACATGATTCGACAAGGATTTATTTAACAAAACAGTGTTAAGTGTGCTTTTTTCATATAGGAATTTTTGCTAGTGCTCGGATACTTTTGCTGCCGACTGCAGTCATAGATTTGGAACGCTTGCAAACGGCTTTGCAACTGAAAGTGTTTCATTTGTATGTACCCCTAAAAAGTTTTAGCAGTTGTGGTGACTCAGTCATCCCATGCGAGTGCTACCGGTCTAATTAATTTAATGATATTTTAATGAATACAAATTAAGGGAGCCGTGCTGAGCGGGATTAACATTGCGTTATGCTACGCAATGGGCAATTGGAGACGCTCTATAGTTAGTTGGTTGATTTTTAACGTCACACTAGTACTGCGCTATGGGTAATTGAATGTACCCCTAAAGATTGTCCGGAGACATGCCATCACAATTTTGATCTTCCACGGAAGGTATGACCTCTTAAGGTAATATATTATAACTAAATTTAAATATTCAGTTTTTTTTTTTTTCGTTATTTGAAGACACTCACTATATACTTATAGAGATTAGTGTATAATCGATTTTAAACATTTTTCCCCAAAAGTTATTTTTTAAAAAATGGCGTTTGGAGGAGTTTTTCTTTTCTTTCTTTTTTTTTTTTTTTTCATCAAGAATGAGGTTGAGTGAGTTTAACGTCTAACTAGAACTGCGCAGTGGGATATTAGCGATAGTCTGTGATTAACTTTAAGGGATGGGTTAAACTGTTATATTATTTACATATAATATTATGTGTATTTAATTTTATATATAATGTTTAAATTATATATATATATATATATATATATATAATCAAAACATGTATGTGTATATATAATAAATTGTTTCCATACGTATTTTAAACCCTAGGCTTAAAATCAATATTGTCTCCAATAGCTCACTATGTAGTTCTAGAGCTACACTAATAAACCCTTTCTAGTCTAATCCACATGTATTCAGCGTTCTGTTTGACGTAACTCGCACTCTCTTACGTATTCTGTGGAGGGTTGCAATTTTCGGCATGATAAGAAAAGCGCCATGTTGGCTATTTTTCGAAACCGGCTACCTATTCCAATGAATTGTCTTTTTTGGGGTAACTGAGTCACCCCAGCGAGTGATACCGGGTTAAATTTACTTTATTAGATTCTAAAACCTATGAAGAAGTTGAATTGTTCAATGTTTCCTGTTCATATTTTTTTTATCCCCCTTACCCCCACCCTCTCCTAACTATCAATGATCAAATGCCTGCAGAAGCATTTGAATGTGTTAACACTTATATTTTAACATTTTAAATAATCATCCCAATGCTAAGATTATAATTTTTTGCAATTATTATAATTTATAATTTCTTAAGTTATGCACATAATTAAACACACAACCAAAATATTTATTTAATAAGTAACATTTTTGCTGAACTAGTTGATTATAGTGAAAAAGCAGTAATTCTGCATTTTGAGTAAAATTATTTAACACCTGGTTTCATAAATCATGTTTGTTTCTGAAAACAGTCTTTCGCTATATATGAACACTAATACAAATTATTTAGATAGAAGTAATAACTTTAAAAATGTTTAATCTAAAGTAGGAGAAAAAAAAAAAAAAACATACTGTGGCGAGATTTTGGCTGCAAGTATTGCCTGATGTCCAGCATTTAGCTAAACTGACATCCATTGCATCTCTAATACATTCATACATTCATTTGTTTAGGATTCGTGTATTTCATGATAAAAATGAACCAATCAACCATCAAATCTCTATTTTTAAAATTGGTGTACTACTAATTTTCATTTTTTAAAGGTTTGCAGGTCTGTGAACATATTATGAAATAAATTTCTTATATTTGGTTATATATCTTTGCAAAATTGTTACGTAAATGTGTGAACACCCTCTATACGTTTTATGTACACAAACATCAAACCGTCTCAATTATATATATTAAAAGCAAAAACTGTTTTATTTATGAGACAA
This sequence comes from Salticus scenicus, assembly GCA_963930645.1. Lineage (NCBI taxonomy): Eukaryota > Metazoa > Arthropoda > Arachnida > Araneae > Salticidae > Salticus > Salticus scenicus. The sequence goes on from OZ005654.1 coordinate 130,794,529, forward strand.
AGATTTTAAGTTAAAATACATTTAAAAACAAAATATACATATAAAAACAATTAAAATCTAGACTTTTGAAACCCGTCCGGTTTTTTTCATCAGTAATTACAACATAATATGCAAACATTACATGAATACTCAAGGAATTTAAAGGAGTACCGAATATTGAGGAGCCAGTGCGCATACTTCATTGATAGTGTGGAGATGCTTGGCAGTGTGCCAGCTCTCAAGGAAAATACGCGATTTATAATTATCAAAACTAGAATTTAGAATTTTTATATTATCGAAGTCAGGAATATGATCGGTTTCTATTTGAATGGATTACAATTTTAGAATTTTGGTTGCAATTTTTAAAAGATCGTCTGTGTTCCTGTAGTCTAATTTTTTGCTGTGCGGCCAGTTTCACCTATATAAACATATTTGCAATTTTTACAAGGAATTAAATATATTACTCCAGTTAAATCCATAGAAGGGGTTGTGGGTTTAAAGTTAAAAAGGATGTTTTTTAATTGTTTAATTGGCCGGAAAGCAATATAAATATTATGTGGTTTAAGTAATTTAGAAATAAATTCTGAAGGAAATCCAAAATATGGCATAGGAATATAATTGTTCTTATTAATTAGTGAATTTTTCATTTGCATTGGAGTAGAGGGGGAAATTGCAGGAGGAAACGAAGGAAAGGGGAAGCAGATAACTTTTTCCCTCTATATTATTCATCTGATCCTTTGCTAAAATAATTTTGATTTTGGCATCATGTTTATAACACAAACCCCACAAACTGGCTTTTTTTTTCTTTTTTACATAAAAAGAAATATATTTATTTACATGTAAATAATAAAATTAAACGCTATGAAAACTTAAACTTGCACATAAACTTAAAGTGTTTTTGCTTTGTCCTTTTGTTAAAATTCTCTCATTGCTTCATTTTAAAATTAATCTTAGTCCATTTTCCATTCAATATTAGTGGTATATGATTTACAGAAAATAATCAAATAAAGTTACAGTAAGTTTGTAGTGAATAAATTCAATTAAATTAACTGTTTTCCTTAAAGTACTATTGTATTTCTCAGGTTATTTAATTTAGAATTTAATTAAATATTAATGGTTAATTTGGATTTTGGTGACATTTAGTCTTCTGTTATGCTTTATTTTACTATGTTTTAAATTATAATTTTTTACTCTTATATATATGTAATGATAAAAATGAGTCTGGATTACAGATGTATGCGATCATCTTATGAAAGGAATTAGGAGTCCATTAGTTAAACGAATATTCCTTTATTAAGTTCTAAGGTGCAGTCACCATAGAGATGATGCAGTCATGGGCCGGTTGTTCGGACATCCTGAGCGGATCCTTCTGGAAAAACAATGCCGATGGTCAGCGATTATCCAGCCACGGGACCCTGAAGGGCCGCCAATCTATTTATATAATGAAGTATTAATTACGTGTGCATTTATTAAGCAAGTAAATATCGGAAAAAGCCACGATTACTCATGCGTTCCAGCTTAAATACCTTGTATTTGGTTGCGAATATTAAGTCCTCCTCTGCTTAATCATTGGCTATTAACTTTATGATTGACAGTTTCACTCTGGCCTGGATCTCCGGGATTAATTAATATGCATTACTTAACTACAAGAAACGGAGAGCTGCACTTACTCAGCATTTTTATTCTAAAAGTTGTCCAATTTTTCTGACTTTCGCATTATGAAAGTACATTGTCATCATATACATGCAGTATTAAGAGGGTTTTATTTAATATTATTAAGAGACAGATAAAAAGGCCAATAACAGCTTCACTACTTGAACATTTTGTCTAAAAGTGCATTGTGATAGTCAGAATTATTGAAGTGAAACTTTCTTTGAGTGCACTGCACATATTTCTCTCTTTTTCTTTTTTTTTTTTTTTTTTTCCTACTGAATTTTCAGAATCTTACCTGTATGTTATGCATATTCATGTGAATTTTGGCAATTTAACTCATAATATTTATGCATGAGATCTTTTATTTTTTTAATAGGCTGGTTGGGAAATGGTGAATGCTGAAGACGGCACAACAATCTTGGAGGAGACACCTACTTCTCCAACTGTGGTTCCCACCCCTCCGTCCAATCACTCTCCCTTGCCTCCTGGGTGGGAGGAAAGGCAAGATGCTAATGGTAGGACATATTACGTGAATCATGCAGCTCGTTCTACTCAGTGGGAACGTCCAACTGGGTTAGTATCTCAAAGCTTTAAATGGGGGATGTTTTGTTTTTCTGTGATTGATATATGTATGTACTTTTTTATTTTAAAAAAATCAACTGAAATATTTATTTTACTTATCTATTTGAAGTATTTTATGTTTGATATACAAAATGGACACAAGTAAAAAATTTTTACTTTTTTTTCTTTTTGTCTTTAAAAAAAAAAAAAAAAAAAAACATTTTTACTCACTAAAATCAAAAACAATACTTAAGTTCCATCAAGTTTAGTTTTATTTGCAAAACTCATATTTTTACTTGATTTTTGCATGAAATCTATTATAATATTGTGGATTATAAAACCATATTCAATAATTATTTCTTGCTTTAAAAAATTATTTATTAAATTAAATGTAAAAAGATGCAAAATTGTAAAATTTCCAAAGTTGTACTGAATTACTTGTGTTGTGTTAGTTGTGAAATTGACTCAATCTTGATATTCTTTCTGTAACAAAGGGTGCACACGTAGAAGTTAATTGACAAGGGAAATAAAACTTTTTGAGTCTATCTTACCATTAATGTTATTAATTTAAATCTTTCATTATTTTGTGGATTATTAAGTATCAAAGTGTATCAGAACTTTTATAGACACCCTCATATTATCTTGTTTTTGGCAGTATTTTCAAAAGAACCAAAAATGCATTTGCAGAATCATTTGTTAACTGTATTTTAATTATAGACTTAGATAGTATTAAACTACATGTCAGTTTGTCTTGTAGATGAATAGAGTTATTAGTTTTCTTAACTGTATATTATATCTGGACTCTATTTAATTTTTTTCTTTAAGGGCAACACAAATTGAGGAAGAGGTTCAGCAGCGTAGCCTTGAATCAGCACAAGAATTTAGGAGACGTGTTCACATTAGTGTGGATCATAGTGATGATTTAGCAAATGATCATCCTAGAGATAATGTAGAAATTTTAAGATCAGTAAGGAAATTTTTCTGCATTCTTAATGTTTATAATAATAAAGATAATTGAGTTTTATTTTTACCCCTCCTTAACCCTTTCAGCATTACATCTGTCTTTTTGTGTCATGCATCATTGAAATAAAAGGCTGGTGTGTCTAAATTTCGAAATATATATTGCTTTCTTGTGTGTAATATATATTTCAAATGTCTGTAATATACAGTATTGAATTTTCATACTTATATTGTGCATAATACAAATTTTATGAATCATTAAACAGGTATGCTGAAAAACTACTAATGCTAAAAGGGATAAGAAGACTATTAAAAGTAATTTTATAAATTGATATTTAAATTTTCTTACAATACTTGAAAATTTTAATATATTCGTATAATTATTCTCTTAATACTCCATTTATAGATCCATGATTTATCCTAATTCTTGTGAAAAAATTTTATCTAAATTTCTGTAAAAGAAATGAAATCTTGTAATTTGAAAAATATTATACGAGCATTAATAGTTGTAGTACAGTATTTTTTTTTTTTTTTTCATTCGAACAACATCCACAATTTTTCAAATTTATTTATTTATTTATTTTATTTTATTTTTTTTTTTTTTTAAGCTGTTTATTTTGAAAGTGGCCTTAGTTATTTCGATATTTCCATTTCTACATTGTCTTTTTATTTTTAAGCAAATTGCAACTAATAAGGTTTAAAATCACTAAGATTTTGTAAAACTAAAAAATATGCTGGTTAAAGAAATGATAAAAATGCTTATTTTGAAAGTGACTTAAGCTCCATTTTGAGCGAAAATATGGGTATGGATATGGGCAATATTATGCAATAAAATTTCACGAGATTACACAGCTTTAGGTTTTATTGTCAATGTAATATTGTTTAGTTCCATTAAATATATAATTGTAACATACTTTTAGCCTTGGCAGACCCATCAAAGCACATCCCTGTTAACAGTGGCGAAGCGTCCATGGAAGCGATGGAAGCAGCACTTCCCCTATTTAAGATTTTAAAAAAGTAATCAAGTAACGTCTCCTCGTCGAAAGACTGAATTGATTCTTCCTCTGCTTTTGGAAGCGCTTCGCTTTGGTGCTTCAATAGTTTTCTGAACCACACCTCTCCCCTGCTTGTTAGCAATTTCAATGCATAAGTAAAATATACTATATGAGTAAATTAATAATTTCTCTTAGGATTTTAATAAAGCACAGTTATTTAAAATCCAGACATTAATGTCATGTGACTGTGAACTGTAACAGGAATGTAAAAGTAGCTTTGACATGGTCTTTGTCCAATCTATTGAAAATAATGTAAATGTCATTGACTATAAATTTTTGCTATTAAGGCATTCATTTCTACCTAATAATAGAAATTTTGGAGTTGCAGGTGTTGCACTAAGAGAAAACAATTTATTGTTTGTTCCATTCAGTCGTGTTACTGTGTTTTTATCATTAATTTTATAATTATATATCTGTTGAGCTGTTTATCACATTCTCTAAAAGTCTATTTTAAAATTTATTTTCTGACATATTTGTTTTATATAGTTGAAAATAAATCTGAAAGTAATTTCCAACTCTTTTGTTATCCATATTTTTTCATGAATTTTACTTTGAAAAGAAATGTGATGTGTGTATATATATATATATATATATGTGTGTGTGTGTTGTGTTTGTGTATTTAATAAATTAATTTAAATACATAATTTTTAAGAATTTAATAAAACTATTATTTGTTATTATAGATGCAGATTTTTCAAAAGTGTCATAATTTACTTGTTTCAACTCTTTAATTTGCATATATGGTTTGATGGTCTCTTAAACTATAACATTTAATAATTAATAAAATTATATGTCTGCTGCTAAATTTTATAGATTTTTCACAAAATTGCACATTCTAGCTTATAAAAGTGCATGATTTGTTTTTCTGTTATGTAATTTTGAAAATTGTGTTTTGCATGTGAGTCATTCAGCTAAATTTTCAACAAGTTTTTAATTTCTCCCCTTAATATTTAATTTTTTTAATTTTAAAATAAATTTGCTTATAATTAAAAATTAATAGTTTGCTTTTTTATCCCTTTCTAGATATTCACTTTTTATGCAGCTTATATTTTATTCAATATAACAAGATTTAATCTCTTTTGCATCTAAACTGTTTTTGACAATTCTATAATAACTATGTTCCCCCCCCCCCTTTTTTTTTCCTATTTAAAGCTATTTAATAATAATTGTGATTTTCAAATATTTTTGTAATGTTTTATGGGAATAAGGTTGAAGAAAACAATATCTATGAACTTTGGTTTTAAAAGGTTTAAATAATTTTTAAAACAATCAGTCGTTTGTAAATTTTCGTTACAAGCTTTTACTGTGTAAATAATTTGCTGTTATTTTACTTGAATACCAGAATACTGATTTATAGTGTAGTGAAAGCATCCAGCGTATTAAATAACAATACTCTTAAATTATTTATTATGTAAAAAATGATTTAAGTAATTCAAGTTCAATAAGTGGTGCTGTTGAAGTTACAGTTAAAATATGAATACAAGAAAATATTTTGAATAATATATTAAAATTATTGTTAAATCTGTAGGTTAATAAATGGTTACATTTAATTATCAAGATAATATCCCATAATACCAAGATCAATTTCTTCACAATGACCATTTTTGAAACAAAATGCATATGCATTATATAGAACCTCTACAATATCTAAGTATATTTTTAAAAATCTACTTCTTGAGCTATTAATTTCTAATTTTGTGTAAAAATGTCATATAGCCATCCATTTTTTGTATAGAAAGTTTAGTGTTTTGAAAAAGTTTAGTGTTTATAAAAAAATTTGAACCACAACTGTGAAATTCTTCGGTGTATAATATTCAAGTAGATGATTAAAACAGCAACAAAACACTGTTTAATTATGTTATGTAACCTCTTAGATACATTTGATGGCTAAGTCACATCATGCGCACTTGCTTTGCCTATGTTATGGATGAGAAGTGTAATTCATCATTTAAACTAGAACAAAATTAAGCCTGTTCGTGACAAGAATGATTGGCATCAGGGCGATTCTCGAAATGTGCAAACATTAATGTTAACAGGCAATGTATTAAATATGCTTTATTTAGAGAAAACAACTAATTATTTAGAAAAAAATTACACTATACATTTTAGGATATCGGATCATCCGATATCGGGTCATTGTTATTTAATATTTACTGGGGAAAAAAATTATCACCATTTGAGTCGCATAATTCAGACCATTGCAGTTTCTTATTTCAGAAATGTGTATTTATTGAAAAGAAATTTAACAAAAACATATATAAATATTTAGATACATTTTCAAAATTATTTTAAAGAAAAATAAGAGTGTTTAGATTACTTATTTACTTAATATAGTGTATGTTAAAATAGCATTATTTAGATCGTTACATTTAGGCATTACAAAATACTTCCTTCTGTACAAGTCCTGTTTATTTTCAAAAATCATTAAACCAGTATTACTTTCTGATGAAAAAATTATCAGACAATCATCACTTTCCTATGCCTACTCATTGCTTTTCACTAAAATCACCTGAAAATAAGTTATAAGTTTTTCTGGTGCTACATTTTGAATCGGTTAACGTTTTGGATGTCCAAAATTTACCCTTTTAATCCAAAATACTAAAATTTTAAGATGTTTATACAAATCTTTTACAATAAATTGTATCAATTCTTGTATTTGAACGGAATTAGAATTCCATTGAAAAAAAATTCAAGTCAATGGGAATTGCATTTATATTTATTATTAAAGCTTAAAGTTATGGTGTATGTTCTGTGCCCACCTTTTAAGAACTGTCCATCAGTTGTAAGAGGACATTTTTTTCCAGTGCTTCAATAAACCTTGTTTGTGATATGAATTTGTTTAAACATTTTTTTTTTTTTTTTTTTAATGAAAAACAGAACTTGGCTTTTCAAATACTATAAGCAGTTCCACTGGCCACGAAATATCATGAATCTTACCTATGAGCAGAGAGAGTATTTTGTATAATGACTATCGTGACTGATTAACCCAGACAATTCCTCATTGTACTATCACATGTTTAATGGCTGTATGCCTCTATGCAGTGAATGTTAAATTTAGTTGACCCTCTTCTTTTTAAATTAGAGCAGTGATTGACATAGAGAGAAAAGTGGGATTTATCAAAGATATTTTTCCTTTTTAGATGCTATTTAGTTTGATTTTAAGCAACCTTATTCTAGATGACAATGAGTATTGAGAGGGGATAGGAATATTAGAAGCAGTCATTGTAATGATTATCATCCTATCAGCTAAACCTATGTTGTCTCTGAATAGTATGCTTTGAAATCACTATAATCCCTACGAGTTAGCAAATGGCTTGATACTGTTGATTAAATTGTTTTGGAGCAGATTTAGCTATTTTCTTGATTGCATATTGTTTTTGCAATTTGATATCATATTGTTGCATCCAGTTTGTTGACTTATCTGTCTTCAACCAACCTGCCACTTTGAGGACCACGGTGCAACCCCCATTAACATAAGACACCTGATTATTTAACTGTTGGGTACACCTGTAAAACGCTTTTATGTGTAATGTTGTGTATCTGATCCATTAATTCAACTGTCATTGAGCACACCAGCCCTTTTAAATTCGACCTGCATGGCAAGTGATGTGTGTGTTGCATGTTCCCACAATGCTTATTGATGCTGAGTGTTTATTCATTTACATAATTCATCGAGCCATGTTTCTATGAAAAGTTCAGTAATTTTGGTTGAATTTCTTCTTGGTGCATTGATTTTTTTTTTTTTTTTTAACAACAGAGTACATATTTCCATATTCTCGTAACATTTATCAAAAATATTATTTTAAATTTGAGCTGTTTTTGGTATGTTCTCAGCACTCTGCCAACTTGCCAAGTATTCTGTACTTGACCAATGCTGCGTAGCCATAAAAATTTCATTATTTTTATACATTGAGGACAAATATATTAATAACCAATGTTCATTAATAACTACATTCAGAAGTTATGAAAATATATATACAGTATCACTATAATTAAACTTTTGCTATGAATAGTTTTCTGTATTTAAAAGAAGCAAGTAGATTGTCATCAAATTTGGTGTAAGAACAATTCATAGGATGTGCTTGTCTATTTTAGCTATAGGAAGCAAAGTCCTTTATGTAGAATGAACACAAAATTTTATTTTAGCTATTCATTTGTACAAATGAAAGTAAACCACTTTTAAAATTGTAGGAAAATATTCATTTTGAATAAATATAATAATAATAATTGTTTAAAAAAAAAAATAAATAAAATAAAATAAAATAAAATGTTATTAAAAATATATTTCAGTAATCAAATGTGATATTTCTCAAATTGTGGCCTAAAACCATCAACCTTCTTACATTTCTAGGATTTCTAGATTAATGAAGCCTATCATGTTTGAAATGTTCTTATTTCATACATCTATTTAGGCATCTTAAATTAAATCTCAGTACATAAGAACTTTTATATCCTCTAAAAATTATTTGAAGAAGATAATTTCACATCTTAGAAATATTTTTAGAATACAGTTATTAATTGTTATGGTTTAAGTAATTTACTAATCAACTAAGCTGAAAATATCAAATATAACTAGGAACTTAATTGTGTATCATGAAAAACGGCAGTTTTTCGAGTGACGCAAGCGGAAGCCCAAACTGACGCTGCGAACTCATATATACGGCTAGTTTGACTTCAAAGAGATTTGTAAAAGCCGACACTTAATATCTCAGCAAATATACCATATTTTGTTCTGATCTTTTCAAAATAGTCTTTTATCTTCGGTCTTAATCTATCCTGAAATTTTTACATTTCTACATGCAGTATGTTTTGAGATCTGAATCTCAATTTAAAGCCAAAATGGGAAAACGGTTGGAGTAATGGACTGAAATTCTGAAAAATATCTCTAAAACGGCTCGAAGGATTTTCATATAATTAATATATGTTGTTAATAGGATCTTTCTGAATCTAGTAACGTCTTCGTTTTTTTCAGAAAAACTCTTGTTTTTTATAAAAGTTGTTTTAAAAATGGAACTATATTACTCTGCCAATTGCATGCTTTCCTTCGGCGAAAACGTCGTGATGTGGTTTTTACTAGCAAGGCTTGAGAAGGCCATGTTGGTTGGTTGACCAACGTGAATGCAGTCAATGAATTATTTAAACTTTCCTTTTTTTAACGCAAAAATACTTTATTGCATTTTTTATATATTTATTTTATATATGCTAAGTCAAATTCACTTAAATATATTTTCTCTTCTGCTATGAAAAAGATATTTTTGATTTCAAAATTTCATATTTAGTCAAAAAATTATTTAGATAATATTTTAAATAAGGAAGTATTTTGTAATTTTAGATATTCCATTTTATCATATTAATGATGAATTTACAATTTTTTTAATTGAAAAATTTTTTAATCATTCATGAACATCGATTTTATAATAACTCAATGATTTGCGGTTCCTATTCATGTATCCTTACGCGCCGGGAATGAAAAAAAAAAAACAGCAAATAGAGTTTTGGCGCCATCTATCGTTTTTATTTAAAACATACTCTTTCGTAAATACATACATATATATATATATATATATTTCTTTTTAAAAATTAAAAATCTCTTTTTGAAATACAGTTAGTTTATTCATATATTTACTTTTCAGACTTTAAAATGTTACCTATTTTAAATATTAGCATAATCAAACTAATTTTTTTATTATTATTTAAAGCTATAATGACTAGGGAATGAAAAAAAAAAAAAAAAAACATGAAAATAGAATTAAAATTCATGAAAAGTGTGTCAAATAGCAATTATTGAAAAACACGTCAAAATAAATAAATAACATCTTTACTTTGAAACCCATGATTTATTTTAAAAATATAATTCTCTCTTTCTTTCTTTCTTTCTTTTTTTTTTTTAATTAATTAATTTCTGCATGAAAAATTCCATTTCATAACTATATTTAAAACTACAATAAATAAAAAACCCTCCTTTAATTTTAAATATTTATTTCTACATGTTTCTAAGCAATTAAAAGTGTTTTTTTTTTTTTTTTTTTTTTTTTTAAAGAAAAATAGCTTAAATATGGGAATGTATGGTTTTATCATGAAGGTAATAATTTGGCCATCTAGTGGCGCCATCTTGTAGTTTGTATTAAAACCATATACATTCCTATATTTAATTTATTTTTCTTTAAAAAAAAAAAAAAAAAAAAAAAAAAAAAAAAAACACTTTTAATTGCTTAGAAACATGTAGAAATAATTGTTTAAAATTAAAGGAGGGTTTTTTTTGCTTATTTTAGTTGTAAATATATTTATGAAATAGAATTTTTCATGCATAAATTAATTAATTAAAAAAAAAGAAAGAGAGAATTATACTTTTTTAATAAATTATTATGGGTTTCAAAGTAAAGATGTTATTTATTTATTTTGACGTGTTTTTCAATAATTGCTATTTAACACATTTTTCATCAATTTTAATTCTAATTTCATATATATATATATATATATATAGCGTATTTATCCGATCGTTCATCCCCTATCCATTGTTGCTTTAAATAATAATAAAAAAATTAGTTTGATTATGTTAATATTTAAAATATGTATCATTTTAAAGTCTGAAAAGTAAATATATGAATAAACTCTAACTGTATTTTAAAAAGATATTTTTAATTTTTAAAAAGAAATATATATATAACTTGTATTTTCCACAAAACTTAAGCTTAACTTGTATTTTACTTATTAACTTGTATTAACTTTAGCTTAACTTGTATTTTCCATAATTTTTTCTCCAAATGATTTTATCTTATTTTTAAAATTATAGAAATATAGAGCTTAATTTATATTTTGTCTATTTTTTTCCACCAAATATTTTTATGAAATAATTTTTACCTGCACTTTTGATGAAAATTTAAATTGTGAATATTGGAGCTTAGCCTCAAATGGGAAAAGAAAATAAATAAATTTCCATTTTTAACATTAACTTGATTTTTTTAAATTGTTTAATTTGCATTTGTAATTCTCTAAAAAGAAACTTGCAAAATGTAAGTTACGTAATTCTAACTTAAATTTGAAATTTCCCACTTATTATTATTATTATTATTATTTTAAAGAGTTTGAGAATCCCACTCAATATTTTTTTCTAGTGCGAAGCTTCTCCATTTTGTTTCCAAGTGGCAGGCTACTTGAAAATTTGTCGGCATGATAACGTTTGAAATACTGAATTAATTCAAACTAAATTTGTAGTGTGGATTTATCTCAGAAATGTATTTGTTATGTTCATTTGCCAACTTAATCTACCCTCTTGTTTCCCTGTGCCAGCCCACTGAAAATTTCAAATTTACATTAGAAAGGTTCTATGTTAAAACTCCATATATACAAGACTTCATTAATAAATCCATCAAGTCCATTAATAAATTGTAGAATTGAAAAATTGTAGGATTGTAGAATTTTGAAAAAAAAAAAAAAAAAAAAAAAAAAAAAAAATGGTGGCAACTTCATTATAAAATATAAATCAGTTTACCCTTCCTAGGAGCCAGAAGGACTTGTTTTAATTTTTTTATCAATAACCCCTAAAAAGTAATGATATCAGTACAAAAAACCCTTAACGGGTTAAAAGTTTGTGACGCCGCTACTTTATGGCTAGAAGAATTTGAAATATGAACCTTAAAAATAGTGATATGAAATTTTAAGTGACGCTTTGCAATTAGTTAAAATATACATAGATTTTCTTATTTGATCATTTACTTTCTACTTTTATTTATATTTATAATGCAAACGTAATATTTTTAGCTTCAACATCAGACAGATATATAAAATACACTCACTGATGCTTTTTAATTCACATTTCAAATTCAAAATAACAGTTTTAAAAGGAATGATATAAAAATTCCAGTGACACCTCGGTGTCATTTTAAACGATTTGTCTTTAGATTCCATTAAAATTACCTTTGCTTTGTCTAATAAAGTATATTTACAGATTGAAACAGTGCTTTTAATTTTCAAATATACTGTCAAATAATCACACTTTCACTGAGTTTGCATTATAAATTGAAATTATTTATTTCAATAAATTGATTTGTCTTTTGCGTCACGCTATCCAAAACTGCAAGTAAAATTTATGTAAATGTTACTTTGTATCATAGTATCCAACTAAGTGAAAATTTGGGCAAAGAGATAGTGTGATGCAAAGAAAACATTTGTACAAATTTCACTTGCAGTTTTGGATAGCGTGACGCAAAAGACAAATCAATTTATTGAAATAAATAATTTCAATTTATAATGCAAACTCAGTGAAAGTGTGATTATTTGACAGTATATTTGAAAATTAAAAGCACTGTTTCAATCTGTAAATATACTTTATTAGACAAAGCAAAGGTAATTTTAATGGAATCTAAAGACAAATCGTTTAAAATGACACCGAGGTGTCACTGGAATTTTTATATCATTCCTTTTAAAACTGTTATTTTGAATTTGAAATGTGAATTAAAAAGCATCAGTGAGTGTATTTTATATATCTGTCTGATGTTGAAGCTAAAAATATTACGTTTGCATTATAAATATAAATAAAAGTAGAAAGTAAATGATCAAATAAGAAAATCTATGTATATTTTAACTAATTGCAAAGCGTCACTTAAAATTTCATATCACTATTTTTAAGGTTCATATTTCAAATTCTTCTAGCCATAAAGTAGCGGCGTCACAAACTTTTAACCCGTTAAGGGTTTTTTGTACTGATATATATACATACAACTTACAACAAAATTTCTGAAACACACAAAAACATTCTGTTTACCAATTAACCACATTTTGTGCTTTTTTTAAATATACACCGTGACCAATAAGTTCTCATACACTTTCAAATTTTTATTACAAGAACACAAAATAAATCATACAAAAACTTTTTGTATCAAATTAAAGTAACAATCATTGAGTATCTTTACAATAAATCCTTTGGAATAATTCCGACTTTTAGTTTCTTAACGAGCTTAAGTCTTTTTTGAAATCGATCCCATGCGGCACGCACGGCTTCCATTGACATTTCCTACTATATCTTTTGAATTACATTTTTAAATTTGCTCAAATCAGTGATTTTATAGTTATTCAGTTAGGAGAGCAAATATGACCACGCAAAATAATGAAGGGGGTTGATATCGGGGGAGTTGGGGAGCCATTCATTCTTTGGCAAAAAGTCAGCTAAATTTTGACTGCACCACTCCTGAACCACACGTGCGGTATGAGAAGGGGTACCATCTTGTTTGAAGCAGAAATATTCCGCCCCATACATTCTCTGGACATTTGGGAGTAAAACGTTTTCCAAAACCTCAGTTTTATAATATTAGGCATTGATTTTTAACCCCTTATCAACGAAGACTAACGGGAGTTTTCCTCTTTTGGAAATAGCGGTCCAAACCATCACAGACGAAGCATTTTGATAACGCGGAACGTAATGTTGGTTCTCAGGGATGTTATCAATAGAAACTGATCATACTCTGTCATTTTCGGGGTTGAGACTTTGCTGTAAACTGAATAGTTTCTCGTCTGAAAAGACAAATTCATCCCCAGCGTGCCAAGCAAGAATTTTTTCCACCTTTTGCTTCCATTTCATCTTAGCAGACTCTAAAACTCCGTGAATTTTAAGTTTTCTATAAACCTTGCACCCAAGGTCCTTTTTCAGAATGTTTAGCATTGACTCATTCGATATTTTGAGCTCTCGTGCTAATCTTCTAGCAGATCTTTATCCGTTTCGTCGTATCCTTTCCCTGACCCTTTTCGCAGCCTCTTTTGTCCGAACGGACCTCGGCCTGCCAGATCTTTTTCTGTCATCGACATAGAACGTCTTATTATACCTTCTGATAGTTCTGTAAATGAAATCTCTCTTCACCCCCAGGGCTTTGAAGTCTCTGAAAATTTCACCGGCTGCTCTTCTTTGACGAATTTATTTATCACAATTTCTCTCAATTTCTTCATTCTACCTAATTAAAGAAAAATTATAATTACTACGTCATATACACTTGGAATAGCTTTATAACTTACACTAAATTGCCTGCAAAATATTTGGGACTACAGCAAGACATATGTATAACTTTTTAACGTGCTTCAAAAGTTGTATGAGAACTTATTGGTCACGGTGTATATACAAAATTCTTAATATGTTTGCATTAGTTATTCTTACTTACAACTACTCAGCACTTGACTTCTCAATACTCGGTAACTCAGCCAAAGCATTACTTGGTACAGCCATACTTTAAACTATAGCATAAATAAAACACCATTGATCTACATGTTGCTGGTAGAGATCTGATCTTGTTCAATGATTATTTTTATAGTTGATTTTTACGAGATGTAATGAACAGGAATTTTAAATTGATTCTTTTTATGGAATTATTCAATTTTTGAATGAATTACAAAGTTAGATAGGCATTATAGCTTTTATTTCTTCTGTAGGAAATTAGTTTGATAAATCTTCCATATAGATGTTCAGGTATTAATATACACTCATGTCCATAAATTAAGGATAATGCTAGCTGAGGCAAATAAAGGTTCAGAAGCAAAACAAACATGACTTATTCATAAAGTCCATTTATTAAACAAATGATCAAGAGCAAAAAAAGGTGGTTTATGTAGTATACCATTTATAAAAACTACGATTTTTGCTCCCTGAAGCAATTACAAAAAATATCTCCCTTATAAAAACTTAACATTACATGGTTGGTATGATGGTTAATACATTGTATGTCTCTCAGATAATGAAATACAGTCCTTACAACGCCTAGGAATGCTGAGTATTAAATTATTGATCTGACCTTGGGGAAGATTACTCTCCGAAGTTTTGGTAAACATGTATGTAGGAGGTGGTTGATGGACTACAACTCGTCGGAAAAGCATGTCCTACACATGCTCTATCGGATTCTAGTCAGGTGAGAATGCTGGCCATTTCAAGCGGGTGATAGCGTCAGATTGTAGGCATCCGTGTACAACGTTTGCACGGTGAGAACGAACATTGTCATCCATAAACAAAAATTCTGGGCTCATGGCACCCCTAAACATATGTATATGTTGTTTCCGAATGATGTCCCGATAAATTTAGCCTATCATTCTTCCGATTTGAACATACAGATCTGTTCTGGTGCCCAATATGACCCCCCCCCCAAACGCACTCCTGCCCACAGTAACGGTATCGTTCAATGATGTTGTTTTGGTGGTAACAGGTACCTGATGTTCTACATATGAAAGTCTAGTGTGAATCACACTGAAAGCTAAACCCAGACTCGTCGGAAAACATCACACAAGCTCACTGTGCCACTGTCCACATTGCATGTTCTCTACTCCAAGTTAACTGCTGGCACAGTGCATTGCTGTGTGTGGAACACATCTAACAGGCCTGCAAGCATATAGACCAATATCTCCCAAACGTCTATACACGGTTTGTCTTGAAACTGTGACACTCGTGGCTGCAGACAGCTAACGAGACAGGTCTGATGCTGTGCTTTATCTGCTTATTTTGGCAGTTACTGCCAAATACCGGTGGTCATTCGGCATTGTAATTCGGGGCCGACCAGTACAGTAACGTCGACTGGCATTTCCATCATTTTGGAATTGTTGCCTAAGCCTAGAGATGACATTTTGGCCGATTCTAAGTTCCCCCGATACTTTTATCTGAGTACGCCCACATTCTAGTCGGCCGATAATTCTACCACGTAAAAAATTATCTGCATGCGTCCTCTATATCATAACCATTTGGTTGTGGCACTGAGCAGCGCACAGAACGCTTGTGAACAATTATCCTTCTTTGCTCCCATTCCTTATCTACCCCCTTCTTACACTTTCGTCATTGTAACATCATATCGGCGTCATCTGATGCCTTCCTATAATTTGCATATTACTCTTAAAGATGTGTCTGGTATTTCTACAGGTGCAATTTTTGCCTTAAAGTTCGGTTTTAGTGTAAATCTGAATTATCCTTAATTTATGGACATGAGTGTACATCACTGATATTTGTATGTTGAAATTTAAGATTTTCAAAAATTGACATCATTCTAAAGAAGTTATCTTCAATTAATAGATCTAAAATTGTTTTATGTAAAATTGTTTTTTTTTTTAATTTAAAATTAAATTGAATCAGTATATTGAAGTTTTATTTCATCACAAACAGAATACTGCAGATATCCTGACTAATAAATGGATAACATAGAAACTACCATTTTCTATTGATCCAATTTCTCTTTCACTTAATCAAATAAATTTATCATCACTGCTGTTTTAAGCTGTATTCTTTCTGTCAAAACTTTCACCTTTATGAATATCCTATTTCTTGTTTAACCCATCTGTAAAAATATATTAAAATAAACTAAAATTATTTGGAACCAAAGCCTAACTTTGCCAATATTTTAATTTTGCTATTATAAACACAAAGCTTTTAGTGCACCTTTTAATTTTTTGCCAGTGCAGTTCTGCATGGGAAGAGCTTTTAGGTTACAAAGGCGTAATGATATTCATTATTTTAAGATTTTTTATTCTTTTTGTTAAAAAATGTAATTGGAAGTGATTGAATATTTCTTAATCGGAAAATTTAATACATCAACTTCTTAAATTATCTATGCAATGGATTTTGTTGATAAGTTTAATGCTCAATTTAATCATACTTTAAAATCCGATTGTGTATATGTCTGGCTATCTCACAAATTGCTGAACGTAGAAGGCCTTGAAAAGTACCAAAACATGGGAAATAATCTAAAGATTCTATGTTGACCACTTAAATTATTATAATTAGTTCAAAAGTTATCAGCTTAGAATTCAAAGCAAGAACAAAATTAGCAGCAAAATGTATTGCTGAAAAAATGCCTGCCTACAGCAGCGCCAGCTGTCTGAAGCAGTTGGGTGCAAAATAGAGTCCTGCATCGGGTCGGGTAACCCGATTTTACCCGAACCCGACCCGACCCGCGGGTCGGGTTCGGGTCGGGTTGGCAGAATTTTTTCTCTTGCGGGTCGGGTTCGGGTCGGGTTGACTGATCTATTTTTCGTGCGGGTCGGGTTCGGGTCGGGTTGACAGATTTTTTTTTCTTGCGGGTCGGGTTCGGGTTCGGGTCGGGTTTGGTTTTCAAGAAGTCGGGTCGACTGGAGAACATCTTTCAAAATATTTTTTACAATTATAAACATATATTTATAGGCATGTTTACAACTATGTAACTAATTTAAACATTCTGTGCGCATACTAGACATGTATCGGTTGGTTGTTTGGTTGGAGGATTTAAGGTCGATTGACTCCAGATGTGTCCTAGGCCTATAGGGGGTATGCCGTCCGTTTGAGTCTTTCTAAGGTGTCCTAGCCCGTACTTACGCGTGTTTTGGAGGAAAACTCCGAACGGCTAGGTCGATGAGCGCGACCTGGGATCGAACCCGACACCTCCCATCTACCAGCTTCGAGCGCAGAACCGCTGGTGGGCAGACATGTACCGGAGCACCCTATTCGTATCCGCGGATATCCGCCAGAAAAATAGATCCGTATTTGCATCTGGATCTGTTTGCTTTTCTTCAACGGAACTAATATGTACAGTCGGTAACAAAAGTGTCCGAACACTAGCAAAAATTCCTATGTAAAAAAAGTTCACTTCATAGGGTTTTGTTAAATAAATCCTTGTCGAATCCTGTTCTTAGTCAGTGTAAGAACATGATTCGACAAGGATTGTTTTAACAAAACCGAATGAAATGTACTTCTTTTACATAGGAATTTTTGCTACTGTTCGGACACTTTTGTTACCGACTGTATCTTTTGTAGAATTTGTATGAAAATTAGAAAAGTATTATAAATCTTTCTCGATTGTTGTTAATATATAAAGAAATATAACCTCGCATTTACAGTCTAGAAATTGAAAAGATATCGCAGTTTACAAGTTTTTTTTTTCTTTACTTTCTTCTATATTCAGTAGAAGAAAGTATTAGATTCGTAAAAATTTTCAACTTCCGATTTTTGACGAATTTGCACGTTTTGAGAGTCCAGAACACGATTTGACTATTTCTAGAAAATATCAGTCTGCGTTTCTGTATGTGTGTGACAAAAATTTTGTGGCGACTTTATCTCTGGAATTACTGCACATAATTGCATATAAATTTATAAATAAATGCACCTTGACATAAATTAGTGCCTATCAACTTTTGGTGCCCATTGCTCAACAGATAGCGCTGCTATACAGTGATTTCCACAATTTAAGGGAATGCTATATCTCAATAACTACTGCAGAGAATTGCATATAAATTTATATGTAGAAGCACATTGACATAACCTAGTCCCTATCAACTTTTTATGTCAATTTCTCAAAAGGTGGCGCTGCATACAGTGATTTCCATAGTTCAAGGAAAGGCTATATTTCAGGAACTACTGCACAAAATTGCACATAAATTTATATGTGGATATAAATTATTGTCTTTTCACTTTTGGTACCAATAATTCAATAGGTGGCAGTGTTATACAACGATTTCCATAATTTAAGGGAAAGAGATATCTCAGGTTCTATTGTGTATAATAAATAAATAAATAAATAAATAAATATATATATATATATCTGAAAAGACCATTATCAGACATTATGCTGATTCAATTTGGATGCATATCAGCCAATAGGTGGCGCTGCTGTCCTGCAATTTTCCGCGAGAACAGAAAAGCTATATTTCAACTTCTATGGTGTATAACTGTACAAAATAAAACGCGTTTTTTAATATACTATTTATGGAGAATAAAACTGTCTTTCTTTGTACAATGTAATTTTTCTCTAAGATGAATATCGTCTGCATTCATTATGGTAGGTAATTTTAATAAATAATAGCTATAGTAAATTATCTGTACTGAGCGAATTTGTATTAGAAAATATAGAAGAATGTCTTGTGGTGAGCACAACATAATAGTTTTTTGTTTTTTTTTTAATTATCTTAATTATTATTTATTTAATACCTTTACTTTTAACGAAATTCAATCCTCGCTTTTGTGTAAACGGAATTTTGAATTTTCCTCCATTTATACTTGTTTATACAGCAAATATAGAAGAAATACTTGTTGTGATTTCATCTAAAGCTAGTATGCTGTGACCACCTAAAACTTTCTTCTGTATTTTCCTATAGGAATTCGCTCAGTAAAAATATTTTCTTAAAACTATTATTTATTAAAATTATATACCATAATGAATGATTTTCATTTAGAAAAAACTAACACTAAATATAATAAAAGAAAGACAGTATAATTCTCTATAAATGAAGTCTTAAAAAAAGCGTTTTCATAATGGTTACCTCATACATCAGGTTTCGTAGTGTTATATGCCATAGAAGTTGAGATGCAGCCACATCCCGTTCTCAGGGAAAATTGCACTATAGCAGCGCCATTTATTGGCTGATATGCATCCAAATTGAATCAGCGTAATGGCTACACTGATACATGTCAAGTTTTGTTTGATAATACACAACAGAACCTGTGATATAGCCTTCCCTGAAAATGCGAAAGACGACGTATAACAGCACCACTTATTCAGCAATTGACACAAAAGTTGGTAAACACTAACTTATGTCAAAGTGTATCTGCATATAAATTTATATACAAAATCGTGTAGTAGTTCCTGAGCTATAGCCTTACCTGAAACTGTGAAAATCGCGGTTCAGCAGCGCCACTTGTTACGAAATTGACACCAAAAGTTGATAGGTATTAATTTAGGTCAAGGTTAACTGCAGTAGTTCCCGAGATACAGTCGCACATTTTTTTTTTTTTCACGCAGACACACAAACTGACAGATACATATTTTCTAAGAATACCTAGACAAATTGTGTTCTGGAACCCTCAAAACGTGTAAATCCATCAAAAAACGGAAGCTGAAATTTTTTTACTTTTCCAATACTTTCTTCAATTGAATACAGAAGAACGTAAAAAGTAATGTAAAATAAACACATTTAGGAAACGGATTCCATTAAGGTATAATAATAATATTCTTTAACGTCTTCTTTAGAACAAATAAACAAAAACAACGCACGAAAATTGCAGCTGTAAGAAGATAATTTGCTGATTGTGTGAATTGAAAGTGATTGCGGGAAAGCAGATGTCCAATTGTGAATCATATATCCCTGCTACCCAAATTATTATAAACATTCATGTCGAACAAAAGCAATAAATAAAGATATATATATATATATATATATATTTTTTTTTTTTTTTTTTTCAGAAATAATCATTAAACAACGAACTATTAACACTGAAAATGAAGCATATTTTTGCAATCTTGAAGTTCACAACTCACATAAATGTTCAAACATTATTATTAAACTTTTTTTTTTTAGATTTTTTTTTAATTTTTAACTCAATACAATCAGTAATTACATTTTACTTATTTATTTTTATTTTTTTACTTTCTTCTATATTCAATCGAAAAAGGTATTGGATTCGTAAAAATTTTCGACTTCCGGTTTTCGACGGATTTACAAGTTTTGAGATGTCTAGATTATATATGTCAGGTTTTATTGCGTATAACCCAACAAAACCTGATATGTGAGAAGACCAACATGAGATATTACGCTAATTCAAATTGAATGCCTATTAGCCAACAGGTAGCGCTGCTACAAAGCGATTTCCGCAATTTAAAGAAAGGCTATATCTCAAGAACTACTGCACAGAATTTCATATAAATTTGTATGTAGGTGCCCTTTAATATGTATTAGCGCCTGTCAACTTTTGGTGTAAACCGCTCAACAGGTGGCGCTGCTACACAGCGATTTCCACAATTACAAGGAAAGCTATATCTCAGGTTCTATTGTGTATCATCAAACAAAACTTAATATGTGAGAAGAAAATTATGAGACATTATGCTGACTCAGTTTGAATGCTTGTCGGCCAATAGGTGGCGCTGTTATACTGCAAATTTCATCGATAACAGGATGGCTATATCTCAACTTCTATGCCATATAACTGTACGAACCATGATATGTGAGATAACCATTATAAAAACGCATTGTTTAAGATGTTATTTATAGACGATGAAACTGTTTCTCTTTCGATATTTAGTGTTAGATTTCCCTAAGATGAAAATTATTTGCATTCATCACGTTAAACTTTTTAATAATAGTTTTAATAAATTATTCGCACTTAGTAAATTTGATAGAAAAATATAGAAGAATGTCTTGTGGTGGCCACAACATACTAGTTTTTTTTTATAATTTACCAACTGTGTGACAATAAAAATTTAATTTATTTTATATCATGTTATATCATTTTACCTTGTTTTGCATGATTTTTAGATGAGTAAGTAATGATTCATTTTTCGGGTTTCGGGTCGGGTTCGGGTCGCAAAAAATTCTCTGTTGCGGGTTCGGGTCGGTTTTCGGGTTGATGAAAATTTTTTTGTCGGGTTCGGGTCGGGTTTCGGGTTGATGAAAATTTTTTTGTCGGGTTCGGGTCGGGTTTCGGGTTGATTTAAAATTCATCTGTCGGGTTCGGGTCGGGTAAAACCCGACCCGCGCAGGACTCTAGTGCAAAATACTACCAGCAGGTTAGCGAAACCTTAAAGTCCAAAAATGAGAAATTTCAATTTTTTTTTTTTTTTTTTTTTTTTTTTTAAAGTTAAAGTTATATAAGAAATAGCAATTAATTTTTTTATTATTATTATTCATTTAAATATAGTGACCAGCAAAGTAGGCAAACACAGCTAATAGTTTTTAAATATTGATTTCAATTCTCTTAGAAAATTTAATGCAAAATATATAATTTTAGACCTTGTTATTTGTATCTATGATCTAATTCCAAATTGCTTTAAAAGCTGGATTTAAAGTTTTTTTTTTTTTCTCCAATAATATCTATTTTCAAATTACACAATATTATATAAATTATGTTGCATGATGCATTCTACATGATTCTTTATTACAGCTGTCAACTCTTCTATTTTTATTGAGCAGGGTTTGCAGAATTTTTTTACTAGTAACATTATTAATGTATTACAATTGTGGACTATCAAATAAAAGTTGTCGCATAGACATTCATGTTGAAAGCATTTGCAATTTTTCAGTAATAATACTTGAAATCTTGTAATTCATAAGAAACATCACCACACAGACATCCATGACACAAATAGGGAGTGTCGGGTTCAATCCCAGGTTGCACTCGTTGACCTAGGCATTCAGAATTTCCCATGGTTTTCTCCAAAACTCACACAAATACGGTCTAGTACCCCTTAGAAAGACCCCCCACGGAAAGCAATCAACCTATAGGCCTAGGACTCTAGTGTAGTCAATTGGCCTTAAATCCCACAACCCATGCCACAAACACTTGTAATTTTTCCGGATGTAATGACAAAGCATATTGTCAAAGATTGTCACTATACATAGGCAGGAACAATGCTTATTCATACAGAAAATATACTCCTTATTTTATTAGATAGATCAACAAAATATGCTGTCAAAGACTATGTTATAGCGCACAGACTTAGGATTTATGCACTTGTAAACAGTAATGGAAGATCTTTCCCTTACAATAGGGAAATAACCATAACAAAAAGTTTACTTTTTCAAATTTGTTAAACTATGAAAACTAAGCTTGTAGATAGATTGCTCCTTAAAAAAAAAAAAAAGTTGCAGATTAATCTATTATACATGTTTTGAGGTATCCCAAACACAATTTGGCCATTCATAGAAAATGTCTGTGTGTTAAAACAAAGTATTGTGAATATCGTATCTCACAAACTCGCAAATCAGTGGACGAATTTTCCGAATGATTTATTTATTTCTAGCACAGAGCTAACTTCTTCAAAAGTTCTATAATTCACTAACAAGACTATAAAATGTTAGGTATCATTATTGATGATTGTAGACTAGAACCTGCTTATTTTTTTACATATTACTTTCTTCATGGTATTACAGTAAAAATGGAAATGGATGTCAGTTTTTCACTTCGACAAAGATAGGTGTTGGTGGCAAACTTTGCAACACGGCATCAAATTAGACAACTTGGCACCCAAATTCGGCAAAAGTGGGAGTTTAGGATTTTCAAAGTTCAGAATCTCTAACTTCAGTAGGAACTGATTTCTGAAATTTTTCTAAATGATTCATTGGATTTTAGTGCAGAACTGCCTCAAATGCTATAAACCACTGACAAGACTCAATAAATTCAAATTCTATTTAGGCCTTGGACTGAGCAGTTGATCATAGTTATTGAACAGGGCTTAATTTCTAACAAAAAAAGATATGAGATTGTTCATGTTTCTCAGAACTTATGTTCATATTTATATCTCATTTTACGAGTCTATTGACAAATTTTGAAAACTTTTATTCAAATTTTCAAAGTTGTAAATCAATTCCTATAAATATCAGCAAGGTGTAGTCTTATTTTTCATTTGAAATAATTGGTTTTCTTCTTTGGAAGCAAACTGTGGGAGTTTTTAATTTTTTGCTTTTGATATTTCATGTAATACATGTAACCTGGAATTAATGGTTGCAATTTGACACTCATTAAAAGATAAAAAACAATCTCTTCATTTATTGCAATCTTGACAATTCCAGGCTGCTGTTTGAAAAGTGAGAGAGAAAGACACTAGTCTGTAACTGAAAAGGTAGATAATATAAAAGCTCGTGAATCAATTTTTGTTGCAAATGTGGGTATTTACTATAAGAGAAAAATTGTAAAGGTCATAAGAGAGAAAGTAACAATTCCAATTTTATGTTTCCAGAATATTAATTAAATAAAATGCATCCGTCAACTAGAACCTGCTTATGTCTTTTTGAACTGCTTTCTACTCGTAAATATGTCAGCAGCTTTCATAACAATATCTTAGCGGGCCTTATCATTAGTTTCTGAAGAAATCTCTATTATAGTAGATCATGTATAATGGTTAAAAATTTTGTTTTTTTTGTTATTATGAATATGATTTTCTTAAATATCTCTAAAACGAAAGTCGCTGAAAGACTAAAATGGGTATAACACAACTAGACTTTATAAGAAACATATACAAATTTGCAACATTCTACATTAAGTTGTTTTTGAGTTATGCAAGACAAACACACACATACATACATACGTATGTACATACAGACATAAAAAAAAATCATGTAAAATCATCAATGTCTCTGAAAGGGGAGCTCATGTCAAGACCAGAGTTGGATGTTTATAACAAGACATCATGACAGCCTCACACATAAATTTGCAACCTTCTACCATCGTTCATTTTTGAGCTATAAGAGATACAAAATCCATTTCGCAAATCGGGTTTACAGTACTTCTTTATACTTTATATTAAGAAGTAAAAATAAGTCATTTTTGAAAAATTCTCTATAGACATATAATGGCTTTAACTGGCAATTTTTATTTTGTTATTGCAAAGTTATTAATTTTTATTTGTTCCAAAATGTAGAAAATGATAATATGATGTCAAGGTTTTTTAATTATGAAATAATAAATAACATAGATATCTTTAAGTAAAATCTTTTATTTTCAAGAGTGCTCTTATTATTAAATCTTTCATATGTCAGCATAATAATAATCAAACCATTTAAATATAAAGCGATAAACTTTTAAGCTGTAACTTGTATAGTTACTTTCATCTGTATTTTGGTGTGTGGTTTCATTGTAAATAAATAATATTTACGATAAATCCTTTAATTTTTTTTTTTTTTTTTTTTTTTTTTCATTTTTCTTAAAATATTCTGAACAGTGAATAAATATTTTCACTACATTATATTTTTAAAATATCATCATTTGATGGTTATTCTTAGTTACAGTTTGGACAAAATATTGATTAAATATTAATTCTAAAATAAAAATATAGCTAAATATATGTTTATCATAGAGCACAAATCATGTAAAAGTCATTTCTTCCTGTGTTTAGATGCTAGAAACGCAAAGGATCGACCCGAACAGCCGACGCCATTCCATGGTAAGTGACTCTAAATTTGGGGAATTTAAATTTTTTTTTGTATTGATCATTTAACAGTTTTTTAATGTAGAGTATATAATGTGTATAATTTTAACCTAATTTATGAAGTACAAATAAAGGTTTTGGTGAAATTAATTTTTTCTTTTCATTCTCATCTGTGAATTTTGATTTTTGGTATATAAAAATTATTATTGCATATGAAAAAAAAATTTGACGCTTCGGAATTAAGAAAATCTATTGAATTTTTACTTATAATCTTACAATATTTGTAGCGAAAATTTATTACATTTGTAAAAATATTTAAAGAAAGAAAAGAAAAAAAAAATCTGCAATGAATCTACAGATATAACTTATGCTATAACTGTATATTTTTATATTAGAATAGTTCCAGGTGTGGTTTTTTGTTAGCATTGTATGTTTCACCACAATGACAACTATTTATTTAAAAAAAAAATATTAAGCTTATAAAGCATTATGGGGGATGGGAAAAATTACACACTATCACTATAAGCTGTTTTCTATACTCTCCTTCTTAACTTTTTTCATTCTTGCATTTTTATCTTTGCTATAAAGCTTTATATGCTTCACTAATTGCTTATTAATATGTACTGTGTAAATGCACTTTTTTGAAATTTGCACTTCTAATTCATTGTTTAAAAGTGAGCATGTTTATTAACTTCAGTCATGCATTTTAACTCTTTCCTAACTCTTTCTCTCTGAAATTTTCCTTGCTTTTGAAAGCATGCCTGTAATGTACATTTTAATTAAAAGTTCATCTTTAAAAATTGCACTTTAATTCAGATATATATCTATTGAAGATTATTCTTGTATAAGTATAATGTATTCATTATATAACACATTAATATTCAAAGAAGAGACCATCTAGAATTTTCTTTATGATGATTTCATATTTTTGTTGTTAAGTGAATTTGTGTATATTTTTTGCTTTTTATTATATGCTGTCACTCTAAAATTATATGCTACACTATCTTTTCATAAAAATGACCTTACACTTTCTGTGTTTTGTTAAATATCTCAACAAGTACTTGATGATTTATCTTGCAACTTCAGAAGTGAAAAGGACACGTTATACTTCATTGAATTATATATATTCATTTGTATGCAAATAACACTTATATTCATGGAGGTATGCTTTTTTTTTTTTCCCTTAAAAGTCAGTTTTTTTTTTTTTTTTTTTTTTTTTTTTTTTTGGTATGATTTTTGTTTATAAATGTTGTATTCTCAAACAAATGTAGTGCCATTTTTTAAAAATTATGCAAATTAATTTTTATTAATGCTTGCACATGCACAGTTAAAAATCCATTTAGTAAAAATACCCATATTTAAACAGATATTTAATGTTTTTATAATCTAACTAGTTGAGCTGTGCCCACCTAGGCAGTCTGTAGAGGCCCTGACTTTAGCAAAACAATGTGGCATGTATCACTTTTTTTTTTAAGTGCAGAGCTTATAGTTCTTTCATAGATACACAAAGAAAAGGCTTTATCTTTATGAATTACGTAATAGTTATGTAAAACATGAGAAAGGATATCTAAAATGGGTTTATGTAACAATTATCAAAAAGTCATTAGAGCTGATTTTGAGATATCGACTTTTACCAAAACTTGGCATACTTGATTGTTGACATAAAAACAGCAATTGCATACAAAAGGATATCTAAAAGGGGGTTAATATTGCAAGTGTGAAAAAAATCTGTACAGCTGTTTTTAAAACAACACACTTGTGACACCCGAAATTGAGCTACTTGTAAAGAATGCCTATCAATTTTCCTGAACTAACCAACTGATTCATACGAAAGGACATTCAATGGAATGTTTACATAGCAACTTTGGAGAAAATCGTTAGAGCTGTTTTTGAGATACAGACTTATGATCCCACTCTGTTTTTCCATTTTTCAAAGTTGGAAAAATCATCTGTGTACCAGAACTGTCTTATTTCTGAAGTTCCTTGTATTTCTGTCTGTATTAGTTTCCGAGACATGATAGTCAGATGATTCGCCACATACATACACGCTTACTGACCAATTGCTAAAAATCATTTTTTTCTAACTCTGGAGACTTTAAAACATGTAAATCAGATGAAAACTCAATATTGAATTTTTGGACCGTATACAATACTTCTATTACCTACGGTAGTCTGGTAATACAAGCCATGGTTCGTACACTTGAAAATTGCTGTAATATGTTAAAAAGTACTTGAATTTAATTTTTTTTTCAAAATAATAATAATAATAATAATAATAATAATTAAAAAAAAAAAAAAAAAAAAAAAAAAACTATTCTACTGCAATCAATTTTTCCCCCCCACTGTTTTGTTCAGAAGAGGTATTACAGATAGAATTAGGAAACCTTTGTTTAAGGCGACTTGGTATTACTAAAGATTTTTATATGAAAGCTTATATTTCCATATAATATTTATAAATTGAACTATATTAGCACAAATAAATAAATTTGATACTGAGTTTTTAAGTAGGTAATTCCCCCCTCCCCCTTCAAAAGAAGGTGTGTGTGTGTAGACACACCTAAAATCCTGGTTAAAAGTGCTTGAAAATTTCCTGGAAAATGCTTGAAAAGTACTTGAATTTTTTTTCACTCCTAACTGTATGAACCATGCAAGCAAAAATGAATTCAGGGGATCTCAAAATGTATAACTAGATAAAAAAAAATCTGAAATTCTTCTTGATTGTATGTTTTTAAAGTTAAAAAATAAAAGAAGATGATGATGTAGGAAATTGCATAATAGATTGCATAATTGCACAAAAGAAAAATTAATATCACACTTTTAAATATATTTATGAAATAGAATTGATTCCAGAAGGAAATTGCTTCTAAAATTTAATAATTAAATAAAAAAGAAATAAAAAGTTAGAATTAATCAGAATTTAAAAAAAAAAACAGAAATGGAATTGAAACTATTACTGTATTATCATATAGTGTTCCATTAGCCATCAACGAAATTATGATAACAAAGAACATCACTAAAATGCAAAAATTATGGAATAGACTCCACTTACTATATTCAATTCAAAGAATAAAAATTTTAAAAAATGCAAGAAACTTCTTAAAACAGTAAAATAAAGAAAAAATATTACAATTCGTTCCAAGAACGAAAATTTAAAAATGCTAGAAACTGTTCTTAAAACATAAAATGAAGAAAAATTTTTATCACAAACAAACAAAACTATACAGAATCAGTAGAATGGTAATAAATAAATTATGGAGTGGACTAAAACAGGATGAATAAATTAATAAATTCTCTGTTCCATCGTTTTTTTGTTTCAGTTTGCAGCTCTCGGTTTAGAGGTTGACTGACGTTTGAGTAAATAGTAGTTCTCATGTACGATCAAGCAAACAAAAATTCGAGAACTACGAGTCAAAAATTCAGAAATATAAGGTATTTTCCTTTTCATTTTAGTTTCTGAATATATTTTGTTAAAATACATATCTTTCAACAAATATTCGTATTGAATTTTTCGATGAATCATTTAACTTTGTTTAATGTTTTTAATCTGGCAACAGTCGCGTTCTGTTTACATTGAACTTTTGGTTCCATTAGGATAAATTTTGTGTGCTGTCCATTATCTTTTATTTGAGTTAATGCAAACTCATCGCTATTTTTGTGATAAGTTAATATTTAAGTTTAAACTAAAAAACATATTAGATTGAAGAAGATTTAGAATTCCGAAAAGTTCTATTTACAAAGTACATTTTAAAGATGGTGCCTAGTCTCACAACTTTTAAAACTACAATAATCTCTCAAACAACAAAAATTCAGACCACCTCTCCTGCAAATAATGTTCATCATATTTTTAAACGACCTTTCAATCGATATAACTTTTGTGCAAAGATTTTAGAAAACATTTTAGCCACAAAAT
Source organism: Salticus scenicus (assembly GCA_963930645.1). Lineage (NCBI taxonomy): Eukaryota > Metazoa > Arthropoda > Arachnida > Araneae > Salticidae > Salticus > Salticus scenicus. The sequence continues at coordinate 130,823,493 of OZ005654.1, forward strand.
TTCAAGAGTAAAGATGACTAACTTATCCGGGTGCTGAAAAGAGATGATTGGCTGATTTTACAGGAGTGGTCCTACTGGGTTTTACAATTACAGACGAGTGATTACAGATAAGGAGATTGTAATATATGTTGTTTCTACTGCAGTATATGTCAAGTTTTCAAAAAATGATATGTTGGTTTGAAAACCTTGCATTTTATAAAGAAAAATCGTGCGAAAAAATTTTGATTTTAAGGGGAAAAAAACCATCTATCTTCAAACTATGCTCTAGACATAAATTCACCTCTTTTAGAAAATATCTGGCTGTCTGCTGTGTGTTACCAAAATTTTGTAGATGCTATATCTCATGAACATGTGGAAAGAATTCAATATAATTTTATATTTGATTAGACTTTGATTTAAGTTGTTGGTGATTAGCTTTAACGTCACTCAATAGGTGACACTTGTCATACAATTTTTTTTTTTTTTTTTTTTTAATATCACAGCATAGGATGAAAATTTGTAAACTTTTTACACAATGAGGATTAAACTATTCATTGTAAAATTAAAAATATATTTATATTAGTGAACCAAGAAAATTTCTTTGTTTATGTAAGGAGCATTGCTCCTCTTCCCCTACTTGCAGTGGAAGTATTCCTTGGTGGTGAAAATTCTCAATATGGGTAGTTTTCAAAAGAACTTGTCAAGACCTTTAAAACAAATTTATTAACTACAGATATTTGATAATTAAAAAAAAAGTCTTTTTACCCCCCCCCCCCCCAAATATATATATATATATATTTTTTTTTTTTTTTCATACTTATGAGAATGAATCAGGTTGAATATGAAAACTGTTGCTCCTTAGCAAAATGATTAATAGTGAAAATTAAAATTGTAATTGTTGAAAAATTTAGACAATATCTGTAATAAAAGTATTTTAGCATACATAGCATATTATATCTGAAGCTTTGCTAATATTTGGAAAAAACATTTAAAGAAAATTTTTTACTCTAATTTTTATTTTATTATTATTTTTTTTTTTTAACTTCCCTCCTTGTTTAAAAAAAAAAAAAGTAAAAAGTAAAAAGTAAAAAGGTTAATTTATAACGAAAACCATAATTAATTGTGCATTTTCAGAGCTTATATCATTATAAATAAGTAGATTATGTAAATTTATGTAAAATTTTATTTAAATTAATGTCTGAATATTATGTATCATTTATTTAAAAAAGTAATTTGAAAGTCTACACCTAAGTATACTATCCCAAATTCATGTATTAAGACTCTATTTCAGAAATATTCAGATGTATTCTTAATTGCTAATTTTATTGCATCGATAATTTTACTTTTGTCTAGCCCACAAATAGCCTCACAAGACAAGCATCTACTAATCAATCATCTTCTGAAGGTCTCCCAGCTGGCTGGTCAATGCAGGTGGCTCCGAATGGCAGAGTTTTTTTTATAGACCATAATCACAAAACTACAACATGGGTAATGATTTTGAATAAAATTTATTTCTGTGTTTTAACCATAAGCTTTTTTTTATTTCATTGTATGAAAAGGTGAACTTTCTCAGAATAAACATTTCTGTACTAATCAAAAAGTAATATATATATATATATATATATATATATATAAATAAGTAAAATAATAAATTATCTGTAGAGCTAGGCATATAATCATATTTACATCATTTGGACTAACGGCACAGGTCTGCAACCAAAAAATCTGCATAGGATTTATTTTTGCTGTTACAAATTTTCATAAATTTTCGATGTTACAAATTTTAAAAATTCATTTGAAAAAGAGGACAGAGGATGAAAAACATAAAAAAGGGGACTTTTTAGTCCTGGAATGCTTTTTTCGTTTAAGACGGTAGAGCGTTGGAAAAGAAGACTGTCCTCTTACAAAGAAGATGTCTGGTCACCTTACCTAAGATTAGCATGATTTTATGTTTTTAAATCGATATATATATATGTATAATTTTTTATTTATTTATTTATTTATTTATTTTATTTATTTATTTATTTATTTATTTTTTGGTAGCACCATACACTGTAAGAATTCTATCTACGTTTAGACCGAAATTTTACAACCTTGATCACATTGCTGTAATTTTGCGATCGTCATTTTTCTTAAAAATTTTAATTGAATTAATTTACGTTCTAAGTTGCCAAAATGTGCATTGAAGTTATCTAAGATCAAACTAATAATTTGTTTTTCCCTTTCAAAATTGATGTTTATTTGCTGGAGCTTTTGAGCCAATTATTGTAGAAATCTGTGGTAATTCACACTTTCTTCTTGTGAAATTTAGCGCTGATATCAGTGGCATCGTGTGAGTGACGTTTAGGTCACCTCCATATGTGTGGTTAGAAACAGTCTGTTATCATGGAAAGTTCATTCATCTGATTGACTGTTGAAATGCCGTCATACCTACATTGCTCTATAAAAAAGGCGAATCAACCAATAAGATAAATGCATATTCCATTACAATGTACTGTTTCTAGCCACTCGCATAGAGATGACCAAAAACATCATTTACGCGCCGCCACTGGCTGATATTATTTTTATTTCTTTGTAATAGCTGAGATTTGCAGTTTTTCCAATGATTGAGGCACTGAGGCTCTTCAGATCATATTAATAGCAACCAAAAGGATTCAGGTTTCTTTGCTACGCATTCCATTGGAAAACTTAGTACCTTTTATGTTTAAAATTTTCAAAATGTGACAAGTGCTTTCCAAAACAAAGCAATTTTATCAACACTGAAGGTATCTGGAGCATATTTCTTTAAATTGAATTTCAATTTGTTGTAAAATCTTTTGTTGTTGTCTCCTTATTTACTGCAGCCCATTCACCTCATGTTTTCATGCTAAAATTTTATATTAAAATCTCTGAAGCTGCTCTAATAGTTATAAAAATTCTTTTTACCTAATTAATATTGTTTCTACTTCATTGTTAGTAGCATTTCTCCTTCTCTTTCAGTGTGTCTAAAATTTATTTAGAATACAAGTTATCTCCATTATTAAAAATCATTGATGCAGTATTCTTGTTAATTGCATATTTAGAAGTTATTCCTCTCTTTAATTTTTCCAAAAATGCATAATTTAATGTATTGAACTTTTTTTTTTTTTGCAAAGTCAAAGATTGCTGAAATTCGGCACTCAATTTTAATGACAGTAGAGTATGTATCTCTAGAAGAATTTACCGGGGTAAATGGGAAAATACATTTATAATAAAAATTATATATATATATTTTTTTATGAAATCGTTTTATATTTTTTTAAACTCTGAAGGTCATATATAATAATAACCTTCTTCTGTTAAAATAAAAGGAATTGTTTGAGGAACTTATTACGACCCAGTCTTTGAAACATTCCTAAGTTGTTGCTGTTTTTATATTGTCAAAAAGTAGTAATACTGGTTAGAATTTATTACGTTTTCTGTGCTGTTAAAAAATATATATATATATATATTTCATTGTTTTTAAGTAAAAGGAAGTTTTTCACCCTTGTATAAAAATTTTCATGTTAAGCAAAATTTCATATTAACCAAATCCATGGTAAAAGGCGAAAAGCCAATTATAGTTTGAATTCTTTTTGACGGGGAAGGAAAAAACAGTTCATATTAAAAGTAATCCATGTTAACGAAATTCAGCTGTAATACAAAGCAACTTATTATGAAAATTATGCTTTATATAAATTAGTGAAATATGCTACTATTTGTGGAATATAACTAACTTTGAAAAGTTATTAATTCTACTTCCTTTAACAAATTTGCTCAAACAATTAAATGCAACTCAAGATTTCCACATTTTGAAAATGGATCAAAATTCTGTATGATTCTATTTTTTATTTGTTTCGTATGGCCGATGTCACAAATTTCTTTTGGAATAAAAAAAAAAAAAAAAAAAAAACTAGTTGAGAACATGTGGATGCTACATCATTATAAATTATTATTTCTATACACATACACATTTTTAATTTGAAATAAAAGAATATTTGAAAGATAAATTTATGTTTTTATGTAAGAGGGAATTTAGTTGGAATATATGAATAGTATTGGTGTCACTTTTCTTTTTTTCTCTGTTTTCTTGCTTCATTATCTGTTGACAAGAAAGGTTTCTAAAATAACCATTTAGAATTGTCTCAAAAATTTTTGAACATGCTTAAATTGCCGCTTTTGTTCTTAAAATAATAATAATAATAAGAGCCTTGTGTTTTTATGTATAGAAAATAAATTTCTGTATGTTCAGCAATTAAAATTTTAATTTTTTAATTTTCACTAATGTAAATAAACTTCGTGAAACATTTTTAGGTTGATCCCAGAACAGGCAAGCCAAGTGTACTTCCTAATCAAAGCAATGTGCCAAACAGACCGCGTTTTAGCAGTGTAGATGATCTTGGCCCATTACCAGTAAGTGATATTTTATATTTATGCCTTTGTATATTTGAGATCTGTTATTTAATGTAAACTATCCTGAAAAATATTAATTAGTTAATGTTTGTGTTCAAGACATATGATATGTACCCAAACACTGAATTGCAGAATATATCTGAAAATTTTGAATATTTTCTCAGTGGAGAAATGATAGAAATAATCTGTGCTAAAAATACAAATTTTTAATGTTTAAAAAAATACAAACTTTAAATGTTATTGATAGTTTGCACCAAGTTAAGGGGAGGCTGCATTTTCCTAATGTGTAATTAATCACTCATTACAAATAAGCATTATCATATGAGACCATGACAGTGTCTCAAGCGACGCAAGCAGGAGGAGAAATGGTATGCTATGGTTCTCATACATATAGCTATTTTGAGACCAAAAGAAATCGCAAACACTGCCATTTAATATTTCAGCATATGTGTGATTTCTTGTTTTGATTTTTTCTTTTTTTAATTAATGGGATTTTTTTTAGTCTTGTGACATCTTTTGTTTTTTTCAGGAAACCTTTTTTTTTTTTTTTTTTTTTTTTTTAAAGATTTGGTTTAAAAATGGGACTATATTACTCTGGGAATTACATGTTATTTTTCGGCAGTTTGAGACCAAAGAGGTGTGATATGGTTTAAGATTTGGATTTAAGGTTAATTAACTCTCTCTGGGTTACAATCAGTGTTTCCGCTGCTGTAGCATTTTTCGCGAAATGCTAAAAGACTTATCCAAAATGCGAAAATGAAATAACATGTTTTCGCTTTTTTGCTAAAGCATCTAACTAAACACAAATTGAAAAAAAAAAAAAAAAAAAAAAGAAATCTTCGGCGAAAATATTATAACGAATCTTTCATGGAAAAAAAATCGCAACATTGATCAAGAAAAATCTGTCGGTTCATGCATATAAGAAAAATCAAACACTGAACTACGCATAAAAATCGCATACAGGAAATCAGTTTGTAAATAAATTTGAGGCATTTGTAAAGTGGTCCAATATGAAAGAAAGAAAAATTATAAACCATAAAGCTTTGAATAGTAATAAACAAATTTCACTTATATTACTTTCTTTTTTTTTTTTTTTTTTTCGTAAGTTATGATTTTATTTTCAGATACAGTATAAGCTTAATCTAGTTTTACATGCTATAGTGATAATTATATCTCCAGAAAAAGAATATAAGTCATATCTAAGATCTTCATATTGCTTTACAAAAGTTTACAATATAAAGTAATAATCTAAAAAGTTTAATATTTTTTTATGTCTGCCAATAAATGTGTTAAAATATATGCTTGTACTATATTCTAATTGATCTGGTTACAGTGGTTAGTACAATTATTAATTACTTTTTTGTTTTTCATTTCTAATTAAAAAAATTTTAACCTTCTGTGTATAACTCTTTAAAGACTTGATTTAAAAACTTTTAAGTTTAATTTACAAATGAAAATCAAACATATCAAGGTGTTTAAAATAATGTGTAAACTGATATTAATTTTTTTCTACTGTTTCTGGCATTTTAGTAGTTTGCTAAAGCTTTCTTTTCTGATTTTAGCTTTTTTGCTAAAGAAAATTTTTACTCAGCTTAAACCATAGTTACAATTGTGTACAGCCAATAAATTATTTAGTTTTTTTTTTTTTTTTTTATCCAAAAATATTTTATTAAATCATTGAAGCAAGAAGTATACAATTATAAATAATCAAAATAAACCTTACTTCTACTCCTCGTGTACGCCTGAGTACTTGCGGGAGCCCCCCCCCCCCCCCTTCGTCAGAGGCAGCTTCGCGGCGACTTGCTTGCTCTGTGATGGTCTTCTTTCGTGTGGCTCTCTAAAGTCCGACACTTTCAGTAAAAGAGGATATTGAACCTTTGGGAAAAAAATTCTAGGAATTCATGACGTCATAGCGTCAGCTTTGAGAGGGAAGCGATGTATTTTTGAAAATACAAAATATCAGACTTTTTTTTTTTTTTTAAGAAATAAATTGAAGGAATCCAGAACATATTTAAATTAATTTTCAGATGCTTATTTATTAAATATTTAGGGATTTATTCTGGATTTATAGAATTATTTTTTGGGTTTATTAAATAATTTTTTAGAGTTCATTAACTGAAAAATTGATTATTCTGGATTTTAATTTAATTATTTCCGGTGTTTAAATAATCATCTCCGATTTCAATTTTTGAAATAAATCACTTCCGTTTTTATTACTTTTTATTACAAATTCATAATACTTAAATATTGGAAGGAAGTTTTACAGTGATAATTTTTAAATAAAATGTGAAAAGTTTTACCTTTTAACAGATCTCATATGACCATCCTTCATATCACCTGATAATAATGTGCACTCGTCTTTCTAGGGTGACCGCTTCTCTTAAGGTCCACAAATTTTCCCGAAATTTTAAATTTACTAATATCTTAACACACAGCTGTCTTGTTCACATTTACCCTCAAACTTATTTGACGTTTGCAAAATCTAATTTTATGCAGGGTTAATATTTCTGACTTTTGTAACAGTAAGTGAAAGTTTTTTACCCATTATAATAATTACACAACGGCACTGTCTACGACAAAATCCAATAAGCAACTGGCGATAAGCGTCCCGGCCACCTTTATTTATAGCAATAGAATGCGTCTGATGCAATCAGCACATGAGATGGTGCAATAATCTGCGCAATTGATGCAATGTGTTAAAATACTGAAAATCGTCTACTGGTCTTAAACTTTTGCAAATGGCTGTATATATATATATATATATATGTCTTGCCGCCTGCCTCCTTCTTCCTATCTTGTGTTTCTTGGGTTGTTTTTTCATTAATTTTGATAAGTTTATGGTTTTAAGTTAAGATTTGTTGTTTTACTTTATTGATTCGTTTGTTTTGCAGGCTGTTAATTAATAGATCTGGTTTCGTTACATTAGTGTATTTCATCCACTGATGATTTTTTTTTTTTTTTAATCTTATTGGTCATTGGTGTTTCAGTGATCTTGTATCTGTTGCTTGGCTTCTACTATGCTTAATAGATCATCTTTATTATATATATATATATATGTGTGTGTGTGTGTGTGTGTGTGTGTGTGTGTGTGCGTGTGTGTGTGCGTGTGTGTGTGTGTGTTTATGATACATTTATTTAAAAAATGGGGGGAGAGGGGGCTTGTATTATCACTGTAACTAGAGAAAAAAATTTTATTATTAGTTTTTTTTTTTCTTTCTTATTCTATAAAAAGCCAATTTTAGAATAATATTTCATTTGTTTTAAAGAAATATATTACTGCCATTTAACTTACAGGCTAGTTTGATTTCCCTTGTAAGTCTGATTCATATTTATTTTTATTAAAACATTATTTATTTTACAGCATTTCTGAAATTATCTTAAAAATTAAAAAAAGTGAAGTATTATTATTTTTGCAGCTTTTATGAATGTGTTTAATGACATTTGTTGAAGAGAAGATATACCGTAAAATTCCAATAGTAACCCCCTCCCGATTATACCCCCCACCTGAAATTTGACATACTTTACTTTTTCAGAAAATTCTGTTTATAACCCCTCCTCCCTTACCTTTGGTGGCTAAGTTCGCCATTCTTTCGCTTTTCCCATGAGTGTTGCAAACTTCTGAAGTCTTATATGTTTATTTAGAAACCTTAATTTGTATGTAAACGTATCCAAGTGTTATTTTCACTCATCTTTTTAGTAAAATAACTCCAAATAAAAAAATGCAGCGAAGAAAATCTCAATGATGTATGTACAAGTGTAGTTTTGAAAACAAACTACATGTGAATAGATTTTATAGAAATTTGACAAATTTTATTTATTATTTGTGTTATGTACATTCTTTTAACGTTCAGTGCTATTCTGATGTACCTAATAATTTAATATTCAAGTGAAATTGTGTCATTATTTGTTAGTGTGTGTTTAGTTTGAATAATATTCTGCTTTTATTAGTATAAAAGTGATAATAATTTTTTAAAGGCCCCGAAATCTGCCAACTCCTAAAATCCATACAACCTCTGGTCCCGAGCTGTGCGGATTTTTGACTCTCTACTGTAGTAAAATTTATACTTTTAGAAAAAGATTGTGAAACTTCCGATTATAACCCCCCCCCCCCCCTTCCAAAGTTATCGTACTTTTCTGGAAACTTCTCCGATTACAACCCCTTCCCCAGTTTTGACAAATTTCTCCTTGAAAAAAAAAAAAGGGGGGGGGGGGGTACTATCGGAATTTTACGGTAATTTAAATCTTTTTGGAATTAAAAAGACAGCTGATGCTAAATTTTTATGAAAGTTGCAACACTCCAGATAAAGTCAATTTAAATTAATGCACATTTTCCAGTTGCTTTAAAATATATCGGTTTGTCTGTTTTATAATAATTTTAATGTTTCTTTTGTAGGAAGGTTGGGAAGAAAGATTTCATACTGATGGTAGAATATTTTTCATTGATCATAGTAAGTTTATTTTCTACTCTTATTATTACAGAATTCATATTCTTCTTTCGTTTTGTTAATTTTGATATTTTTTTAAACTATAAAATTGATATTATTAATTTTAAGTGCATCAAATGTAATAATTAATTTAAAATATATGGATGAACTGTAAGCTAATAGATAATGTCATGTAAACAGTCAACTTATCTATAAAGCTAGCTGGGTTACACCTGCATACACAGTCAGTGGATCTGGAAACCTGCTGACTTTGGCAGCATTCCTATAGCAGGAAATATTCCTATAGCAAGTAAACAGTTCTAAAATTTAATACAAAAGAAATTTTTAAATGAAACAACAAATATAAAAAAAAAAATAATAATTAAGGAGCAGATTCCAGACATGCTTAAATAGTAAGAAATCATTAGCCCTAGAACAATATATTCTGATAATATATATGTTATAAAAGAAAATTTTTTAAAAACAACAGTCTAAGTACAGAAGTTGCATGAGAAAATGAAAAATCACTCATAAAACAATTTTAAAATGTAATTGAAAAAGAAGAAATAAAAAAATTTTAAAGGAAAATTAACTGTAGAATTTCATAAATACAGTATGTGTTAAAACTACAAAATAGTTTTAACATGGCTTACTTTATAATTCTGATTAGAAATACTCAGAGAAAAACGTTTCCAAAAGCAATCATTAAATAATTTCTAAAAGAGAGTTTTAAGAAAAATAATCTGAATTAAAATGCTCAAAAAAAAAAAAAATAAATAAATAAATAAAAATAAAATAAATAATCTGGATATTATTAAATCAGAATTAATAATATCCAGAATTATTAAAATAGCTTAAGATTGTGTGAAAAATATATTCAAGAGAATATTTTCAGGTTCAAAATCTAGCCATTTTCTTTTCATCCACCCACAGAAAATAAGAGTTCAACTTAGTGCATTCACCCCAGAGTCCCAAGGGACGCTCAAGAATTTTACCACCCCCGCATTCCAAATTTTCAAAATTCCCAGACAAACAAAATTCCGGAGGTAATCTTCCGCGGAATTTTTAATGAGCGTTACTTTGGCGTCCTTTTCAAAGAAATATAAAATGATTAAAATTAGAAGTTAAATACAAAAAAAAATTATAAAGAATTTAATTATAGCCCTAGCAAAAATATTTTCAAAGAAAAGATTCTAGTTATAAACAGAGAATATATATATGTAAAAAATATTTAACGCGTGCTCTTTTCATCTCGCGTATCTATTCGGATGGGAAGAGGGAGCGATTGGGGAAAGAACGGATGCACTGATGAGAGAGAAAGACCACACAAGCTCTTCAACTCCAAGCATTGACGGAGGCCTGTGGGAGCATCTCCGCTACGGCGGGGATGCGTTCCCCTCGCAGTCTCGAAGAAGCGGCGGACGGTAGAAGTCGAAAAGAAAGAGGAATAAAATCCTCTCCTGATATAATACGTAAATATGGCCAGTCTTTTCAACCTATGCAAGAATAAAATGATTCGACATTAAAACATCTTCTATTGGATCGGCTGCGAAATATACTTACTACAAAGATGATCTAAAGATTAGTAAAATCATACTTATTATTTTACTAAAATGGCCAGTAATGAAGAAATTAATAACGTCAATGAAATGAACATTATTTGAAGTGGTTTCAAAATCTTATCATTTTCCTTGGCTGGAGAACTGATGCTATCTTCTATTTAAAATAATGCATTAAGTGATTCTAGATAAAGTAGCCATCAACTAAAGAAATAATTCGTATTAGAAAATAATCAATCTTGAATCACATTCTCTAATTTCATAAGGAGAATTGTCTCATGCCTCAACAATATAAGACTTATCGGTGCAATGTTCGTCTTTTTTAATTAAATTTTGGTGAATGGACAAGTCATTATGAACTGCAGTAATATAGTTGGTTGTACAACTAATTAAAATATGTCAAAATTCACTATTTTTTCTATTTGTTTATGGCTCCGGAGCTAACTATCATAATGTGTGTTGATTAAAGCTAATAAAAAATTGATGCATCACATCTGCTATTCTGCTTTAATTTTGAGGTAAGAGTTTATTTATTTTTTTTATTTCTCTTGCAGCCATTTTGATACAGCTGAGTTCGGAGAATTTAGGATTCTAATAAAAAAAAAAAAAACTATTATTAAAATAATAATAATAAACAAAAAAAATAAAATGCCATTAATTCTAAGCAATTTATCCTAAAGATACATCTATCTCCGACCTCATCTGTATATATTGAAATAAAATAAGAACAAAATTGATGATAATTAAATTACATTAATCTACTATTCTGCGATTTAAGCGATCACAATATCATAATTATCTAGCACTTATTTCCTTTTTAGATAATTTAATATATTGTATCATACAGTCATTTATTTCTTTATAAATCTCATAATCAATCTATCATTTATTTGCTAATTATTTATTTATTTTTTAAATAATTTGACATTCAATCACAAATAAATATATCTTTTTAAAGATTTTTATCATAAATAAAAACATATTCTTTTCAAACAAAATATTTAACATGGTGCCATGAGCCAAAAGTAATATACATATACTTTTTAACGGGTTGAGAACAGGGTTCATTTATGTTGATTTTTTTTTATGACGCAATGATCTCATATCAAGTAGTGGAGAGTCATCTTTCATGCAAATTTAATTTTTTGTGTAATATACATTGTTTAATTAAATTTTCTTAAAGAAAATTCATTTCTGAAATATTCATTTAATCACTGCCTATTCATATTTTATATATATCTATTTATTAATTATTTCAAATATATGTATTATTTATATTTAGAAATGGATTTTCATCTCATGTTTTTTTTTTCATGGCCATTTAAAATCCTTTCCTTCGCATTTTATAACTATGTTTATTTGAAATTATTTGTATCAATATATGTAATTATTTTTGAAGGGAATTACAATGTCGAATGGTAAGGATTTAAGCTTAGTTTCCTCGATTGAGCCATTCTGTGGGGGGTGAAACCGAAAATTTTGGCTTCTTTATTGAGCAAATAGAGGACCTAAAAAGTCTTGAAAGATGGTCTGATGCCAGAGCTCTATGCATATTAAAATTGAAACTAAAAGGCAAAGCCCTTGACTTCATATCTACGGACCCAAATGCAAGCAAAGCTAAAAGCTTTGCTGATCTGAAACAAATACTAAAAAATAAATTTACGTCAAAAAAAAGTTTCTCGGAACTCCAAGTAGAGTTCCATAACATATCTCAAAGCCCAAACCAAACAATAAATGATTTGGCTGAAGAAATATCGGCCAAAGCATTAGCTTATCTAAACGCCACCAACGACAACGATCCCAAACTCAATTATTTAATTGAATCAATGAAGCTTACTCAATTTCTACAGGCATTAAATCCAAACCTGAGATGCGAAGTCAAAAAATTAGGACCCAAAAGCTTCAATGAAGCAATTAGAAGTGCAAAAAATATACAAAATGCACTTTCAGAAGAAAGTAATAACTCTTCCGAAAATTACTGAACAATTAAAAGACAGTAAAATCCAAGAAATAATTCAAAAAATAAAGGACAAAGACAAATTAACTTCAAAATTATACTTTATTCATGATCATACAAATCTATTAATGAGGAAATTCTTAAAAAGAAAATACACATACAAACCCAAAATCTTGACTCAAATTGTTCTTCCACAATCTCTGGTAAACGAAGCTCTAGCGACAGCTCATACTCCACACTTCGGCACACAGAAGACCTATAACTTCTTAAATGGAAAATACTTTTGGAAAAAAATGTATCTAGATGTTAAACAATTCTGTGAATCATGTCAAAAGTGTATGAAAGTAAAACCTAAAGCAAAACTTACTAAAACTGAAATGATTTCAAAGAGTAATTATGCCCCAGGATAATTCATATCCATGGACATTGTGGGTAAACTCCCAACATCTAAGGACAACAAAACTTTCATTTTAACTTTGATTGACCATTATTCACGATTTTTGGATGCCTTTTCATTAAATACCATAACTTCTTCAGCAATAATTAAGTGTCTGAATGTTTATTTTTCTCGCTATGGTATTCCAAAAATTCTTTTGACTGATAATGCTAAATACTTTTGTTCAAAAGAAATCGAGGATTTCTATAAATTGCATAATATAGAGCACCGTAAATCCTCTATTTACTATCCACAGTCTAACGCAGTGATAGAGCGTGTTCATAGAACACTTAAAGAATCCATTTCAGCAATGTGTAACAAATCCTCAGAATGGTCAGACTTATTACTTAAATTCAAATTACATTACAATAATTCTAAACACTCTGTTACAAAATTCACACCTGCTGAATTATTTTTTGGGAGACACTTAAATACCCCAATTGATATGAATTCCTTGCCCAATTTTGAAGATGTACCTGAGAATTACTGTGCAAAACAGAAAAAACGCTTTGAAACCACTAAAAAATTGGTTGCTGAGAATGAGAAACAATTCTTTAAATCCCATGAATCACACATCAAGGGCAGGGAAGTCCCTCAATTTCAACTTGGTGATATTGTATTCATGAAAGATCCTTTGCATACTAGACCCTTTCAAATCAAGTATCTCGGTCCATTTGAGATACAAAGAATTCTAAGAAATGGGAATTACGTTATTAAACATACTGAAAATAATGAAACTAAATCTATCCATGTAAGCAAATTGTTCAAATTGAAAAACTTCAATTCTCAAGGCACTACAAATGATGCCTAAAACATTGGTATTGAAAAATACATAAACAAAACAAATAAAATTATAATAATAATAAAAAAAAAAAAAAAAAAGAATTATCAAAACACAAAATTTATTTTTTAAGAAAAATGAAGTTAATAAAATGAATGAGCACAATTTCCATGGAAAAATTTATTTATTTTTCATTAATACATATTTCTTTTTTTTCGCCTTTATCTTGATTCTTCATAAAAATGACCTCTGTTGTCCTGTTACACTTCTCACACTCCAACTTTAGACTGCAGACTTGTGAGGTAAACTTGTCGACACTTTCCTCTTAACTTACCAGTTATGGCTGGTCCACAACTGTCAAGAGGGTCTCAAGTCCTATATAGGATTCCAAAATACAAGAGTTATGAAAAATTAATTAAATTGCTTTCAAGTGAAAGTAGAGAATCCAGTAGTGTAATACACATCAGACAGTCAGAATTAATAAAATCAAGATCATACGGGCATTTTTCTAAATTATATTTTTTTTATATACTTGCAAGTATACTCATACTGAATTTATCTCTACCTGAGAATAATTATTATGATGATAATTTAAAAATAAAAAATTTGTGATATCACTATTGCTCATTATACACATCTGAATATCTAGTGTGCATGGAAATTTCCAGAAAATAATTGTTTTTCAAGATATGTATACGTTTCATATTATTGTACCAAAAGTATTGCACAAAGTGTTATTCTATGGTCATAATTTACAAAATAAAATGAATATATTATTTACATATTACATGAGATGTTTCTCCACTACTCACGGATATATATATATGTTTTTTATTTATCATGGCTGCATGGAGATCCAATCCAATTCTTACCATATTTATTTACTTATATATATCTATCTATCATATATTGTGTTGTATTGTGTTTGATGTCATATATATATATAACCTATTTGCTTGCTTTTATGTTCATTGTTTATCATTTTTATTCATTGTTTACATCAACCAAGTGTTCTACATAGTGTGCATGAACTTTTAATTTATATACTCCATATTTGGTGGCACACTCACAGCTATTGGTATCAAAAACATTATTGATGTATACAGAACATCTAAGTTGCCGTGATTCCCCATTCGCTTCTTCTTTTTTTCCCATAAGGGTTATGGGAAATATTAAGAGTATATATTAAGAGTATGTTAAAACTACAAAATAGTTTTAACATGGCTTACTTTATAATTCTGATTAGAAATACTCAGAGAAAAATGTTTCCAAAAGCAATCATTAAATAATTTCTAAAAGAGAGTTTTAAGAAAAATAATCTGAATTAAAATGCTCAAAAAAATAAATAAATAAATAAATAAATTAAATAAATAAATAAAAATAAAATAAATAAATTAAATCAGAATTAATAATATCCAGAATTATTAAAATAGCTTAAGATTGTGTGAAAAATATATTCAAGAGAATATTTTCAGCTTCAAAATCTAGCCATTTTCTTTTCATCCACCCACAGAAAATAAGAGTTCAACTTAGTGCATTCACCCCAGAGTCCCAAGGGACGCTCAAGAATTTTACCACCCCCGCATTCCAAATTTTCAAAATTCCCAGACAAACAAAATTCCGGAGGTAATCTTCCGCGGAATTTTTAATGAGCGTTACTTTGGCGTCCTTTTCAAAGAAATATAAAATGATTAAAATTAGAAGTTAAATACAAAAAAAAATTATAAAGAATTTAATTATAGCCCTAGCAAAAATATTTTCAAAGAAAAGATTCTAGTTATAAACAGAGAATATATATATGTAAAAAATATTTAACGCGCGCTCTTTTCATCTCGCGTATCTATTCGGATGGGAAGAGGGAGCGATTGGGGAAAGAACGGATGCACTGATGAGAGAGAAAGACCACACAAGCTCTTCAACTCCAAGCATTGACGGAGGCCTGTGGGAGCATCTCCGCTACGGCGGGGATGCGTTCCCCTCGCAGTCTCGAAGAAGCGGCGGACGGTAGATGTCGAAAAGAAAGAGGAATAAAATCCTCTCCTGATATAATACGTAAATATGGCCAGTCTTTTCAACCTATGCAAGAATAAAATGATTCGACATTAAAACATCTTCTATTGGATCGGCTGCGAAATATACTTACTACAAAGATGATCTAAAGATTAGTAAAATCATACTTATTATTTTACTAAAATGGCCAGTAATGAAGAAATTAATAACGTCAATGAAATGAACATTATTTGAAGTGGTTTCAAAATCTTATCATTTTCCTTGGCTGGAGAACTGATGCTATCTTCTATTTAAAATAATGCATTAAGTGATTCTAGATAAAGTAGCCATCAACTAAAGAAATAATTCGTATTAGAGAATAATCAATCTTGAATCACATTCTCTAATTTCATAAGGAGAATTGTCTCATGCCTCAACAATATAAGACTTATCGGTGCAATGTTCGTCTTTTTTAATTAAATTTTGGTGAATGGACAAGTCATTATGAACTGCAGTAATATAGTTGGTTGTACAACTAATTAAAATATGTCAAAATTCACTATTTTTTCTATTTGTTTATGGCTCCGGAGCTAACTATCATAATGTGTGTTGATTAAAGCTAATAAAAAATTGATGCATCACATCTGCTATTCTGCTTTAATTTTGAGGTAAGAGTTTATTTATTTTTTTTATTTCTCTTGCAGCCATTTTGATACAGCTGAGTTCCGAGAATTTAGGATTCTAATTAAAAAAAAAAAAAAAAAAACTATTATTAAAATAATAATAATAAACAAAAAAAAAATAAAATGCCATTAATTCTAAGCAATTTATCCTAAAGATACATCTATCTCCGACCTCATCTGTATATATTGAAATAAAATAAGAACAAAATTGATGATAATTAAATTACATTAATCTACTATTCTGCGATTTAAGCGATCACAATATCATAATTATCTAGCACTTATTTCCTTTTTAGATAATTTAATATATCGTATCATACAGTCATTTATTTCTTTATAAATCTCATAATCAATCTATCATTTATTTGCTAATTATTTATTTATTTTTTAAATAATTTGACATTTAATCACAAATAAATATATCTTTTTAAAGATTTTTATCATAAATAAAAACATATTCTTTTCAAACAAAATATTTAACAGTATGTTCTCTCTGTCTCCCTTTATATATATATATGGTCATTGGTGTTTCAGTGATCTTCTATCTGTTGCTTGGCTTCTACTATGCTTAATAGATCATCTTTATTATATATATATATATATATAAAGGAAGGGGGGGGGATGAAGAAAAACAGATAAAACTCTATCATTCAATTAAAATAAATTTATACAAAAGTTTTTTCTTATGGACTGTTAAAAAAAAATAGCCTTGCATTTTAAGTATGTATAGAGTTAGATTTCTTTCTGTATATCACTTAATATATAATGTTTTTAAATTAGCTATTTATTATTTTAAACGTTCATTAAACATGAATTAAACATTTTCTTATTAGGGCATGTCATCAAGTTGTAAATATTTTATGATCTAATAATTTATTCTGTTTTTAAATTAAAGTGTTTAAATACTTATGAACTTTTTTTTATGTTATTATTACAATATTTATGATTGATTCCCATGTGTTTTATTTTCTTATGAATGATAAAGTAATCTCAAGTCCAGAACTTAGAATATATGTAAAAAATTTTGTGTAATACAGCTGTGTTTAATAATAAAATGGATCTGAGTATCAATAAAAGCAATAAGCTTTGATGAATCATCTTTTCTTTTTGTGTGTGTGTTATTAAATAACCATGAAACTAAATTTAACATTAGCCATTTTTAAATTTTTTTATTTATTCTATCTTATCTCTTTCTTTATTTTATATTCTTTGTGTTACAGATTCTAGAATTACACAGTGGGAAGATCCACGATTAAATAATCCAAATATTGCTGGTCCTGTAAGTTCATTTCTGTTTTTCATTTTTTCAAAATGTATTTATTCTATATTTTATTTCATCTTTGTAGTTCTAATCTGGTTAAAACAAACATATATTTCAGGCAGTTCCTTACTCAAGAGATTATAAAAGAAAATATGAGTACCTTAAAGCAAAATTGCCAAAGCCAGTAAGTTTTTTTTTTTTTTTTTTTTTTTTTTTTTGTAAATTATTCAATAAAACTATTTCTTTGTTTGGATGAATTTATATAAAGACAAAAGTTTCACTTTTTATTAAAACTAAGTGTCACATTTTTGAAAAGAATTCCATACTTATAATGTTGCTTTTTAAACATGCATTATAGTATTAATAGGTAGAAAAATTACGAAATTTTTTTCATTTATCCATATAGTTATAAAAAATATAAGTTGGCTTCAAATATTTGTATTACAATATCCTTTTCAGGCTTTTTTCAAATCAATTATACCTGATATAAAAATTCCAATTATGTATAAAAGTAAGAGCATTAATTAAGTGTAAAAATACTGGCATATGCATCTCCTTTTATGAAATTTAAACACTTACTTACTAGTCACTTAAGTTAATAAGAATTTAAAATGTCATGTTGTCTCAAATACCACTTTTCTGCCAAATGGCAGATTTCTACTTTTCATTAAAGTCGTTCCCCCTTTCTAATTAATAACATAACCTGCAAAATTGTGCATTTCAATTTTTTTTTCTTTTGATTGTTTGTAATGTGTTTTGATACATTTAATTCAGAAATGCTTATCTTTTCTTTCTATCACGTAAGGGTTTTTCACAAAGTAAAGATGGAGTCAAACATGGGCATAACAAATTCAAAACTATTTATGAATAAAACACATTAAAATAGGTTATTATTTACACATTACCATTTAAATAAGTTTCTTTACATCAAAGCTTCCATTTATAGATTTTTTGCTTGTGCATGGCTTTGGGGTCCTTGAAAGCGAAGGAATTCTCTCTGCAACATCCAGCAGTAATCTGCTAACATGTTAACACTTCATTGTTTCTAATGCTTCCTCTGTATTTCTTTGATGCCTTGATGAAATAGCTCTCCTTGTTCTTCACTCACATTACCTAGATTTTACAGGAAATAACTTAGATGGGAGTTTAAAAATTTTAGTTTTAGGCTAAAAAAATCACTTTTTTCTTATTAAAACAGTACATGATGGGAATTTAAATTTCTTTTCTTTAATCAGCCTCCAAAAATACACTAGAAAAACACATCACTTTCAAGAAAAAAATTTCATCACACACCTGTGTAATCAATAATCAAAAATACTCTTACCAAATCCCATTTTTTCTCCATAGTATAAATGTCAATATTTATGCTATTCTTGTGTTTTTAGATTCTAGAACCCTTAAAGAAGTAGAATTGTTCAATATTTCTCACGTATGTAAGTATTTGCACCCCATCTCCTCCAACTAATGATAGGTGACTGCTAAATTCTGTGATTTTCAATCTTTCTCCATCCACAATATAAGTGTTAATGTCTGATGAAGCAAAATTTAACAGAGTTTTTGCTACTGGTAAAAACTAATGATAAAAGTGTAATATAAATCATTGGTGATGGTTGGCATAGTCTATTTTTAAGAGTCAGAAGTTAAATTTTTATATTGAATAAATCGCGAAATAAAGTTCTGAACTTAAATTCTCAAGATGGATAGAAATATCCAGTTGTGATCGTAATAAATCTACCAGGTGACAAAAATTCATCGCTAAATGATGCCCACACTGTGATGCAAAATAAAAATAAAGCAAAACGCTTACCATACTGGGTGAGGAAAAAAAACAGGCAAGTAAATGTAATGAAAATAACACCATTTTATTAGTGGCCTTCATCAATAAGAAAATGACTTGCATCATGGCTTCGTCAGCACCATTTCTAAACTCGGCTGCTCACGTGGCTCAGGAGTGTGATACGGCGTAATCCGAAGTAATCTGTGAGATGATTTCTGATAATTCAAAATACACTTTAAAATACATTTTATTAAGGTATGTTGACTTGATATATTTAATTATTTTCTAAAATTTAATCTATTTTAAAGTTATAAATAATTCTCTATTAGCAGGTATTCACAAGCGGCGATTCCGTGAAGCGCGCGAGAGAGAGCGCGGTCATGAACACTTCAGTAGTCAGGCAGCAAGGGTGATAAAAATTTTGCGACGCAGAAGCTGACAAGCCTCCAAAACGTCATGCCGCTGATCAGCCAATCAGGAGCGAACACTCGCGAGAGGGGGAGGCGATTGCGTACAGTGCCTTTAGAAAAGGTAGTGGCCTGAAAGGAAGAACCAAAGAGCAAATTTGACACGTTGCTGAAAAGCAAATGTACAGAATGAATCGGGAAATTAATTAAACTTAAGGAAATTTTGATTACATGGTAAATATTAGATTGATTTTGCTAAAGTTAATGAAAAATGATTAAGATTGAATAAAAATGATATTGTGTGTTACGACATTAATGTTCATGTCAGACTTGTTTTATTAGGTTCTAGAACTTATAAAAAGATAAAAGTCCTCAATTTTTTTCACATATGTGACTATTTTGATTTAAATCACATTAAAATGATATTGTTGATTATCTTGTGTAAAGTTTATATTACTATATCTGTTGAATCTATTACTTTTTCCTCAATAAGTTTAAGATGCTATGCAGCCAAACAAAAATTATGCAAATTCTCATAATGGATTCTTAACACCAGTAGCTGAAAATTGGTGCCTGATTGCTGAAAATTGAAGTTGTTTTTGTTCAAGAAAAGTTTTTATAGCATGCTGTCACAATTTCTGACTGCAGTTTTCCATGACTTTCACCTGTGTTATTATTAATTTATATAATTCCTCAATAATCGTCATTAGTTTTAGAAACAGTATAAAGATGACAAAAGCTAAATGCGTTTACATTTTTTTTTCAAAGTTCCGATTTTTAAAAAATATTTTTTATTATTACTATTATTATTTTATTGCTATATACCAATGGTACATATATCGAAGTACCACACTATTATTACTGCGATAAGCTGATATGGGTAGTTTTTGTTATTTATATCTTTAAATAAATTAAAGAATATGTTTAAAATACATTTTTGGATTTTTCAAAATTTGGAACATAAAAACGCTTGAAACAAATAAGGTGGTACAGCAGACATTGAATAAATATATCTTGTTTAATATTTTAATTAAAAAATAAAAAAAAAAGACGGAAGTCTGAAAACATAGTTACCCAAATGACTTAGACATAGAAGAAATTAATGACAACAATAAATAAACATAGTATACAAAATGAATCTTCTATTTGTAACTTCTGCTATAAAAAATTTGTTAATGTTAATAGACCTATTAAAAAAATTAATAATAAAATTTTGCTGCAAAATTTTAATAAGTAAATTTATCTCCCTATTTCATAAAGCACCATTACTGTGGAACTGGTGGGCAGTTAGAAAATAGTAGAGCTTGACAGTGCAATCAGTTTTCCATATATTTTTCTGGGTGTCGTGTGGCCATATCACATAAAAGCCTTTTGTTCAACATTTCACTCAATGTAATACATCGTATGAGGAAGGTTCAAGATCAGCATGCTTTCAACTTTTTCGAACACCACTCAAAAAAATTCATGTTGTGTTGTGTTTCGTTAAATGTTGAATGAAAGTTTCTCGCGTGATACAGCCATTATCTTTTTATATACAGAAACTCATGATCGCTTTTTATGCAATTTCACAATTTCTGCTTGCAGCTGACAACTTTTGTCTAAACTGATTATTAAATTCAAATATTCCATGCTTGAAAACCTTCAGCTGTTCTTTTTAATTAAAAACATCTTCAACGAAATCTTTTCTCAAAACTTTTGCAGCCATTTTAAGAAAGCTCATAAAGGGAAACTTGTTTCTGTTTTCACAAGTTGATTTATGAATTCCTTTAAATCCTGATAATTGCAATTAAAAAAAAAAAAAAAAAAAAAAAAAAAACTAGTTTTTTAAAATTAATAAATTTTAAACTAAATAAGCAGGTATTAACAAATAATTTTTTAAAAATATATGTATTTAAAAATAAAATAAGATTCTGAGTTATTTATTGAAATTTAGTCATTTGACATCATATAGTTGTATAAAACTTTTTCAATTTAATAAAATGAAAAATTGTATTATTTTGGTGTATTTCATGTGAAGTAATTGTGAAATGTAGAATATTTATATACATTAAATTTAGTAAAGTACATATCTGTTCAGAACATATTAGAACATACTATTATTATTAGAACATACATTATTAGTTTTACTTAAAGAATTTATTTACAACTAATGCATATCAATTTCACACTGACATTTAGTGGGCTACACAATTTTGTTTAAGTCAAAAACATTTACAGTGTTATATTGCTTCAACTATTAACTTGTATGAAGTGAAAACAAAGTTATAGTTGGATGACCCATAAAATATCAACTTTTAGCTATTTTTATTTTCATATATTAATCATCTTTCTCTTTGTTGGTTTTTATACTTTAAAAAATCAGCTTACTTATGTATTTGAAACTTAAACAGCTTGATTTTACTTTTTTAGGCCAATGTGTGTGGTAAGTTTGAGCTAAAAGTGAGTCGTGCCAACATCTTGGAAGATTGTTATCGTATTATTAGTGCTGTGACAAGAGTAGATATATTGCGGTCTAAGCTTTGGGTAGAATTTGATGGCGAAGAAGTTTTAGATTATGGTGGAGCTTCTAGAGAGTTATTTTTTCTCTTGTCTAAGGAAATGTTTAATCCATATTATGGATTATTTGAATATTCTGCTGTGTAAGTACACTTTGACGTTATAATAAGTGTTATATTAATTTTAAACACAATAAAAATTTATTTTGCTTTATATATATTTTTACACTGATTGACTGATTAGAAAGATAAGTCTTATTTATCATACATATGAAGATCTAATGGAATTAAATTGAAAATCTGATTTATCCTTCTGAAAATATTTTTAAAAAATTTCCGTCAATGAAATTATTTACTTTTTATATATAAAAATAATATAACTATAATATCGTATGAAAAAAAAAAAAAAAAAAAAAAAAAAAAAACTGCTATCCAGTTGATCAGACATGAGATGGGTGGGTAACCCAGCCTTGTTCATACAAACCCATTTCAGAAGTACAAGAGTTTTTCTTATTATATAACAAGTTAATGAAATGTTGTTAATGAAGAAGAAATATGTGCAAATTTATTCATATTGTGACTTAGCGAATATTTATTGATTTTTAAAAAAGCACTATTATGGAATTCCTTCAAATTTTGAGAATAAAGATATAATTTTTATCCTATATCAGATTAGCAGGAATATTAAAGTAAAAGATCATAATTTGCTGCCAGCTTTACTGGATTTTTACTGCTCATCTCATTATAGTACAGTTTACATCAATAGTTTAAATGTCTTTCTCCTCAACATGTGCTTATGTTAGTGTTTTTATAACTATATGCAACCCCATCAGAACTTCCTGTTCAGACTCTGCCCATCCTAGTGCCTTTTTTTTTTTTTTTTTTTTTTTTTTTTTTTTTTTTACATTATCTGCTTGTTTGACGACTTCAGTGTTCTTGTTTTCACCAATGAGTTCATTAAAAGTAAAGCATTGGTAATTTCATTTTGCATGACACTCCTTCCTTTATATTTTGTATGACACTGCTTCTTTTATATTCATTTTTAAGCCTGAATTGTTTTATGATAGTATTTCTTAATCTGTAACAAAATCTGTTTTCCCCTTTAAGAAAAAAAAAAAAAAGTCTGGCATTAGGTAATAAATATAGAATAGTCCTTGTACTTTTTTTGAATTTATCAGAAAGCAGTTGGAGTAAAATCTTATCTTATTAAGGAGTCAAATCTTTTTTTTTTTTTTTTTTTTTTTTACTATCAGGGATGCCACTTTTCCGATAAATGGCAGATTTCTGCTTTTTATAATTTCTTTTTTTTCTCCCTCCCCTCAAACTAACGATCAACAATCAAACAGGCCACCGAAGTCATGCAATTTACAATCTTTCTCCATCCACAGTGTAAACATCAATATGCATATTAAACTTGCTTTATTGAATTCTAGAACCTTTAAAGAAATAGGATTGCTCAATATTTCTAAAAATATATAATAAGGTTTCCCCCCCCCCCCCCCGCCCCTCCTTAAAAGTAGAGATCAGCCATTAAACAACCTGACGAAGCCCTGCAATTCTCAGTCTTTTTCCATCTGCAACATAAATGTCAGTGTTCATAATAAACTTATTTTATTAGATTCTAGAACTTATAAAGAGGTAGAAATATTTCCTTTTGTGCAATTATTTTGTTTTTTATTATGATTAAATAATAATATTAATTACCATATATACACTACATATATATACATATTAAAAACACTAAACTTCAAACCTATTTTTGTACACTGGAAGTACACCATATGCATAAATAGTTAAAAATTATTATTAATCTTTTTTTTTTTTTTTTCAGATTTTTACATTTCTTTAATTCTTTTTAAAAGGATTTACCAACTGTGCATGAATGAAAATTTATTTTATAATTTTAAAATGTTTTACAGGATTTTTAGACAAATTAATTTTTATTTTGATTTGGGTCGGATTCGGGTAGGAAGAAGTCTGGTTTTGGATATAAAGAAGTCAGATGTGGGTTGTCAAAATTCTATGTTTTGTGTTCGGGTTGGTTAAAATATTTTAATTGGGTTCAGGTCGGATTTTATTCACCTGTCGGGTTCGGACTCTAATGTGAATGAAATTACAAGCATTTAGTTAAACAAATAAATGGAAAATTTCAGTCTCGAGTTTGATTAAATACTTGAAAAACTGATTATTATGAAATTTATCATAAACAGTAATTGTTACATATCAAAATTGAATCGCGAATTTTTGCTTAAAGTATCAGTCGCAAGTATTTTAAAAAATAAGTATTTTTTATAATTTTGAATTTATGTATGTCATCCTTAACTCTTCCATCGCGACGGACGAGATAATTTGTCCTCTACATAAGGTTTTCCTGTATTATTGCAGTGTGTTCATCGACTTATTTATCAACATTTTAGCACATTGTTTCAATTTTAGCACTGTGGAGGAACTCTTAGCGCAGAGGGTGGGACAAAGAGGCACCATTGCCACAATGAAAGTGTTAAATATGTTGCAATTTAATTATTAAATGTGCAATTTTTATAGTAATTATGATATTCAAAACATTTGTTATAGTTTCTTTTTAATATTGTGAATATTGCAAAAAGCAGTTTTAAAATTAAAAGCTCTATAGGGGTAAAATGATATCTCTTTAAAAAATTTAATATATTGTGTTTGTATTAGGAATAAATTTAACAGTAATTGTGTTTTAAAATGTTCCATTATTTTCATGGTGATTAACAGTTATCTACTTGATATATCTATAATAAGACATTTGTGAATTAAAAAATATATGTATCAAATTTTAATTTTAATATATGCAAAAGTGACCGATACAGTTTAAAATTTCATTAAATTTTTTTGAAAGGTCTAGCAAACATTTTTTGTGATTGATAATGTTATTCATCCAATACTTACATAAATTTCTGTTTTTTAGAGATAATTATACCCTTCAAATAAATCCTAATTCTGGCCTCTGCAATGAAGACCATTTGTCTTATTTTAAGTTTATAGGTAGAGTAGCAGGAATGGCTGTTTACCATGGAAAACTTTTAGATTGTAAGTACATCATTATTTTTCTTTTTAATCTTTTCTTTTTTGTGTTTATTATTATTATTATATGTTGAGCATAAATGCAAAGCATAATTAAAAAAATTCTTTTGCTAAATTTTTTTTTATAAATTTATAATCTTAATAATATTTTCTTTCTAAAAGCTTTTTTCATTCGCCCTTTCTACAAAATGATGCTTGGAAAACCTATTAGCCTTAAAGACATGGAATCAGTGGTAAGTTTGACTAACTGTTTAGAAATAAGCAATAATATTGATTTAAATCATTATTGATTATCATTAGTTGATTTTTTAGAATTTTTTTCTTTCATAAAGCATTTTAATAAGTACTTGTATATGTGTGCACATACTTGTATATTTATAATTTATTTTTAAATCTTATGTGACTGAATTGTTGGATCATTTGTATTTAATTTGAATTGCTTGAATTATGAATTGAGAGGGTTTTTTTTCCAAGATCCAAAATGTAGGTGTTTCTTACACATAATTTTTTTAATTACCCTCTAACTGTGGCTAATTCTAGGATTCACGCAAGGCTTCATCGGAAAAGCCTCAGTTTTTTTTAACAATGATACACATTTCTTTGAAAAATCTGGACTTTTGGTACTGTACAGGACTGTCACAGAGGGAAATTTAGATACCACTATTTTTAAATAGAGATATTTTTAAAATAGCTATCAACAAATATTCAAATGTAAAATAATTATATTAAAATAAAAAACTTTCCCTTTGTGAGAACCCTGATACTGTATACATAATTTTAATATTTCATACATAATTTTTGTGTGCATATATGTATTTCCTTCCTAAATTAATTCCTATAAAATTCCTATATTTTGAAAAGCCAATTCCTATATTTCCTATTATGTATTTTTTAAATGTCACTTCTAGGCCTGATATTGGTCGGCAGGTGACACTGTTATTGTTTACTTCTGCAATTCTTCATGTGGCTATATTTTGGCAACTGCAGATTATAATTTCATAAAGTGTATACTGTAAAAGCACTTATTTTCGCGAGCTGTAATTTTCACGAAAATGAAGATATCGGTGATTTCGCGAGCTGAAAACTTCGCGAATTTTATATGAACAGAACCGAAAGTTGAAAAATCCTAACGTTGAAAAGTACCTAAGTGTAGAACCCCTTTTGCATAAGGATTTTAAGAAATTTCCTTTTGTCCGAAAAGTTCGTCCTCACCTCCTCATCGCTCTAAAAACAATTTATGCTTACAACGGTGCTTATACATCAACTTTGGCTTTGGCTCAACGCGCACATTCCACCCCAAACAATTTTCTTTTCTTAATCCCTTTTTTCTCATGCTGTTTATGTGTTTATCAAACTAGGGACTTCTGAACCCCCCTTTTGCACCGAAAATGTAATCACCCCACTCCCTTCACTTTTCTCGTATTCGGACAATCAATGCATGTGAGTTTTGGTAACTGAAAAATTTCTGGTTTTTTTTATTACTATTTGCTGCGAAAAAAAAAAAAAAAAAAAAAAAAAAAATTGCGATTACGATGGGCTCGCAAAAATAAGTGCTTTTACAGTTACTTAAAATCTGTATTGTGAAAAGCTATGTTGATTAAATTTCTCTACATCTTATTCCAGTTGATTGTGCTGTCATGTAAAATGCTAATAGAAGAAAATTTTTTATGACTATAGCTTACTAGTTTTAAATATAAATCGATTTAAAATTTATTTTTATTTTTTATTTTATAATGTCTTTATTTTTAATAATTAGTATGAAACTTGAGTGATTTGATAGCTCAGTTTTAATGTAGTGATTTTGGCTAAATGACTATTTTTCTATATTTCTTTGATAGGATTCAGAGTATTACAATTCACTGTTATGGATTATGGAGAATGATCCTGCTGACTTGGACTTAAGGTTTTCCGTTGACGAAGATTTGTTTGGTCAAATGCAGCAAAGGGACTTAAAACCAAACGGTAGTGAAATCCCTGTTACCCAAGAAAATAAAATGGAATATATTAAGTAAGTTACTTGATTCACATACCTTCTCCCTTTTTTTATTTTATCTCTTCTTTTGTGACTCAACAAATTTGTATTGCTTTAATTTAAATAATGAATATCTAATTCAGATAGCAGATGTCCATTTAAATTTTATTACAATAATTTTCTTATTTCTTATAATCTAGCATTTAAAAATATTTATTTTTTGGATAGATTCAGTAATTGGTGAATTTATCTGTATAATTGTCATAAAAATACTTCTTTCAAATCTTTGCATTTAAAATCTGAGCTCAATTACATGGTAAAATGAACCCAAGTACATGGTAAAATTCTTGCAAAAACATGCATAAACCTGCAAATATCAGTTTAGCAGGTTATAATTTTTTGTTTGTATTGTTGAACTAATTAATAAAATCGGTAAAAATATTTATATTTTATTTCATTTATTTATTTATTTTGTGTGTGTGTGTACCTTATTTTCTAGTGCATAAGTTGGCTTTTTAAAATCCCAAAATAAATTTTAAAAAATCTATGATTGGCTTATATGCCGGATATAAAAAATGGCGGCTGTTTAAGGCACTATTTCAATTATAGAAATTGGAGAGATGCTTGATCGGACAAAATATCAATCAGACTTGTTATCCACTGTAAATCTGATCAGACTTCCAAGCAATAATATTGAATGTTATCAACACTAAAAACTGCAATTTTTAAAGCATAACAATTTATTTGTTTAGTTATTGAAAGAAAATATGTTATTCAGAAAAATACAGTAAGTTTATGATGGCTTTAAATACCAGAACCTTAGTCACTTCATTTCATAGGACTAAGTAAGACATCACACATTAATAAAATGAAATTAATATTTACAGGATTATTTAAATCTGGGAAAGAAATTTTTATATTTATATTTTGATAGATTTGTTTAGATTAAGAACAATCTTTCAAACCTACTTTTTATGAAATTGGTCTGAAAACATTGCTATCAATCTGCTTTGCATTCACAATTTTTACATAGTAAAATAAAAATTCGACTAGTACACCGATTATATAAAAAATATGCATTTTTGGCTTGAAATAACCAGAGTCGACTTATACATTGGATCAACTTATACATCAGAAAATATGGTAATTTGGAATAAAATTATACATTTCATTCAAATATGCTCTTATTTAACTTACAAATATTTAATATACAGATATGTTGAAGAATGGACTAATGACGTATAAGTTTCCCTTTGCAAAGAGATGATACATATAGAAAGAAAATATAAAGAAAAAGTGTGGTTAAATGACTTTCTGCCAATAAAAAATCATGTTTTTTCACATGGTTAATGTATTGTCAGTCATTAAGCTAATATTGCAGTGAGATTTTATAGAAATTTTGGAATTAACCCAATATAGCACTGAAATTCCTTAAGTGACCTTAAAAGCAGCTATGGCATTGAAAACTTAACATTCTATCCGATAAATAATAACACAGAATTCCTATTCAATAAGCCGAAACTTTCAAAAAGTGACTTTATATGCAAGATGGCCTCGTATCGAGGTCCGGCTATATAAGTACAAAATTAATAGGATTATGGCTTTCTTCTTTATGATATTTTTATAAATTATGATTTAAAATTTATAAAAAAAAAACTATTTTCTTTAGATTAATTCTTCTTTCAATCCTTTTAACCACTTCACTGGTCACTGTTGTGTGTGGAAGGCTAAATTTCCCCCTGAGTTATCATAGCCGGTGAAGTGATTAAACAAGAAGATCTAAAAATATACCTTTTTTAGGATTTTCTTTCTTTCTTTTTTTTTTAAATAAAATATTGACAATTTTTAAAAGTGTATAATATTTACATATGTTTTTTATTTATTTATTTTATTTGTATCTTCAAAACTATATTAAGACAAAGACACCAGTGTTTGTTACCCCTAAGATTTGCACCAGTGTTCATCACCCTCTCAGAAGACATGTTAAAATAAGTGTTTAGTAACATCTGTGAATGTGAATCCACCTGCGTTAGATTCCTTAGAACCAGAGAATCTAGCTCAAGCAAATTCAAATTCATGGATGTTAATTAATGGTTATTTTAACATGTCTTTTGTGAAGGGGACGAACACTGGTGCAAATCTTAGGGGTGACGAACACTGGTGTCTTTTCCTTATATTTGATTTTTTTTTAATTTTTTTTAAATTTTTTTATTGTATGAATGTTACTTTCCAAGATCCCTTTTTTGAAGTTGAAGAACGTAAAACAGTGTTAGTGGAGGAAATTAATATAGATTTTTATTCAGAAGGCTAGTGGGATTTTTATCAAAGCATTATCAGTTATGGATCTTTACTTATATAATAATTCAAAACATTCTATGAGAGGCTAAATGGTACCTTTAATTAGGCAATCATCTAAAACACTCTACAACAAGAGGCCATATAAAATGGACACAATATTTTCCAATAAAAGTATGAGAACAGGTGCTTACATTTACGTATACAGTTATCACACGTTTTTATATGGAAAAATTGACTAAAAAATATCATCTTAAATTAATTTTTTCTTATCTTTTTAAATAATTAATTATGATTGCTCTTTTTTTTTTTTTTCTAGTTTAGTAATACAGTGGAGATTTGTATCCAGGATAGAAAATCAAATGAATGCATTTTTAGAAGGCTTTGGCGAGGTAGTTCCCATGCATCTTATAAAACTTTTTGACGAAAATGAATTAGAACTTTTAATGTGTGGTATAGGCAAAATTGATGTAAAAGATTGGAAACTAAATACTGTATATAAAGGAGGTTACCATGCTAATCACATAGTTATTCAGTGGTTTTGGAGAGTAAGTGTGATTTTATTTACATTTCTTTCTCTTATTTCTTAATTTTATAATGTAATGATTTGCTGCTCCAGCATCCTTGTGTGATGTATAGAGTATAGACCTTAAACAAAAATCATCAGTATTGTTTTTTGTTCTAGAATTACCTAATTCAATTTGGCGGAATATTTAGAGTGACCAGCATGCATACTGTACAAAAATCTGCAAGATATTTCTTAAAATTTTTATAATTGCACTAGACAATTTCCACGATGAAGAATTTGTTTCAATCTTGTCAAAATCCTGGTATTGGTTTAGTAATAATTTGTTTATTCCATTGTTTTACATTAATATTTTATTTCATTTCTCAATTAAAATAAAAAATTTAGTAAAAAAAGGAAAAAAAAATTAAATTATTGAATCATCATCAGGACTTCATGTATATGAAAAGTTAAGTATCAAGTTAATAAGATATATAGAAGTCGCTCAAATAAGCTTATAATCATCTTATAATAAAAGCTTTTTTTATTTATAGAATATATTCAGGGGCCGATTCAGGCAAAATTTGGGGCCCTTTACAAAATTCAAGCCCTTAAAATGGGCTCTTCACATAATTCAAGTCTATATAAAAACAATCCTTTCACAAAATTTCGTTTTACGAAAATGTTAATTTTATAAATTTTTCCATCCTTATAGTATTATTTCAAGTGATTGCCTTACTTAGTTCAATAAAATTTTTATTAGCTTGATATTAAACAACATTATATGCAGTGACCGGTAAAATGAAAATTTTACACAATAATACTGTAACAAAAATATTTTGTTTTTTCACAAAAATAGTCCCCAAAAATTAAAACCTGGGTGAACCCCTGATATTACTTACAACAATAAATAGCTATGTGTACACAAATAAATATGTTGTTTTGATGTATGATAAAATTTTGCAGGCTGTTATTAAAAAGAATGATTAAATGATATCTTAATGATGAATAATAAAAATGAACATTCTAACACATTTAACTCATTCAATGACGCTATGTGAATCCCACTGAAAAATTTTCAGTTTTTGTATGTTTTGGGTTTCAAAGTGCATTCCTAATCATATGTAGTTTAAATAATTGAAAATTAATTTTGTGAGAAGATGATATGGTTCCAAAATGGGAGACTTGACACCTGATGGGGGTAGAATAGATGTAAATAAATTGTAAAACCCTTTTAAATTAGTTTTCTTGATCCCTGTTTTTTATTTTATTTATTTACAGCTTTGAGACTTATAGTAACCATGACTTTTGTTTCGAGTGATCCATGTTACATATTCACAATGACAATTCCTTTAATTTTTACACTTATCAGACCACCACAAACATCCATGCCTGAACCGGGATTCGAACCTGAGACTTGGTGTTTCAGAAGACAGCTCCCTACTGACTGAGCCACCAGGCCAGCCTGTTTTTTATAATTTAAGAAAATAACTGTTCTCTTTCATATTCAATGTTTTAAACCCCTACACTCAAATGAGTTTTTTTTTTTTTTTTTTTTTTTGTGCAGCAAAAACAATTTTGTTTGAATAATTAAAAAAAAAAAAAAAAAAAAAAGTAGAATTTACATTACAAACTTTTTGAAAAAGTTACCAATGAAGCTAGGCACTTCAGTAATCAATGAAAATAGATATATCTGTACTGATAAGTATAAAGGATTTAAGTCCAAAAATGTCGATTTTGAGTTAAGTACATAGTCGGACTCAGAAAAAAATTCTCTATCGATTGGTATAAAGGATTTAAATCCATGTCATTTAGTCTGAGAAAATTGATTGGTAAAAAAAGATTTAAATCAGAAATTTAGCATTAATCTTTGGTATAAAATATTTAATTCAATTTTTCCCTCTATTAAATGAAGATTGACAATCACTGAATGGTCTAAAGTGTATAAACCAACATAATCATTTTTTCCTAATCGATTCTGCTCATTAGTTTTTAGTTAGTTTAACTTTATTTTTCGTCTCCTGAAAAATCAAGAATATGGGCTTAAATCCTTTATACTTATCAGTACAGATATATACCTTAATTATTTGTCAAGAAAGAAAATCTTAATCAAATGTTCCCACAACAGGAACTTTGGTGTTCAATGGGTTAGTAATATGTTACACTGTTAACATGTATGCCAGTTGGTTGTGTTGTGTTGTTCTGTTTTGCTTCACTTTATTTATATAAATCTTTTTTTTCCTCCCACATTTCAGATGGTAATGTCATTTTCCAATGAAATGCGTGCTAGATTATTACAATTTGTGACTGGAACATCTCGTGTGCCAATGAATGGCTTTAAAGAACTTTATGGAAGTAATGGGCCTCAACTGTTTACAATAGAAAAATGGGGTACTACAGATAATTTGCCTAGATCCCATACTTGGTAAGTATTAAAAGTCATTTATTTAATTTAAGTTAAAAAAAAAAAAAAAAAAAAAAAGGTGGTGTAAATTAATAAAGTCTTATTATTTAATGAGATTGCTCTAAAAATTATGGAATTGTTAATCAGTAAAAGGAGGTTATTTATTTCTGTATACATTATTATGGTTATATGTATTATTTTTTTCCTTTTCCATTTACCCCCAAAAATTAGTTTAATGGGTTAGTGATATGTTAAAGGCAATTGCAATTTCTATACCATCGTCATTGCAAAATAACCAGAATGATTTGTACTCCTAAATGCAATCAAACTCAGTTATGTTAAACACCTATTGCTTAAAGTACTATAAAAAGTAATGTGGTTTTACTTTCCAGTTTTCTTCTTCAAAGGAGAAAAAGGGTATCAAATCTATTTAAATTTTGATATAAAAATTGAGGTCATATGACCTTATGAGCAAATTTTGTTAACATTGAAATCTGTGAGTAATTGAGTAGAACAAATATTTGGTATGTTATAAGCAAATTGAAAATATAACAAAGGACACTGTTATAGAGTTGAACTGTTATGTATATATTTTTTCTTTTTTCAATGGTGAGTGTAAAAAAAAAACTACTGTATTTTCCGGCATATAAGTCGACCGGCGTATAAGTCGAAGTAGTTTTTTGGAGTTAAAGTGTGGAATTTCAGCTATATTCGCTGTATAAGTCGATCCGATTTTCACACACAAACTTGAATCATTAAATTAAAGGTGCACAGCGAAGCTCATGAAGCGTCTAATCAGCCAGCTCGATACGCTTTCTCTTTTCTTCCTCCTTCCTAATCACAGATAATTCTGTGTTCCTAACTAGAAACGACTCAAACATAGATCACTCTGCACATGCTTACGCACACACCCAGAGGTCAAGGTGAGAGCCGACACACCCCCACTTGACGTCACGACTCTCTATCTCATGATAGCGTGGAAAATAGCAAAGTGAAATAAGCTAACTTCACAGATCATTTTGTACTTAGTATTTGTTTAAGAAATGGCTGGAAAAAGAATGAAATATGATGCCGGGTTTAAATTAAAGGTTGTAGAGTTTGCGAAGAAGTCAAACAATTCTTCAGCAGGAAGGCACTTTGATGTTTCTGAAAAACTTGTGAGAGACTGGCATAAAGCAGAAAATACTTTGAAAAATATGCCTAAAAATAAATGTGCACTAAGAACCGGCAAAACTTCGTGGCCGGAGTTGGAAGATGCCATTTTCCAATGGGTGATTCAACAGCGCCAAAATGGATATGTCGTATCGAGAAATGCGATACGAATTCAATCGTTAAAGTGGGCAAAATTGAATGCAAACCATGCAGTTAATTTTAAAGCTACAAACAGCTGGTGCAACAGATTTATGCAGCGAAAATCGCTTAGTTTACGTGCAAAAACAAAGATTGCACAAAAACTTCCAAAAGAACTGGAAGAAAAAATTACAAAATTTCAAAAATTTGTAATTAATTTGCGTAAAAAACATGATTACCCTCTCGGCATGATTGGGAATATGGATGAAACACCGGTGAATTTCGACATGCTGAGCAATAGGACTGTAAATGTAAAAGGTGAAAAAACAATCCTGATTCAAACAACAGGGAATGAAAAGAGGAGATTTACTGTTGTTTTGGCATGTATGGCTGACGGTAAAAAACTTCAGCCAATGGTTATTTTTAAAAGAAAGACAATGCCAAAAGTTAAATTTCCCCCTGGAATTTTTGTTCACGTCCATAAAAATGGCTGGATGGATGAGGAAGGAATTGCCTTATGGCTAAAAAATGTTTGGAATAAACGTACGAAATGCAGGAAATCCCGTAGTCTTCTGGTTTGGGATATTTTCAGGCCCCATAAATCTGAAACTACAAAAAAAATGCCTTCAGCGATTTGAAACGGACATCGCTGTTATTCCAGGGGGATTAACTTCTGTTCTTCAGCCATTAGATGTTAGTTTAAATAAACCTTTTAAAGATGCGCTAAGAGAACAGTGGAACCAGTGGATGATTTATGGTGAGAAAACATACACGGAAAAGGGAAATATGTGTGCCGTGCCGCTTGTAACACTGTGCTGTTTTATTTTAAAAGTGTGGGATGCAGTAAAGACAGATTCTGTAGTAAAGGCATTTAAAAAATGTGGTATTTCAAATGCAATGGATGGAACTGAAGATGATTGTCTGTGGCAATCAGATGATAGTGGTTCGGACTCTGAAGCTATGAACAGTGACAATGAGTGGGACCCATATGATATTGATTACAAAGATGCATCAAATGATATTTTGAAATTAATTTTCGACAGCGATAGTGATGACGCCGAAATTTCAGGCCTTTGAATATCCTTTTGTTTTATTTTTTATTGTATTTGTGTTTTATGTATATTATAATGTTTGTACTAATGCAAAAGATCGATGCATCTAAATTTTTTTTCGTGAAATTTTTGCTGTTGTGTTTTATATTTGCCGTATAAGTCGATAGCGATTTTTAAAGGATTTTTTTTGCTTTTTACCCTTGACTTATACGCCGGAAAATACGGTATGTATAAACTCTGTTGTAATATAACAAGATTGTATATTTGATGAAACTTTATAATTTTGTAAAACTTATTCTTATTTAAAAATCTTTCTGTTTTATTTAGTTTCAACAGGCTAGATTTGCCTCCCTATGATAGTTATCAAGAATTAAGGGAAAGACTAATAAAAGCAATAGAAGGTTCTGAAACTTTTGGTGGTGTAGACTAAAACTATTATTGATGCAACAAATAAATTTTGAAACTGTGCCTGAAAGAGCTCAACTAAGGGGGAAAAAAAACTGAATCCAGGCTGTTTTATTTAATATGTATATATTATGTAATGATAAACCCAAATTAGAGTAGGATATTTTCAAATTTTGTGATTTTTTTCATCTACAGTTTAAAATATTCTCTTGAGTTAGCAAGGGATATGTAAATGATGTATTTGTTTGTACATTTCATTTCTTGGACCCCCACAGCTGTTGAATGTTAGATTGTAGAGTTATGTGCTCTTGTCCTTCCCTGTTGTTACCTTGCTCAAATTTTAACCACAAAAAAAATTGAGTGATTTGAAACTTCAAGCCTTATGCTATCCTGTTTATGAAATAGTTTGCTTGTTTATGTGTCTTTATAATTTGAAATGTAGGATATTTTATTTTATGCATTGCTATGTCTTCCTTCTTTGGTTTAACCTAGTTGAATGTATATGAAACCTATTTATATTTAACTGCATTCAGATTGTTTTGTTGTCATATAAGTATACTTACAGTTTGTAGGGGCTGATCCAGGTGAAAATTGAGGCCCTTTAGCTGCCCCCTTCACAAAATTCCAATTTATGAAATTGAGCCCCTTCACAAAATTCAAATCCATAAAATGGGCCTCTTCATAAAATTAAAATTCATAAACATTGCCCTTTCACAAAATTTTGTTTTATAAAAAATTACCTTTCTATAATATTTTTCCATATTGTATTATTTCAAACAATAACCTATTCTTAGTTCAGTGAAACACTATTAACTTGATATTAAACATTATAAAAAATGATCTTTCTATAATATTTTTCCATATTTTCTGTATTATTTCAAACAATTACCTATTCTTAGTTCAGTGAAACACTATTAACTTGATATTAAACATTATAAAGAATAAGTTCTTAAATAGAAAAAATTACATGATAATTTTTTTCACAAAAATAGACCTCAAAATTAAAACCAGGATCGACATCTAGTTTGTTATGGACGCTTTTTTTAACTTGTGAAAAACTAAGGTAAAATTCAAGTCTGGAAGAAAGGCTGAAATATAAACTGAGTTTTATCTAAATCATTAAAATTCAAATCTAAAACTGATCAGCAGCTAATAAATTGTAATAAAAAGAGGCATTTCTGGATATGTACAACATTCATGTTGTCAAAAGATATTATACTAAATGATAGCAAGTATTTCAGAATTTATTGCTCCTGAAAGTGTATAAAATTTATCATCTCAGATTTTTTTTTTTTTTTTTTTAGTTGTTAAATTTTAGATAGAAATTTTTTTAACTTTGTTTTCCATTTATTAATTCTACTGGAAACTTTCTTTAAAAATTATCTTATAATTTCTAATAGAAAACAAAAATTTATAAATAAACTTATGTTTCATTTCATAACCATTTTAGATAATTAATAATAACAGCGAATTTTAACCTAGCATAATTAGACTTTTTTGATTATATACATCTTGCTTACATTGTACTCTGACCTTTTATTTCTAAGAGTACATTTAAAAGCAAAAATATAATAAGTGTTAAATGTTTTATGTCTTTACAGTTAGGTTTAAATTAACATTAACATCAATGTAGAAGGTTTTAAAAAATTCAACCTGCTGTACTGATATATGAAACTGACCTAAGAGAAATGTTTTGAAATTTCTTTCCATTAATTTATATTTGGGGCAAATAACATTTATTTATATTTTCGACAAATGAAAGAAAAATTATCGTTTATTATATGATGTATTATAAAATGATTATCTTAATCAGTCCATATTTTAGCAGAATTTCACACAACTTGAAAGACAATGTTAAAATGTTAAGTTAACCTTAAAAGGAAAAAAAGTCAGTCAACGATATTGTATATGCATTTTGCTAATGTTTCATCTAAGTTTTTTCATGTATTTTCTTCCTTGGGTATCTTTGATTTTTCTGATGGTTAGAAAAATCTTTTATATAATAATAAATCTGTAAATGTAAATTTTTGTTGAATTGATAATTTTGTTGGTATTGAAAAGATATATATTTCTGGTTTTTAAAACAGTATTCTTAATATATATATATATTATTGTAACTTGTTAATTTGTTTTAATCTTGTACAAATTTTTGTTTTGTGTTTATTGATTAGTTTATTTATTTTTGTTGTGGATTTTTTTTTGTAAAATCAACTGTTGTGTTTATATGTAAATTAAAATGTGATCAGTTTACTCAAGAATTATGAAATATGATTAGGAAAGATTGCTACTTTTTATGAATGTTATTTTATTCTTAATAAAACATTTTAGCTTTGAGAATAAGTAGGTTAGTTCCAAAACAATAGCATAGATCAAACAATATTTAAGAAAACATTCACTGAAATTTTTTGGAACATTTTGTTGTGAGAATACAGTACTTTTTATGCAATCATTTTGTTAGAAATAAAAAAATTTTAAACATGCAATTTATCAGGTTTGTACAATTCGGATAAGTTAGTAAATATTTCTATTTGTGTTGGCTTAGAGAATTACCAGATTTATTATTACTATTATTAAGGTGTTGTTATTTCTTAAAAATAGCTTTTGATATTTTTTACTTCTTGCAATTCAAAGCTTAGCACAATGGATTTTCAAAATAGTGTATTTTCATACTGTAATTAGAAGAGAAAAATCTTTGTAGATAGTGATCTCATAATTTTTATATTTATTTTACCTTTAGTTTAAGAAATCATATACACTTTACTCTGTGTTTAAATGTGGCAAATAACAAGCAATACACAGTTAAAACTTCATTGAAAGAAAATTCTTTTTTCAATCTTAGATTTTTTTTTTTATGAACATGGATTGTCTGTTATATAGAAATAAATCTGTATATTACCAAAATCTAGAAAAGTACAGTCTAGCCTGTTTATGAGGTACAATTTATAAATATATAAAGCTTTATATAATAGAACATATATACAACTATTTTTTTAGCTATGAGTTTTTTGCATTTCTTGTATGACTGAAACTTCCATGTTTTAAATGCTTCATTTTCTATCAGAAATCATTTGAGCTCTGTAAACTGAGTAAAGATATATTATATTAATATTGTAATAATGATAAGTCTAAAGGTGCATTATAATGATATTGTTCTCAATGTGAAATGTTTGGTATAAATTTAGTAAGTAGGCTGTCAATAACAATTGAAGTGATTGGGGTAAGAAAGCGCTATGCCACATTTGTGAACTTCCGATATCAATTTGAAAATCAGATTAAATAAATCGAATCAAAATAAATAACAATATGACTTTATTTTAATGATATTACCATTTCTTTACCTTGAAGGTAAAGGATACCATGTCCATTTTGAGAAATGAGTTACCACAATGTCTTTGATGTGCTACAATTTGTCATGGATAAAGAAAATGGCCATGGTTTTCTTTTCCGCTGGTAAGTGGATATTAGTGCTTAATGCCTCTATATAAATCAAAAATACACATAAAAAACATAAATAGACATGGTGTCCTTTATTTTGAAGTACAAAATTATATACTTATTTTGATCTGCAAAAAAAAGTTCTAGAAACATTTGGGGCAAAAGCGAAACCTTTTATATTTGCTCTCACTTAATGACGTTACAAGCCATGATATGTAAGATATAAATAAATGTTGAATTATATTCATCTAAAATGTGACGGCACTTTGTTACTCCAAACCCCTCAATTGGTTTAATTTGCTTTGGATGGTTAAATGTGAAATTCCTTTATTATTATGAAACTGGTATTTAACGAATATTAGAATTGATATATTTAGAATTTTGATATCTTCTGACATGCAAGAATGCAATGCCGTACAAGCTATATTTGTCAAAGAACAAAAACAACATTTGAACTGGTCTTTATCACAACCAGTTTTAAATGCCTCAAAAGTAAAATTCTCTGAAACAGAACTATATGCAGGCTTGACTGTCATTTAGTTTTTTTTTACTAGACTTTAACATTACTACTATTTAATGCATGTGTTATTTTTTTGTTAAAATAAATGTTGTAATTCTCGATTGTATTTAAAATGTAAACTTTTTTTATATATGAAATCTATTCTGTTATACAGTATTAGTAATTTATATTGAGATAAGCAAGCAAATTTTTTGCCAAATCTTTGTTTTTTATAAAATTTGTTTTCTTGTTGCATTGATGTTGTGCTTAATTTTACTTTTTTATAAAATTTTAAATGTTTATGATTGAGGAAAGTTAATTCTTTATTTATACTCACGAAGTGTGTCATTTGTTTGTAAATATCTGTGTACTTTTTCCTCTCTTCCTCACTCTTAGTATTGCTAAAGCTGTTGGAAAGGTAATGTGCCTTATCTTAATATTGTGGTGTTAATTAATCACAAAAAAAAAAAAAAAAAAAAAAAAAAAATGTATTCCAGTTTGTTTTCTTAAGGTGCATTAATGGAAATAAATTATTGGTAATAAGTGAAATGTTTTTTTAATAATATAAATTAATGACACATATACTCTTTTTTCACTCTGAAATTTCAACTATTGGAAGAAAATTAGTTTTGTTTATTGATTTGTTTTTTAAAAAAACTTTAAGTTAAAGTAAATAAATAATAAGAAAGAATTTTATAAAAAGACAAATGGGACAGGAACCTCTAAACTATTTTCTAAATTCTAATACAGGGGAATTAGTTGGCTACATAAAAGTGTCCTTCAATCAGCTATAAGAAATTTTTACCGTATTTTCTGGCATATATAATGCACACTTTTAATACAAAAAATTAGGTCAAATTTACAGGTGTGTGTATATGCTGTATATGAAAACGATAGATTTAAAAATAAGGAAAAGATGAGCATAAAAATATTAGATTTCTATATATTTTTAAATGCTATTCATTTAAAAGGATTGTCATATCTTGTGAACTTAAATATTTTCATTATCGGATAACATGAAAAATTCTTCATAGTCATTTTCTGTTATATCTTTCAAGCACATCATCAAACTCCATCACTGTCACAGATCTGTCATCAGTTATGATTTTATCATATTTAGTATGATAATTAAGCTTTAATATGAAAATACGATTTTTAAAATTTATTAGTTTGTTCATTTTATTTTATGCATGTGAAAATTGTTTGATGAATATATTTATCTTGAATAAATGTGTCATTTTTATAAGTGCATTAAATATTTCCGACTTCTCTCACTACACTACAATTCAGAGATCTTCAGAAAAACATTCAATATCCCACGAAACCACTTGGGTTTTATAAAACCTCTTTTCTCCATTCTCCTTTATCAATACTTTTCAGTGGTCTGGGGGGGGGGGGGAGTGCCTTATCGGATCTTATGGAATCTGGTCTTACCAGAAAATGTTACAATCAGAAATTTTCAATTGAGTTTTTTAAAAAAGCAAAATCTGCTACTTACATTGGGCTAAATAAAAGTTAGATTTGTCTTTCTTCATGTGATTTTTATTATTTTCTTTGTTTTAATGCATTGCTTATAATTGCAGTGTTATGTCTCCCTTTCAAAATGTAGAACTTGATGTAATGAAATTTTCTTTAGAATTTATACTGTATAGTTTCAAGAATTTGTTGTAGTGTATTAAAAAAAACCTTTTTTTATTTTATAACCGTGAAAAAGTAAGTACAATTTTACATATTATGCTATTGATTACATATTTTGTTTTCATCATGCTTTTGCTTTTTTTTTATGCTGCCTTGTTAGTACGCTTTTTTCTGTTGAGAGTAGGATTTTTTGCTTTGGAAGGTTGGCAGGTTTGCTGTCACTCTGATGAATAAATAATCATCTTCTGTTCCATTTAGATTGTTAGATATACTACATTTTTAAATGACTTTTGAATAGTGTCAGGTTCAGTTTAAATTCCGTGCCTTTAATATCTACTCACACACTACTTCTATACTGGCATGGTGCATTGGCCTCCTTTTGTATATATTTTTTCAGCTTCTAACATCCACAAATTCCACTGTCATTTTAAATTTATCTTGAATGGTCCGTTGATACGCACATCTAAAGGCTGAAATAATAGCGTTAATATGCTTGGAATAGCTGCCATGTCTGTATTAGTCTTTAAGCAGTTTCTTCATATTATTCATTAGGTGGGATCTAAACATGTCTCAAATTAATAGACTTCTCTGTGGATTCTTTAAAACACCAGGACAATTTTGCCAAACATTTCTTATCCCTAATTTTACACTGTTTTCGTCCATCCATCCTTTCTTGTGCCATGAATGAAAAACCACTTGGGAAATTACATTTCGGCATAGTTTTTCTTTTAAAAATAACCATGGATTTTAATTTTGTACCATTTGTTAAGCAGGAAAGCACTACTGTGAAGTGGGATTTTTCGTGACTTGTTGTTCTTATGTTAACTGTTTTTGTTCCTTTCACGTCAACTGTTTTATTTCCTATTACATCAAACATTACTAGGCATTTGTTCGTATTTCCAATATGTGGCAGTAAATAATTTATTTTGCCTTCTTAGGTCAATAACATACTCCTGAAAACTAATTAATTTGTTATCCATGTTGGAAGCCTTTGCAAAACTTTTTTCTTGCATAACTAAATTATTTCGTGCCATAAATCACGTATACCAATTCAAAATTGCTTTAAAGTTTTCATTTTCATTCTTTTTTGGCCACTTTAAGACAAATAATTGTATGCTGTTTCTTGTTACAATTAATCCATTCTGGTGATTTTCTGAGACCTAATTCACAATGTTTTCTTCTAAGATAAGCCATTTTGATACTCCTTTATGCAATGCAAATTTATTCCTTGGCAATTATTCTGCTTTCCATTTTCTTTTGCAAATTGAAGGACTTTGCATTTGGAACCAGCACTGTGTTTGTTTCGATTTGCAGGACCCATATTTACTACAAAGAAACACTAGATGAATTGTATTTCAACTAAAGAAAGTGCATTTCAGTGAAGTTAATTGTTTGAATCGTTATTTTTACTTCAAAGTGACAGCTTCAAATGAT
This sequence comes from Salticus scenicus, assembly GCA_963930645.1. Taxonomy (NCBI): domain Eukaryota; kingdom Metazoa; phylum Arthropoda; class Arachnida; order Araneae; family Salticidae; genus Salticus; species Salticus scenicus. The sequence continues at coordinate 130,865,631 of OZ005654.1, forward strand.
TGCAGAAAGGTAATATATTTGAATCCTAATTCTGCAAATTCATTCTGGTTTGAAAATGCATTGTTGCCAAAATGTGTCGCCCTTATTTTGAAAATCTAGAAAACATTCTTCTGGACACCTGCCTTGAAAATAACCTACCTGTTTACAGAATTATTTACTCCTTCAAGTATTTTCCACATCCACATATTGTTCTCCTTATCAATTCAGTATACAAATATTTGAAAAGATAAAAGATTTGCACATGTACATTTCAGATTTCTTCATAAAAAAAGGGTGGGGGGTTGCATTATATGACAAATATAACTAAAAATTAAAAAATATAGAAATTGTGGGTGCATGTTATACACCAGAAAATACCTGAAAAGAATCGATTATAGCATTATAGCATTGAGTCACCAGTCTGCCAGGGTTGTTCTGAGGCTTAGCACTAGAACGGGTACTCTCCTATCTTTGTTTCTGATATCTATATTGTCCAAAAGCAATCATTTTGACTGTTTGGGCAATCTAATATTGAGGGAGTGTTGGTATTCAGAATAAGGTAAATTGTCTACCCTCGGGACCTGGCTCGAATGGGAATTGCACGGTCTTTCTAAGGGATTCTAAGTCTGTATTAATTCATGTGAGTTTTGGAAAAACCACAGAAAGCTCTGAATGGTGTTAAAACTACAAAATAGTTTTAACATGGCTTACTTTAAAATTCTGATTAGAAATACTCAGAGAAAAACGTTTCCAAAAGCAATCATTAAATAATTTCTAAAAGAGAGTTTTAAGAAAAATAATCTGAATTAAAATGCTCAAAAAAAAAAAAAAAAAAAAAAAAAAAAAATTAAATCAGAATTAATAATATCCAGAACTATTAAGATAGCTTAAGATTATGTGAAAAATATGTTCAAGAGAATATTTTCAGCTTCAAAGTCTAGCCATTTTCTTTTCATTTACCACCCACAGAAAATAAGAGTTCAACTTAGTGCATTCACCCCAGAGTCCCAAGGGACGCTCAAGAATTTTACCACCCCCGCATTCCAAATTTTCAAAATTCCCAGACAAACAAAATTCCGGAGGTAATCTTCCGCGGAATTTTAAATGAGCGTTACTTTGGCGTCCTTTTCAAAAAAATATAAAATTATTAAAATTAGAAGTTAAATACAAAAAAAAATTATAAAGAATTTAATTATAGCCCTAGCAAAAATATTTTCAAAGAAAAGATTCTAGTTATAAACAGAGAATATATATATAAAAAAAATATTTAATGCGCGCTCTTTCATCTCGCGCTTCTATACGATGAGAAGAGGAGGCGAATTGGGGGAAGAACGGATGAACTGATGAGAGAAAAAGACCAAACAAACGCTTGGAGTATCAATATCGACGGAGGCCTGTGGGGGCATCTCCGCTGCGGCGGGATGCGTTCCCCTGGCAGTCTCGAAGAAGCGGCGGATGGTATAAGTCGCAAAGAAAGAGGAATAGAATCCTCTCCTGAAATAATACGTAAATATGGCCAGTCTTTTCAACCTATGTAAGAATAAAATGATTCGACATTAAAACATCTTCTATTGGATCGGCTGCGAAATATGATTACTACAAAGATGATCTAAAGATTAGTAAAATCATACTTATTATTTTACTAAACTGGCCAGTAATGAAGAAAATTAATAACGTCAATGAAATGAACATTATTTGAAGTGGTTTCAAAATCTCATCATTTTCCTTGGCTGGAGAACTGATGCTATCTTCTATTTAAAATAATGCATTAATTGATTCTAAATAAAGTAGCCATCAACTAAAGAAATAATTCGTATTAGAGAATAATCAATCTTGAATCACATTCTCTAATTTCATAAGGAGAATTGTCCCATGCCTCAACAATATAAGACTTATCGGTGCAATGTTCGTCTTTTTTAATCAAATTTTGGTGAATGGACAAGTCATTATGAACTGCAGTAATATAGTTGGTTGTACAACTAATTAAAATATGTCAAAATTCACTATTTTTTCTATTGGTTTATGGCTCCGGAGCTAACTATCATAATGTGTGTTGATTTAAGTCAATAAAAAATTGATGCATCACATCTGCTATACTGCTTTAATTTTGAGGTAAGAGTTTACTTATTTTTTTACTTCTCTTGCAGCCATTTTGATACAGCTGAGTTCGGAGAATTTATGGATTCTAATAAAAAAACTATTATTAAAATAATAATAACAAACAAAAAAATAAAATGCCATTAATTCTAAGCAATTTATCCTAAAGATACATCTATCTCCGACCTCATCTGTATATATTGAAATAAAATAAGAACAAAATTGATGATAATTAAATTACATTAATCTACTATTCTGTGATTTAAGCGATCACAATATCATAATTATCTAGCACTCATTTCTTTTTTAGATAATTTAATATATCGTTTCAGACAATCATTTATTCCTTTAAAAATATCATGATTAATCTATTATTTATTTACTAATTATTTATTTATTTTTAAATAATTTGACATTCAATAGAATAAAAATTCTTTTTTTTAATTAAAAATTTTAACAAATGGCTAGGTCAGTGAGTGCAACTTGGGATATTGTTTAGGTTGAAGGGCAGGCAGTCAAAGATGACAAATATATAGGCAAGAAATATCACAAGGTACAAAGATGAAAGCTTTACAAACATCTATTACTTATCGTGTTATTACATGAAAAAATGCTAGCAGACCGTTTCTTTAAAGCAAAAGAGCTGACAGACTACATTAAAGTGACATAAAATATCAAGAAAAAAAAAAATCATAAGTTAAATAGAATTTTTATAGTAGAGTTCGTAATTTAAAAAACTGATAGATTGTAGACTAATAATAGAGCTGATATAGAGTAATAATAAAGCTGATAGATTATATACTAAATTATAGACTAATAACTGTAGAGGAGGAGAGGGGGGGGGGAGAGAATCAATGCAAAACAAAGATCACACTGTAGCTTTTTTTTTAGGCTCTATCATAATAAATATAAGTATCATAATAAATATTTTTACCAGGTTCATTTTTAAAAAATAAAATAACTAATCACTGGTGAACATTTTTATAAAATCGGAATTAGTTGTAAAAATTTAAATATACAGTACCGTTTTATTACTGAAGAATTAAAATAGGAAGAGTGCTTCTTTACTAGTATAAGAAGAAATCAAAAGATGACATAAGTAATGTGAAGACTTTGATATGGATGACTGACATTTTTTTTTTTTATTATTATTATTATTATTATTATTATTAATGATCCTTTTTTTTAAGGGAATGATAGGAAGTAAGACTGCATCAATGCATACATATTCCACATTAACTTTTACGGAATGCATTGTATGCTCTAAGAGCAAGTATTTTAATAACTTTAAAAATGCATCTTATCTGTAGGAGTGGTGAGCCAAGACTGAAATTTTGCCAGTGATTTTCGATCAAATTTTTAAATCATTGATATGTCACAGAATCTCCTGAGCCAATTAAGATTTATATGAAATTAAAAAGGGCAAATGATTTTAAATTGTGCTTATAACATAAATTTAACTGCTATTTAACTAGATTGTTCTGAATGGATTAAACTGGAAAATGATAAACTAAAAATAAAAGAAAAGGGGGAATCAACTTCTGAAAGGAAATGTACAAAATGGAGGCAAAAAGAATGAAAAATAATTACAAATTATGTTATTTTTTCCAAGACGGCGATCACGAAACACGGTGAAACCAAAACTTATTTAAAAAGGAAAAACATGAAAAATATCGTAATTAAACGGAAAATATGTCTATTTTAATGAAAAACATATTTTATAAATTTAATTAATATAATTAATATTTATTTCTACTTATTGTAGTTTAATGGTTATTATATCTTTTATTAAAAACTAGCAGGCTATGCCCACTTCACTGGTCACTATATTTAAATGAATTTTTAAAAGAATTGGATCAGTATTTATTTTTTACATCACATTAATAATAACAGAGATGAGATTCTTCAGACTTTAGTAGGAATTTCAGACTTTTCTAATTTTTTAAAAGTAATTTTAAGACTTTTTTATTTCAAAATATTCTTATTAGGACTGAGGGCCTATTAGTCTCAATCTGGGATTTTTGCGTTGTCGATTTCGATAGTTGGACATTTGTCGAAATCTAAAATTTATCAAAAATATAATTGAATAATTTGAAAACGATGTTATAATTTGAAAAAAGAAAAAAAAAAACTAATAGTCCTTCGTCCTAAACTAAATTCTGCTTTTGCCAGAATTTCTTCAAAATCTTTTTTTTTTATTATTATTATTATTGAAAGAAAAAAAAAGAAAATTAATAATAATCAGTATTGTTACAAGCGATATCGAAAAAGTTTTTTTAATAATTTTGAATTAGGAAATAAAAAGTGCACGTGAAATAATATGAAATAAAAATAAGTAAAAAAATGAATTTAATGTTTTTGTTTTTCGGGGGCTGCTCATGCATATAAAAAATGCGTATTAAAACGAGTCGAAGAAGGAAACGAAATAAGTATTGAGTTATATTACGATAAATACGATATATAATATGATACGATATATTAGACCTATCGTCCAGGGTTAGTAGGCATTTTCGTTGAAAGAAATAGTTTTTTTGTTCGGTGCAACTTGCACATTAGTCCTGCGAGGTACAACTTTCACATTAGTCCCTTGAGGTACAACTTGCACATTAGTCCTGTGAGATACAACTTTCACTTTACTCCCGTCAGGTACAACTTGCACATTAGTCCCCTTTAAATATAGTGACCAGCGAAGCTGGCATTCGTTGATTCACTACCTCAATTGATTTTTTTTTTTTTTTTTTTTTTTTAATATTTTTCAAGAAATTTAATATATTTAATATTGATAATTTCAATGCACATGTATGCACACTTTTATAATTCGAAGACAGTAATTTCTCAGACTTTTTTTCAACATCCACCATCCGTTTAAAATTATTAAAAAAAAAAGAAAGAAACACCTTCTTAAAAAAAATTTAATTTAGTAACCGAATTCTATTCTAGGCTTGAATTACGTATTTGTAAATTTTAAGACTTTGTAATGGACTATTTCTTATCCTGCAAAATTAAATGTGGTCTAATGCAAATTGCGACGAAGCTTTTTTCCTGTCTGAAAGAAATAGGACTCTTATCCTAGTAATAAAAAAAAAAACCTGAAAGTGCAGTTGGTTATCCCTGTCGCCCATATTCTTTTACAGTAATACGTCAAGAATTCAAATTTGCAATTTTTTTTTTTTTTGTTGTTTAATTTCCTTTGTTTTAACATGTTCTTGAGCAATTGGTTTGTATTTATTTTAATGGAAAATGTGATTTCTTGTATCTGTTTCTTCTTTTATTTCAAAAATGAAATTATCTTTGAGTGTTGCATATATTTTCAGACTTTTTGTCCATTTCCCACTCTCATTCCTGGAATAAAAACTAAAAAAATTACATTGAAATCACTCTAAACCTCGCTTTGGGTACCCGCTGCCTACGACATCTCTTTCTCCACCCGCATTGCATTGCAGGTTGTCTACTAGATCATGAAAGTCATTTAAGTCATGATAAGGTCATGAAAATCAACAATGGGTCATGAAATTTAGCAATAGGTCATAAAAATTAAGAACAGGTCATGAAATTCGGCCGTTGGTTTGAATCACATATTGGTTCAGGTAACCCAATTTCAATGGTCGGGTCGAACAATTTTTTCTCTTGCAGTTCAGGTTGACTTGATTGAATTTTTTTTCCTACGAGTCGGGTCGACTTGAGAATAACTTTCAAAATAATTTCTTTAATGTACAAAAACATAATTCGGCAACACATCATTTGGTGCATTGTTGCTTTGCTTGTAGCACTTGTGCCCACTTTGTTCACCTGATGAATGGTCGTGTTTCAACCTGAAACAATTGTTGCAATTTTATTACATTTTATGATGCTTATTCAAAGTTTTGTACTTATTACTAAACTTGAAGAGCATTTTGTACACAACACACCTAAATGTTTAAAAATTATTGTTTATCCATTTTTCAGATTTTAAAACTTTTAACTTGGTGCATTAGTGATTACATTTTAAATTATTTACCAGTTGTGTAGCAATAAAAATTTTCTTTATAAGTTAAATTGCAAGATTTTTAGATGAATTATTAATTTTCATTTTAGGTTTTGAGTCTGGTGTGGGTCATTAAAATTCTCTATTATGGATTCATGTTGATTTTTTGGTTACTGTTATTTAGTAGCATAAATATATAAACATGATTATAAACCTAGGATAGTTATTTGTATCTTAAGTATTTTTTTTTTTTTTTTTTTAACAGTTAAATTTTCTAAAATATATGTACACTCAAAATATTTTGTTAATCAAAACATTATTAATGTATAACTGAACGAACTAATATTTTCTAATTCAAAATGTATTTTATTCTGAAGTATAGGAAAGACATCGAAATGCAAAGTTTGAGATGTATAGTTCAGTGCTGCCAACTCTCCCGTTTTTCACGGGAGACTCCCGTTTTTTAACCCTATCTCCCGTTTTTACGTTTTAATGTGCATTTCTCCCGTTTTTCTAATATTTTCGAAAAATCGAACTAAAAACGCTAATTTTTGACAATTCGTAGGTGCCATCTTTCCAGATTTACGAAGGCCTTCCAATTCACAATCTTTCTGCATCCACAACATAAATGTCGATATTCATTTAAAACTTACTTTATGAGATATTAGAATCTCTAAAGAAACTGAATCCTTCAATATTTCTTGCTTACGTAATTATTTTTAACTCCCCCTCCCCCCATATTTTCCTTTATCCAACTAGTGATCGGTGATCAAATGCTCTTTTGAACTCTTTTGTTTCTCATTCTTTCTACATCTACAAGACACAACAAAAATGTCAATATTCATTTTGAACTTGCTTTATTAGATTCTAGAGCCTATAAAGTAGTAGAAGATTTAAGTCCCCCCCCCCCCCCCAAAAAAAAAAAAAAAAAAAAAATCCCTTTCTCCTATTAGCTTTCTCATTCTACAACAAAAGAATCAAACATTTTCCCCCTGGTTTTAAAAAATGTAGCGTACTGCTAGTTAAAAAAAAAAAAAAAAAAAAACTTTTTAGATTCTTGAGGGCGATTTGAATTTTTAAGGACACATTTGGCATTTAAAATCCAAACACTTAATTTAAAAATTTAGTTATAAATATGCATACAAAAAGAAAAAAGTCTGTTTTTAAACTTTTCTGTACTTTTATTTGTTGTTGATGTGCTGATTGTCACACACAATAGTTTTATTTATATTTACAGCATTTATCTTACAGCATTTAGGTTATTTTCTACAAATGCAGTAATGGGGGTGGGGGGGGCCGGAAATAGATTGGGGCAAAGTGTTTCTTTTTTTTTTCTTCCAAACAAAGATCAGGTGAGGTGCAGCACCCTCCTTAAATTATCTGGGAAAAACTCTGAATCAATGTTCATAAAAACATCAATCCAGTTGTTTTATTAGATTTTGGAACCAACTGAAGCGATATAGGGGTTCAAAATTCTTTACATATGTAGTTATTTTTAGACTTTGTTAATGAACTTGTTAACTATTTGTTTTTCCCCAATAAGTTTAAAATATAAATTATCAAACAAAAGTTATATTAGGTCTTTTTAGTTAAAAAAGTATCATGTATTGAACAAAATAATTTTGTTTTCTTTTTCTCCACGAAACCGTAAATCTCCTTTTTCTCCCTTGAAATTACGTAAAATCTCCCTTTTTCTCCCTTGAAATTATCTAAAATCTCCTGTTTTTTTTCTCACCAAGGTTGGCAGCACTGATAGTTATATACTTTTTTTATTTTAATAATTCTATTCTTCTTTTCTTAGTCTTTTCATGGAAAAAAAAAGTTTGTAGATTTGAAGAAAAATTTAATACATATATTCTTCTCCTTAATGCAAGGAAAATAAATGATAATTTTCAAATCCCCCAAAAAACTAATAGTTACAATATTATAACATTGTGCAAATAGTGTACAATGTATGTAGTTATATATGTCTGTTTTAGATTGCAGGCCTCGCAGCGCTCCTATATTTCCTGTATTTCCTATATATTTATGAAACCTCCTATTTTTCCTATATTTTTTAATTGTCTCTCAATATTTCCTATATTTTAGTTTTGACTATTTTCTGAACATCTGATTGAATGCATAGTTTATGAATTTTAACAGTAAATCTTGGTCAAGAGCAGGGCCAGCACAAGGGTACATGTCGCCCTTTGGCAAAGAAAAATTTCGGTGCCCTTTATTAATATATTTTATTAATGCTCCCTCTGTTATCATGTCATAGAAAAAGGAGTGTTGTTAAAATGTGCTTACATACACATAAACATTGCCAAAAAAGACATAAATATTTAAAAAAAAAATTTGAGAGAAAAAAAAAATAAAAATCATGCTTCGTGAATAGATTATGAAACAGTTTCCAGTGTGAAAAAAATGTTATGTAATCTTTATACTTTGGCACGATAAAAGAAAAGTTGTAAAGAAACATATTGGTTAGTGCTTATGTCATCTTCAGATTTTTGTACTATTAAAGAAATTTAGTTCTGCTTATACATTTTTAGCATGACGAATAAGGATTTCAAATATTTATCGTCATGAGGTACTTTTGCATTCAAATTATTTTGTGCCATCTTATATCAGAATAACAGATAATACATGCACCATATAAAATACTAAGTGTATATGTAACCTAAAAGTAAATATCACTGAAAATACATTTCAAGAAATATTTACTGTAGTATTATAAAATACTATGAAGAATCTGTGTAGTATAAATTAAATTATTTTGTGTGTCCCTATTTAAGAATTATGCACAAAAGTTTACCAAAATTATTTCTAATGAATACTAATTATGTAAAACGAAGAAAAAAATTATGAAACATATCGATATTAATATAACAAGATAATTGTATGTCAAGAGATCAACAAGATAACTATGTGCATTTGTTTGTACCGTAATGAGCTTATTGTACACTGCACATCGTAGATCTACAAAAATTGGCTGTTTTATATTTTAGAGAGATCGCTGTTTCTCATTATACAAGCAACTCCTAGAAGTTGAGCCAGTATCTAATACTCAAAAGTGTAAGGTGCCTCTTAAAAGGATATTGCCTATTTAAAATACTAAGGTTTTTCTAATGTCATTTCCGTTGAATTTATAAAGTTTTTGAGGCTTAACATTAGCGCAGCCATAGTTGAGCTTTTTTTAATTGCTTGTCTCTTAGATATTATGCTAATTTGTGTACGATTTTATAGATACTAATAAAAGATGTCTGTCAAAAATGTTTGAAAAATTTCATTTGATGATTTTAGTTGATAAATATGTTTTTTTAGTGTGCTGAAATTGAAAATGAAACTAATTTTTATCTATCACGTATAGATTTTTGGTCAATGCACTACCTACACATTTTTTCCTTTTCAATAGTTTATGGTATGTTTCCATGATTAATTATAATTAACATATTATAAAAGTTACCATATAACAATATTGGTAGGAAAATCGCTGATGAAATTATGTCAGAAGACACCCTGTATTGACAAAAATCTATACTTGATAGTGAAAAACTGCTACAGTTTTGGTTTCAGCTCACTAAAAAATATTAAGATCAGCCAAAATCATCAAACCTAAATTTTAGATGTAGACCTCTGTTATTCAGATATTAATTAAAACATTAACTACCAATTAATTTATCACCTTGACTGTTTGCTTTTCTTAATAGCGAAGGAGATAAATGCCGCTCTGAAGCGCTAAAACAGAAAGTAAAAAAGAAATCGCATTTTTAAAACGTCATCTCCTCCCAAAGAAAAAAGATTTTGGAATCAAGAAGACAGTTCCTTTCCACTTTCAACGATGCAGTATTTAAAAAAGAAAATATTGAGTTTTGATATTGTTTGAGAGTTTTTTTCCCCAAGATCCAAAATCTAGGTATTTCTTACACATAAATTTTTGAACAACCCTCTAACCGTGGCTAATTCTAGGATTGATTCACGCAAGGCTTCATCAGAAAAGCCTCAGTTTTTTATAACAATGATACACATTTCTTTGAAAAATCCAGACTTTTGGTACTGTACAGGACTGTCAAGAGAGGGAAATTTAGATACCACTATTTTTAAATAGAGATATTTTTAAAACAGCTATCAACAAATGTTCAAATGTAAAATAATCATATTAAAATATAAAAATTTCCCTTTGTAAGAACCCTGATACTTTATACATAATTTTAATATTTCATACATAATTTTTGTGTGCATAAAGGTATCTCCTTCCTAAATTAATTCCTATAAAATTCCTATATTTTGAAAAGTCAATTCCTATATTTCCTATAATATTTATTAAAAATGTCACTTCTAGGCCTGAGATTGATTTCCATTACTATTTACTTAGATTGTTAAAAAAAAAAAAAAAAAAAAAAAAAAAAAAAGTTTTTTTTAGCTAATATTGTTATTAGACAATTTTAAAATTAAAGCAAGGTGATATATCGAATTTAAGAAAAAGAATATGTTAATTTTAAAAGAAAGGTTGGATATGTTGATAAAAAAGGTCATGAAAATTTTTTTTGAGGTCATGATTTTTTTTTTCTGTCAAGTCAGTAGACACCCTGCATCGGGTCCAGCTTCCCACTGCCTGAAGAAAGGTCTTTCCCAGGCACTTCAATTTGGGTATTATTGACGACAAGTGGATCTGCTATTATTTAAGAACTACGATTTTAAAGAACTGTATCTCAGCTTCTATTAAATATTTTAGTTTTTGAACCATGTATTTTACAGCCCCCGCTATTTACACTATATTATGATTTGATTCCGACCAATATAATAAAATAAATAAAAGGTAGATTTTCTTTTAAAAGAAATTAAATACATGAAAAACAAATAAATTTTAATCAGTTTAATTTTTTCTACTATATACCACCATTTTTTTCCCGATAAATACTATAAATTAAAAAAGAAAAGAAAGAAAGAAAAGATTTTTCTTTTAAAGGAATTGAATAAAAAAATGAAAAATAAAAAGTTTTTATACTATAAAAATTATGCTAAAACTGTTATAAATACGTTTTCAAATTTTAAATTTAATTTTTTCTACTGCATTATCATTTTATTTTCAATAAATATATTAAATTAAAAACAGAAGAAAAATTTTGCCTTCAAATGAATGTGTTAAGTAAAAAATAGTGTGATAGTCGTTGCTAAGATGCGCAGATAATTACAATGGAAGAATAATTGTACGAAAAATGAAACATAGAAGCTAATATTTAAAATTGAAAAAAAAATTAATTGAAAAATTTAAATTCGAAAAAATCTTGATGAGGTTCACACCTACAGGTTCCCCTGTACCCATATGCCAAGTTTTGTAGCTCTGCAATCGGTAGTGTGAGCACCAGAGCACAGACAGACACATAGACACTTCTCTTTATTTATATAGATTTATAAGAAATAAACTAATTGAAAAAATGTCATGAAAGGCTCCTCTCTCTCTTACAATTTCTCCATCTCCAGTCATGAAATCCCATGCAATTCTATAGGAAGTTTTGTTTATAGAACTACTTATTACCTACCATATTTTTTTAATCCCATTTTCACATTCAGGAAATTCACAACCATTAAAATTAGTATATTTGTTTTACAAAAATTGATTTTTTAAATTAGTTTAAAAAAGAAAAAAAAAAAAAAAAAAAAAAAAAGCACTTTTTTTAATACATAAGTTGAAAGCAAACATATATAAAGCAACTTTTGTTTAAAAGTTCATTTGAACTAATAAAAATTAAGAGTTATCATAGAATAAGCAAGCTTGATTTTCTTGAGTTACAATTTCATAAAGTGTTTTTACTATTTGATGTTTTGGAGTAATTTGGAGATCCAATTATTTCATTCACAGTGCAAAAAATCTGCTATGAAAAACCCTTATGAACTTACAAATAAATTTTAATAAATAAAATAAAATTACCAGATACAGGCCCATTGAGGTTTTCCACATTTCACATATTTAATTTAGAGTTCCACTTATTTATTCACCTACACTTTAAAAAACCCTTATGAGATTGCAAAGAAAAAAGCATATTGCTCTCTGAAAAACGTAAAATTCAGCTCATTCTTTTTAAGATAACTTAATTTTTATCTGATTCGAATAGCATAAGTTTCTGTATATATTTAGCTTTTAAATTATATAATAAAAAAATGTATTATTTTTATGCATACACAGTAAAAAATTTACTACAAATACTCATATCATCTAAAGTTAAACATGTCCATTTTATGCTTAAGAATAAAGTTTTCTTAATTTTTTTTCTTCAGATTTTGTAGAAATCCATTTTTGTTAAAAGCAAAAAAAAAGGTCAATATTTGTGCTATTCTAACTAAAAAGCATACAAATAGGTGAAATCATGTGCTAAAGTTACAAATCCTTTGTAATTGCAACTTTTTATGATACAGGGTATTTCAAAGTATTTTTCTTTAATTTGTGGTTGGTCCCCTAATCACACACACGACAAAATTGCCACTGGAGCGTTCTTTGTGTTTCTGAAGTTCAAGGCTATTTCATTTAGTATTTTATTAGAAAAAAAAAGTCACCCAATGGGAATTAGAAACATGTTTTAACATTTTGACTGACAAGCTACGAGATAACTTGTATTTAAATGACCTGAAACATGGTTTTGAGCTACTTCAATAGACTTTTTTTTTTAAGTTTATAATTTTTTTTTCCCCCCAATTGATTAAAGTGGGCAAAGCTTGCTAGTATAATTTATAAATTATACTAGCAAGTTATAAATTATACAATTACAGGAGAATTATTTTCTTATCAAATATTCTTTAGTATTGCCCAGATATGTTTAAATTATTCAATGGATGAAACACGTGAATAAAAATACATATGATTACAGAATAGAAAACTTAATTCATGATATAATAAAAAGTTAAAAAAGACAAAGAAAAAAATTGATCTATTTAGCAACTTAAGTTATATAAATTTGTAATCCAGTTGATATAATCAGTAAATGTTTAGTCTGAGTAACTTAGATAATGATAAATATTTCAATATAGATAACATTACGGCATGACTGTACTTTGGGTTTTTTTTTTATTTTTTATTCAGATATCTACAACATTTTGACTTCTCTTTTCACTGGATTTAGGAATTTTAATGCTGTCTTTTTCTGAAATTTCCTACATATAAAGTTTCCCTGAGATATATATCTATTGAGATACTTAAGCAGTGTGCACATTCCTTTAAAGAGCCACTTTACTTATTGTCATTGGAAGCCCAAGTCAGTGTTATTTTATGGGGAATTTTGTCCAATTATAAGTCAACTAATACATATTTTTACTTTCTTCTATATGTAATATAGAGAAAGTATTGGATTCGCGAAAATTTTCGACCTCCGTTTTTTGACGGATCTACACGTTTTGGGATGTCCTGAACACGAATTGATAGTTTTTAGAAAATGTCTGTCTGTCTGTCTGTGTGTCTGTCTGTCTGTGTGTCTGTATCATTTTTTTGTGGACGCTGTATCTCACGAACATATGAATGAAATTTAACCAAACTTGGTATTTAGTTGCACCCTGACATGAACTGGTGCCCATTAGATTTGGGGATCAATAGCTCAACAGGTGGCGCTGTAATCGCATTTTATGCAAATTTTTAACATGGCAGCATAGGACAAAATTCCGTAAAAATGGGCATAATGAGAGTTATTTTAAACTTGTGATTGTAAAATGAATTTGAATTATTGATGATAGTAGTAGTTAACTAGGAAAAAAAAATTGTGCATGGGGGGGCATCGGTTCCCCCCCTGGGGGGGAAGTACCCCCCCGGGGGGGTTAAATTTTGAAGATGGGTATCATTCGAAAGATCTCGTCAATACCTTTAAAACGAATGGTTGAACCATAAATCTGTGATAATTTAAAACAAAGTTATCGATTTTTTTTACTTTTAACAAAAAAAAAACTTAGAAAAATAATCGTATTTTTTTTTTTTTTTTTTTTTTTTTAACGAAATTTTACCAAACTTGGTATTTAGTTGGTCCCCGACATAAACTGTTGCTGATTATATTTGGGGATCAATAGCTCAACAGGTGGCGCTGTGATAGCATTTTATCTAAATTTTTAACATGGCAGCATAGGACAAAAATTCGTATAAATGTGCATAATAAGAGTTATTTTACACTTGTGTTTGTAAAATTAATATGAATTATTGATAATAGTAGTACGTAACTAGGAAAAAAATTTTGTGCATGGGGGGGGCATCGCTTCCCCCCCTGGGGGGAAGTACCCCCCGGGGGGGGTAAATTTTGAAGATGGGTATCATTCGAAAGGTCTCGTCAATACCTTTAAAACGAATGGTTGAACTATAAATCTGTGATAATTTAAAACAAAGTTATCGATTTTTTTTACTTTTAACCAAAAAAAAAAAAAAAATTCTATTTTTTTTTTTTTTTTTTTTTTTTTTTTAAATATTGTTAGTGATTGAATATGTATTAATTTTCACAAAAAAAAAAAAAAAAAAGAGGAAAAAAAAATCTTTTTTTTTTTTTTAAATATTGTTACTGATTGAATATGTATAGGAAAATATAGAAGAAAGTCTTGTGGTGGCCACAACATACTAGTTAAATTCTGTTTTCACATTCAGAAAATTTACAACTGTTAAATTGATTGCAATTTTTTAAAAACTGATATTTTAAATAGTTAATATTTTATTTTGAAGTTGTAAAAGACAAAATTTCTCAAAGTGAAAATTCACATTGAATTCCTTTAAAATAAAATCAATTTTTAAACTGTAATCAATTTAATAGTTGTGAATTTTCTGAATGTGAAAACAGAATTTAAAAATATGTATTAGTTAGAGTTATAATTGGACAAAATTCCCAATAGAATGACACTGGCTTGGGCTTCTGGCAATGATAACTACAGCAGCCCCTTAACTTGTACAGACAGCACTTATTAACAAAGCTACTCACTATCGATTGGCTCTCAGTTGCATGAATTTGTTTTGAATTGATCAATGTCGCATCACACGTGGAATTCAAAAATAACAATGTATTAATATACTTTGATTTTTATGCAATTGTTTTTCCCTTGGGGGTTCACATGATCATGTGCTACTATGGAGGGACAGTCATTGATTAAATGTAGCATGTGTGTTTTGCTTTTTACTATTTTATTTCTTAAATGTAGAAAATAAAATACTGTCTGATCAACTTTTGATTTAGATGTGTTGTCCAATATCTAAACCTAGAGAAATACTTAAATTTTCTTGGAACTTAAGAGATGTAAAAAAGGATGTTAGTCTATATGTTTTGCTAAAAAAATCAGCCCAGTGAAATGCAATTTTCAGAAAATTTTATACAGAAAATATACAATTAAAAAATACGAATTTCAGTTCATGTTGTGAACAGAAAAAAACCCCATCATTGCCCTGTTTGTCCCATTTTCTGTGTCAATTAGACTAACTCAGCAGTAGAGCATTGGTATGTTACACATAACTGCCAAGTACTCCGATTTTCCCAGAGTTACTGCTATTTTTATTATTATATATTCAGATTTAAAAAAAAAAAAATCCCCTCCCCCCCCTATTTCAAACAAATGATCAAATCCTGATTGCAGAGATTACAAGTCTTCAAAATTTAGCCCATCTCCTGCTTTCCTGCTTTAGAAAGAAAATTTCTCTGATTTTGATATTTCCTAAAGAAATCCTGCGATTTTCCGTAACTGCACCTCCTCCCCACCTAAAAAATGGCAAATGCCTCGAAGAATTCTTGAGATTTCCAGTCTTTCTCTATCCACAGCATAAATGTCATACTTATTTGTTCAATATCTCTTACTCATGTAATCCACGATCAAACACCTCATGAAAGCCTTGCAATTTCTAATATTTCTATCTACATTTTAAATATCAATACTCTTTTTAGACTTATTTATTAGATTATATAACCTTTAAAGAAGTAGAATTGTTTAAATATCTCACTCATATAATTTTTTGTGACCTCCCCTCGCTTATCAATCAGTGATGAAACGCTTTGCATAAGTCTGGTGATTTCCAATATTTCTTCATCGGCAGAATAAATATTAATATTTCATTTTAAACTTGCTTTATTAAACTCTAGAACCTATAAAGAGGTAGAATTGTTCAATATTTCTCACTCATGTAATTTTTCAAGTAGACAGTGATTATAGCCTCCTTGCCAGAGAGGCATATAGCACAACTGACGGGAGGAACTGTTCACCAGCCAGCTGATAGCATCCGTGCCGCCTTGTTAGCTTGTCGCCGAAGCGACTCCTCCCAGGAACCACCACAAGAAGGTGAGGTCGGCCGACACCTGTAGAACCGTTTCCTCAGGGCAACCTGTCCTACGGCCTCCAAGTTACTTGAAATAGTAATGGGGGCAACCAATTCTGGGGAGGTATCTGGTAGCACGAGGCGCTGGGTGCCTCCTCTTTGCTCCTCTAAGTTCAAGCGAGTTTCCGGGACCCGGCCTAGCCAGTGAGCAGTTTTCAGGGGTCCTCTCCCTCCACTGATTTTTTTGGGCCAGTGCCCCTGTCTGCGGATCTGCTGGAAGTGGTATGGTTTTCTTCCCTAGGGCCACCGTTGCCTGGTCATGCCCTAAACCGTAAAGGTGGGCAGCCTCCAGTGGCAGTATTCATATAATTTTTGTTGTCTCCCCGTCCCCTTCTTCCTCTTGGTCCACCTAACGATCAAGCATCCTACAATGCATTATCTTTCTCCATAGTATTTAGTGTATATTTTACGAATTTGGCAAATTTGTGTATCAAAATTTTATTTGGCTTGAATGTGTTTTTTTTCTTTTTTTAATTCCTATTTCTTTCCTATTTTTGAGTGGAAATCTTCCTTTATCCTTCCCATTTTGAAGTAGTAATCTTCCTATTTTTAAAATTGGAAGTAACCTTACTTTGCATTGGTATGTTGTCTACAGCTTTAAAAAAAATAAATTTAAGAGGAAATACCTTATATCTGTTGAAATAATTTTTTTTAAATAGATGTCTTACACACATAAATGGGAATTTAAAAAAATGCTAATTGTCTTGAGATTGTAAGGTATTGTAAAGATGTATATAGATTTGTGTTTATGTATAAATGTGTGTGTAGAGGAGAAAAGGGAGTGGGGATTTTTTTTTTTTTTAATGTACCCATTTTAAAAAGTTTGCCATATGTATTAAGTTTCCATGCTGTATTCATTTTTAAGTTCATAATCTTCTGTTTTTCGACTTTTGAAAGTTACTATTTCAACAATCTATTTTCAAGCTACAGAATGTTTAAAAGTGTTGTCTGCAAAAAAAACTAAAATTATTCTTTGATTACATAAAGAAGTACTATACTTTTCTTACAATATGTTATCAAACTTTCCATTTATTTTGAGCTGCTGAGTATTGAAATTGCCTATATTGCTAAAAGGGAACTTTTTCTTCAGTAAAATACATTGATAATTTTCCATGTGTTTTGCTGCAAGAAAATTCAAAAACTGCTTATAATGCTGAGGATAAAATCGAGGCTGAATTTTTAAGGTATGATGATATAGATATACCACAGAAAATGTTAGAATTGATGAGCAGTGGGCACTGATGGTAAAAAAAGTGAAACCTCTTCGCGAACTTATATACATTAAGTAATGCAATGTTAGGAATTCTGTATATTCAGTTTGCTGGGCCACAATATAACTGATTTTAGAATTTCCACACAACTATCAGGATTTGGCTATAAAAATTACTTCAAGTATTAACTATGAGCTATTTAATTATTTAAATTACGTAATCTTGTAGTGTTGTGAAGCTTTGCGATAGTATATTATGTCACTAAATCTGGATCATTAAGAAATCTTAAACAAAAATAACTGTATAGTTGGCAACTTACATTAAGACTATTCTTTAATTAAATAATTTAGAATAACATTAAAAATAAAAAGTTCCATCTTAAAACATTTGTGAACTTATGTGATGGTTTGTTTTCTTTACTGATAAAGTGGGTGGCATTTAATTTGTAATTGGAATCACATTAATAGTTTTAGTTATGGGAGGTTTTGTGTAAATATGTAATTTTTTTTTTTTTTTTTTTTTTTCTTACCTTAACATTAATCCAGATACTTATTAATCTAGAATCAATTTAATTAAGTTATTGAATTTGTTTAAGCAAACTTTCAATGTAAAAATAATGTAAATATTTACTTGCTTTGTGCTTCGATTACTAAATTCTTTCTATTATTATTAGTTGCTTGATTTTATGATTATTCCAAAAACATTATTATTCCTCTACAATGACTCTAATTAGTAAATTTTTAGATCCTGGCAAAAAATACTTAGCTGTACAGCAGTATTGTGCCCGGTACAAGAATATTTATAAGGATATCCTTGGATCGACAACCTGTTACTTATCTTATCCTCCTCCTTTACTTAAATTTTGAACATGTGGTTCTAATCACTGTAAAACTTGTCCTATGACCTCTCACACACAATTAGATTATGATAACTCTTTGGTTCCATTTTGTCAGGCATACAATGTTATTTATAAAATCAGTTGTGGACTTTATAAACTCAATTATATTGGTGAAACCTTCACACCTACGAATTAATCAGCATCGCTCCGATTCAAAAAACTTTTCATCTTCTGCAGCACCTTCTAAATCAACTATAGAACTACAACACTTTAAATTACATAATTTTAATTCATGTACTATAGAGATTATCAAAATTCATAAAAATAAAAGTGAGCATCTATTTCTAGAATAACAATTTATGCAATATTACAATACTATTTATCTGTACGGTCTAAATTCCGAACACTTTAATAAAAATGTTAAAACATATTCAAACATCAACCCTCTTCATGATTATTCGACTATTTATGCACAACTCAATCGCAAAATTAACAATAAAACTTCTACAACTAAAAGAGGTAATAAAAAAACAGATTTAATATTTTCTAAAAATGCCATTCTTAAACTATTTCTGATCTACAGACTAATTACTTATCTAACTATAACTGGTTCATTATTCAAAAATGTTTGCAATTAAAAAGAAATACTTTGTGAATTTTCTGAATGTCTTTCAAAGCCAATCATATAATAAACATTTTTCATGATATTATAATGTACAAAATCAAACTATTTAATTTAAAAATTAATAAAAAGCCCAACAAAATTAAAACAAATACTCAATTAATTGTGACTTTTACAAATCAAATATTGAATAGAATTAACATCACAGCTATCATAAATGACCAAGAATGTTTGTTTCCAATTAAAGATTTAAATTTATCTCGTACCTTCAAATATCCTCTTCCTCTTGGCAGAAAGATATTCAATTATAATTCTGTATCTAAATCTACCTCGTTTACCAACACTGTAACATGTAAATGCAATGATTCTTCTATGTCAAAATATATTGACAGAGACCATGGACACATTATCATTGGTAATCTCAATATTATTGATAATTATCAATTAAAGAAATTCATGGAATTTGGCACCAAATTTAAACTTCCAATTAAAACTAGCATTCCACAAATCTTTCAACAGTTTTCTTATGACCTAGATTTATTTATTGAAATTTATTTTTCCGACTGAGTGAAAATAATGCCTGGACCGGGAGTCGAACCCCAGATCTTTGACTTACAAGGTCAAGGCTCTACCAATTGAGCTATCCAGGCCGACAACCGGTGGACATTACTCACTCAGACAACCTTTAAGCAGAAAGATCTGGTCTATCATGTAGATAGCTCGACAGAAATAAGCCGCAGGTAAAGGAAAATACCATTAAACAATGGGAAAAAGAAATACAATATATTAAAATCACACAATCAACTGATTGGGAAGAAAATCATTTATTGAAATTTATTTTTCCGACTGAGTGAAAATACCACCGGTTGTCGGCCTGGATAGCTCAATTGGTAGAGCCTTGACCTTGTAAGTCAAAGATCTGGGGTTCGACTCCCGGTCCAGTCATTATTTTCACTCAGTCGGAAAAATAAATTTTAATAAATATGATTTTCTTCCCAATCAGTTGATTGTGCGATTTTAATATATTGTATTTCTAGATTTATTTATTTATAAAATTTCTATTACTCATAATAAACCTATTGCCTACTTCACTCAATGGAAAGTTTTAGTGTTACAAAAAATTAAAAATGCTTTATTCCTCAATTATTCAAATCTGGTGTTTTTTAAAAAATCTGTATTTCTTAACTCAATCAAATCACTACAGGATGACTTTGTGATCACTTGTGTTGAAAAATCCCCTAATAATTATGCCATTATATGTAAATCCTACTATCTCTCTATTTTAAACTCTACAGTAACTAATACTAACATCTTTAGATTAACTAATAATATTATTAATAACCGAAAAATACATAATTACTATAAACTACTTCAAATTCCCTTCAATAATTTCAATTATCCTTATATTGTTCTCATACCTAAGTTTCACAAATCTCCAATTAAATTTTGCACTGTCACTATTGGCTGTAACACTTACAACAATGCTAATAAAACTCTACTGGATATTCTAAAACAAATTTACAATTGTACTTGCAAAGTTGATAATTTACACTGTCTTAAAAATAGCTTTCAATTAATTCAATATATTAAATCGCTCGATTCAATAGACAATATAATGACTTTTGACTTTCAAGATCTTTTCAATAATACTGAGTTATCAGCAGGCCCGGACTGGCCAGGTCGGCAATCGCCGAGGGCCCCCACCTCAAGGGAGCCCCAGAAAACCACTAAAAAATATATACTATTTTATAATTAATTACATTAGAATACATTACTTTAGCTTGTTAAAAACGAAGCATAATTTCAATGAATTTAATAAGTTATCTTATCTTGCTTCATTCTTTCCGTGAGCAGCTTTCGGCTCGGGGCCCCGAACCTTCCTCAGACGTTGCTCGAGTGGCAAGTGGTTGCTCCTCTTGATCTTCATCTTCACCTGTAATTAGGCGGCGCCACTGTGTATCAATTCCGATTCTCGATTCATGGTCATTAATCTAATTGCGCTCTTTAATGATTTCTATGGTTTCGCGATAGTAGGCATAAGTGGAGTTTTCATAGTTTGCTAATTTTACAACATCATTGAATTGGATATTTATTCCATTTTCCCGGTAGCTTTTTGATAACGCGGTGGTGTTTCTGTCATATTTTAAATCGTTCTGGTGTTCTTTAATTTGTGTACTTATTTTTCTTTTTGTTACTCCTACATAACAACCTGTCTCTCCATTATTATGTTTAAGGGGGATTTTGTGTGTTTAAGGGACAGCTGGAATTTACAAAATCCCCCTTAAACATAATAATGGAGAGACAGGTTGTTATGTAGGAGTAACAAAAAGAAAAATAAGTACACGAATTAAAGAACACCAGAACGATTTAAAATATGACAGAAACACCACCGCGTTATCAAAAAGCTACCGGGAAAATGAAATAATTATCCAATTCAATGACGTTGTAAAATTAGCAAACTATGAAAACTCCACTTATGCCTACTATCGCGAAACCATAGAAATCATTAAAGAGCGCAATTCGATTAATGACCATGAATCGAGAATCGGAATTGATACACAGTGGCGCCGCCTAATTACAGGTGAAGATGAAGATCAAGAGGAGCGACCACTTGCCACTCGAGCAATGTCTGAGGAAGGTTCGGGACCCCGAGCCGAAAGCTGCTCACGGAAAGAATGAAGCAAGATAAGGTAACTTATTAAATTCATACATTAGAATAATTTGACTATTTTCCAATAATCCTTACATTTACAATCAATTTTGACTCATCGCATGTTGTGCAATTTAAGACAAGTTTCCACACAGTTTAAGATAAATTTGCGATCAAAGAACTTAAATGCAAACAAGTATTGAGGCTTTGCAGGAAAAAATCTGTCCTTTTTTGATTGATTTTATCTAGAATGCTCGCAGGTCAAGTTGACAATGTTTCATATGCTGCTTCATGTATCTTTGCTCGCTCCTATCTTAAGCTGTTATCAGATGAAAGAACATCTATCCTGAAGTATAATCTATTGCATCTCAAAGCTACCGAACGATTTTCTTGAGCTCAATCAAGGGTAATTTTTATGCATAAACGAAATGCACAAATGTAAACAATGAGCGCAACATTCGGCGATAATTCCTCTCGCAGAGATTTAAAGGGAATGAGTATAGAGGAAACTCTGGAATCACGATTCTCTGATTAGAAGACTTCATGCTAAAAATAACCATATGTGATTCTCAGTCGAAAGTTGATTGAAGAATATACGTGAGGCAAAAGTATCAAACGGTAGTATTTCACCGGTTTCCCCCATGAGAAACCGTTTATGAGGCAGTGTTTCCGCTACGGTAGCATTTTTAGCAAAATGCTAAAAGACTTATCCAGAATGCGAAAATGAAATAACATGTTTTTGCTTTTTTGCTAAAGCATCTTACTAAACGCAAATTGGGGAAAAAAAAAAAAAAAAAATCATCGGCGAAAATATAACATATCTTTCATGGGGGAAAAAAAGAAAAAAAAAAAATCACAACACTGATCAAGAAAAATCCATTGGTTCATGCATATAAGGAAAATCAAACGCTGAACAACACATAAGAATCGCAAACAGGAAATCAATTTGTAAATAAACATGAGGCATTTGTAAAGTGGTGTAATATGAAAGAAAGAAAAATTATGAATTGTAAACCAAAAAGCTTTGAATAATAATAAACAAATTTCACTTTTTTTTTTTTTTTTTTTTTTTTTTTTTTTTGTACGTTATGTTTTTATTTTCAGATACAGGCTTAATGTAGTTTTACATGCTATAGTGATAATTATATCTCCAGAAAAAGAATAAGTCGTATCTAAGATGCTCATATTGCTTTAAAAAAGTTTACAATACAAAGTAATAATCTAAAAAGTTTAATATTTTTCATGTCTGCCAATAAATGTGTTAAAATATATGCTTGTACTATATTCGAATTCATCTGGTTACAGTGGTATTAATTACTTTGTTTTTATTTCAAATTAAAAAAAATTTACCTTCTGAGTATAACTCTTTTAAGACCTGATTAAAAACTTTTAAGTTTAATTTACAAATGAAAATCAAACATATCGAGACGTTTTTAAATCAGGATTAAAATAGTATTTTAATCTGTGTTCTTATTTAATATAACTAAGTTCTTTGATGTGCGCTCACTTCCTAATTAGTCTCGTAGTAGGGTTGTTGTTTCAGGGTTGGCAAGTTTCTTCCAAGGCGGAAAAAAACCGGCTGTAAGAAATGAAAGAAACTGTTTTTCTTAAAAAAAATATTCTATAAATTGCAGGTTTGTAAGATACAATGGATGCATTTATCTTATAAACAACATTAAGTAACTTTAATTATACCTATAAAAATTTAATTACATATTTAATTAATAATTATGATATTTTAACCAAAGTGATCTTCGGTAAAAATCTTCGAAGTGATCTTCAGTATCTGATGATCATGCTCCAAAATACTCAAAATCTAGTTTTTTAAAAATTTCAATTTAAACAGCGTAAAGTTTTATAATTTAACAATTTTATTTCTTTAACTGGTAATAAACAGTTTAGATCACTTGCTTATACTTTCTGATAAAACAGCTTTTAACAAACATCCAGTTAATAAAAAGAAACAGTATGCAATAATTATCATATTGCAAAATGTCATCAAAAACTTTATTTTCCTTACAGTCAACTCCCTATTAATCCACAGACCTATAATCTGTAAATCCTTCTAATCTGCAATTGATTTTTTAATGTAAAAGAAATTCACATCTGATATTTCAAAGAAATTCACAGGATTTCTCACATTTTTACTTTTTTGAAATCAATTTTCTAGCTTAATCCCTGCTTTAAAACACAATTGGGGTGGGGGGAAGGGAGGGAGAGTAACATTCTTGTATTTGTTATCCTACAATTCATACAGACTAGTGTTAAGTCAAGCAAAAAAACTATAACTTTGTTTTAAATTATCACATATCTATAGTTCAACCATTCGTTTTAAAGGTATTGACGAGACCTTTCGAAAGATACCAATCTTGAAAATTTACTCTCCTCGAGGGGGGACTGAAGTGAGACACCTACATACTTCCCCTCCCCCCAGTTGACTATCTCTTTTACAAATAATTCTTTTAAATTTCATAATGAATTTTAAAAAATAATTCCATGAATATTTATAGGAGTTAGAGTATAAACAGACAAACTGAAGTCATTAACACTTTTCAACCTTGCTGGAAACTTAATAGACTTAACACAAAATCAGAGAATATATTGTAAGCAAAACCTGAAAATGTCCTAGCTATACTATTGCAATGTCGCAATCATCATTTCTTATTTTTACATTTTTAAACAAAATATTGTGTTTTCCTGATTACAGTCCAATGAGCACTATTACGGATGAGTTAATTCTGTTGAGATTTTATCAAAATAGGGGGTAGAAGAAAACCATCAGAGATAAAATTACAGAAAATGCTAATTTCAGTTACAGAGTCGTACTCCCTTCTCAGGTAGAATCACCTTTGTTTGCTTTAGACTTTAATTAAGAGAATGGACAGTAGTTACTGGACATGATTTTAGTAAAACAGTATTTAAAGGAATATTCACTAATACTTTAAAATTTCCAAAAATCCAGAATTTTGGGATTTCTTGGTAAAAAAATCCCAAGAATTCTAGCATTTGGAAAACAGAGTGGCTACAGAAAATTAGAAAAAAAAGTTCAGATTTCTCTGAATATTTTGACAGATTTCCCTGACCTATTACATACATTCTACAATTTTGTGTATATCACAATTGTGTAAATTGCTCAGGAAACCAATGCAATTAAAAATAAACTACTGAACAAAAATCTCAAACTCTTTTCTCTTTGTTGACGTATACAAAAAGAAAAGTACTATGCGAGCGAAAGGTCCAAAATTTCAAAGAAATTTATAAAATATAAAAATTTGGACCTTTTTAATTGCAAAACATATTAATATCAGATCATCAAATTATTTCTCAAATTATTGCATTAAGACTATTTAATTGAAAAGAATTAAAGACTGTGATGAATGATATTGGTCATTTTCAAATAAATATACCGCTTATTAATTTTAAATTTATTCAGCAATTTTTGCATGAATATGATGAATTGGGTGTACAAAAATATGTTAGTAGTGAAAACAAAAATTTTTTTACAGTTTTTCATATTCTTTTCACAGGTTTGTACAAATGCCTTTCATTAGTGATTTGACGGTCTCTTTTGGGGCTCCCTTGATAGCTTTTTCGATCAAACGAGTGAAATGTTCTTTGCTGGTGGCACATTTCTTTGAGGATCTTAATTTTTTTTTTAATGGAGCCCAATATCTCTCAATGGGGCGACACTGTGGGACATTTGGTGGGTTTATGGTTTTTGGCACGAAATTGATGGAATTTTAATTCATAAAATTTGTTGCATTTTTTGAATAATGAGCTATGGCTAAATCAGGCCAAAATAATGTAGGCATATCGTGTTTGTTTAAAAAATGCAGCAAACGCTTCCTGAGGCATTCATTTACATAAATTTATGATCAATTGTACTTTCCGTTACAAATGGCTTACTGTTATCTCCATACTGACAAATAGCGATCCAAACAAGATATTTTTTTCAAAATTTTTCCAAACTAATGGATGCCTTTGATTCAGGCAGATGTTCAAAGTTCTTTTTTGTATAATACTGAGGGCCAAGAAGAGTAGAAAAGTCAGCTTTGACGTAGGTCTCATCGTCTAAAATTCAATGAAACTTATTCTTGCTTGTATATTCATACAATTTTCTAGCTTTTAGTTTTATAGATATTTTTTGTTTTTCTGTCACTTTAGGCATTTTTTATACGTTCTGAAGTTTAATCATTTTTTAGCCCTCTGAACGATTGATGTATTTGTTCCACATTTTTTTGCCACATCTCTGACTGACATTCCTCGATTTCGACATACTGTTCTTTTTATATATTTGTCAAGTTAAATATCATGAGCTCCAAATTTTTCTTTACAACGAGATTTCCTTTTTGTTGGCGATGTTTCATTAAATCTATTTAATACTCAATTTACTTATTCTTCTGGGAATTTTTAAGTTTATAGCAATGTTATGTCATGGTTTCTGTGGATTCCTTAAGAATTCGGCAACAACCCTTTCTCTACGTTCATCTTCATTCAGTTCTTTTTCTCAAACTACCTTAATTTATAGTATAAATATCATGAACTTTTATTCTTCATGGTTGATACATGAAAAAGAAATTTGTTTTATATGTATAGACGTAGAAATTATACATTTTTAAAATTGACCAATATCATTCGTCACAGTCCTTAAAATCAGTTTTTTTTTTTTTTTTGTTAACTTTATGAGATTAGACGAGAACACAACCAATAATGTGCAATCTTGACTAAGATATAACATAACATGTTTGCCGATCTTTCAGTCATGTTTGAAAGACAAAAATTAAAAATTTCAAGATTTTTAGGTATTTTTGCGAAATCCCCTGGGTTTTTTTCATGACTTTCCTATTTTCCCCGAT
This sequence comes from Salticus scenicus, assembly GCA_963930645.1. Classification (NCBI taxonomy): domain Eukaryota; kingdom Metazoa; phylum Arthropoda; class Arachnida; order Araneae; family Salticidae; genus Salticus; species Salticus scenicus. Next base: position 130,892,148 of record OZ005654.1, read on the forward strand.
TGTTGAGTTTTAAAATTATTTACATAATATTAACAAAAAAATTATGTACATTATGAGATTAATAAAAAAACAAAACAAATGTTACTGTAAACTTTTTTTTTTTTATTTTTACAAAAAAGAGGGACAAAAGCCATTTACATCTGATGTTGCTTTTTTTCTTTTCCATTTCTAAATGCAAGTGGTAGATGATTTCCACTGCTATGACAGGTTGGCCTAATCAATATATCTATTTGGAATAAATTACAACATTATGTATCAATTAAAAACTTAGTAATGTTAATTGCTTTTTTTATGCTGTGAAAGTAGCTACAAAGTCCGAAACAATTTTCTTTAATCGTTTATCTGTTTCATCACTGATTTTACCCTCAGTGGCAATGGTTGTAAGAAGATCCTGGTGGCTACTCTTAATATGCTGTAAAAATTCCTTCTCAAATTGTTGAATACGAGATGGGTCCAACTTATCTAGATAGCCTTTAACACCAGTGTAAATTACGGCTACTTGATCTTCAATAGCCATGGGAACTAGAAAAAAAAAGGTTAAGAACTTTAAAAGGCAATTTCTTTAAAAACAGAATTTATGTTTATAAATAAATCTGTACTGGATAAGTATAAAGGATTAAGTCCATATTCTTGATTTTTCAGGAGACAAAAAATAAAGTTTAACTAAAAACTAATGAGCAGAATCGATTAGGAAAAAGGGATTATGTTGGTTTATACGATTTATACCATTCAGTGATTATCAATCTTCATTTAATAAAGGGAAAAGATTGAATTAAATATTTTATACCAAAGATTAATGCTAAATTTCTGCCTTTAATCTTTTTTTACCAATGGATTTTCTCAAAGACAAAATGACATGGATTTAAATCCTTTATACCAATCGATAGAAATTTTTTTTCTGAGTCCGACTATGTACTTAACTAAAAATCGACATTTTTGGACTTAAATCCTTTATACTTATCAGTACAGAAATAACAGAAGCAGAAATCGCATACTCATAAGAAAAAATAAAATTTTAACCCTTTGCACTCAAAGCCCTTTTATCACTCAGGCAAACCAGCAACTTTAGATGATTTACAGCATATTTGGTGAATTAATTTACCATTAAATAAAATTATTTCATACACAATTTAATGTTTAACACTTTTTATTTCATCATTTTATGAACCTTTATACTTCAAAAGAAAGGCATTTGTTAAACATATCAAACATTATCATATCAAGTCTGGTGGTGACCAAGAGTAACCTCTTGAGTGCAAATGTTTAAAATGTTACTTTCCTTGTATTATAAGTAAAGACATTAAAATGCAAGTTCAATAAAATTTTATGTAATTTTAAATTATATATTTTGCACATACACATTTTATCATTAAATAAAATTTACACAACTTTGTTTATATACACTTAGACATATTTTAAAATTTCAAGTTGTTAAGTTACAGATGTTAAGATGTACTTAAATATGAAAGCTACTCAGAATAACTTCACTTTTCCGCTTTACAGTAAGAGATGGAAGTAGTGTCCCCTATCTTGCTGTGTAAGTGTCTACTGAATCATTATGCATTAGGTTGTGATAATTTGCAGTGCTTGGTGCCTCTGCTTTTTTGCTGTCAATGTTTAAATTATGTGCTGTAATAGAAAATTCCACAACTGAAACCAATAAAATTTATTGAGGACTTTTACAGTAAGCAGAAATGACATAATGAATGGTGTCTGAGTGAGACAATGAAGCATCATGTCTGTTTATAATGAAGTGTGAATGAAGTAACCAACCAAGTATTGTTAATGCTGAAGTGGTAAAGAAAATGAATGCAAAGATTAGCTTCACAATTTCAGAGATCTCACTAGTTTCCTCAATTTTTATAAACTACATTGCTTATTGTTGATCCCCCACCCCCTACTCAGGCATTTGAGCTCGACAGCTCATTGATGTTTCAATGGGATCTAGTTAGTCACCCACAATACAGCCTGGTATTTACACCAAGCAATTATCCCTTGTATCAATATATGATGAAATGGGTCACAACACAATGCTGAGGCAATGCAGATGTTTATGGCAATGTAATTAACAAGCTGGTATGATGTTATAAGTATCGTAATTTATTGCAAGATTACGTTGCAAAATAGCTGAATTAAAAAAAAAAAAAAAAAAAAAAATTAATTGCTTTTGAATATTTATTGGCTATATGCAGAAGATATAGCCAACAAATATTGAGAAGCTATCATCAATAATATTCAGAAGACAACAAATGTTCAGAAGCCATCAATAATATTCAGAAGACAACAAATGTTCAGAAGCCATCATCAATAATATTCAGAAGACAACAAATGTTCAGAAGCCAACTTCAATACTTATTTTCTGAAGATATTGCCAAGAAATATTCAGAAGTCAGCCAAATTATAAATTGTGATGGTGTCCAATACCGAAATCGGCAATTGTTTTTACATATAATCAAGGATGAATTTCTCACTTATCAGGTTGGTTTTGAAAATTGTAAAAGTTTTGAATAATATTTTTAAATAGTTTGGTAAAAAGAAAATTATTCATAGTTGAAATATGACCAAAAAAAGTTGACATTTTAGATTTTTTTTTTAGATTTTTTATTGATATCAAAATTTCCCTCATTCAGTAACTTTAAACACTTCTTTAAAAGGCAAAAAATATTGTCTTTATCTCTTAGAAATAGCTAAAAAGGTAACTTCCTGCATTTTTCCTTGTTATTACGAGTTTTTTTGGACCTCACATGGTTTCCCTGGTGGTGTAATAATTCTGCTTTTGTTTAATTTTAAAAAATATAATAAAATGAAAGTTTTCAAGAGTTTGCCCCTCCCTTTTTTATGCGTTTAAGGTGAATTTCGGTGCTTAGAAAAATTTTTAGTTAATACCAGTCAATTTAGAAAAGTTCTATTTAAAAAAGAAAAATTAAAGAGGAATTTTTCAGGATTTTCGTAGTAGGGTCCCTTCAAATATAGAAAACCAATACATTTTCTATTGCCTTGTTACAAAACATTCAATTTTCAATTTATTAAAAAAAAAAAAAAAAAAAAAAAAAGGGAGGAGAAAGTTTAAAAAGCATCGAGAAAAATTTAAATTGAGCATTTTACAATTACAATATTGAAAAAATTGTACTTTCTCTATTTACATACAGTTGAAAGAAAAAAAGGATACAGAAAGAAAAAAAAAATATTTTCAAACAAATCCCATACAATGTAAGAACACAACAATTACTTTAGTCTAAATGGTTGAGCCCAAGTGTTACAGAACTATAGCAACATGAGTGCAGCAACACACTTTTAAATCAGACTTCATTTGTATGCTCAAACATTATGTACTATATTTTTTCATATTAACTATACTTTATATAATGTGCAGACCTTATTCACAACAAAACAAATTTGCAAAAATCTTAGTGATATTTTTCACTCAAAGTAAGATCAGCGACAACATTACAGTTTATTGCAATTAAATGCACAACAATTCATAATTCTAATTTTTAGAGTTATGAAGTGTGGTTCATTTAAACGAAATATTTAAATTAATTTTTTCATTAAAAGGAGACATTCAAAATGCAATATTCAAAACACAGAATTTGAAAAACTTCCGTTTTTTAATGAAATATTCTTATAAAACAAAGCAAAGAAAATCCCTTTGGATAATATGGAAAGAAAGAAAGAGGGAATCCGATATACTGCCTTGAATGATTTCCCTGACTTCATTCACCAATTTTTTTTTTTCCTTCAAGTTTCTTCCTGAGCCGTGCGAACCCTGATATATGCATTAGAAACTCACAATGAATTAGTTTAAACTGCTTCTCTTTTCTTTTTAAATGAAAAAACACAGAAAATTTTATTACCATATTGTCCTTGTTTTAACAGTTCCGTTAGTCTTACACCTCTGTTTAACAACTGTTGGGTGGAAGCATCTAAATCTGAACCAAACTGAGCGAAAGCAGCTACTTCACGATACTGAGCCAATTCCAGTTTCATAGATCCAGCAACCTGTGAAAGTTAGGAATAAGTACTTAGCGATACACACACAAATTACTTTAAACTCTACAAAAATTTAACAATATTACATTTTTCACAAAAAGAGATAAATTAGATAGCCATGATTATAAATTTAAAAAAAAAGTTAAATTGATACATTTTCTAAACTTTAGTTAAAGTCCAAAGGAAATATTTAAATTAAATTACATTGCAAAAGATTATGTGTGTGTGTGTGCACTGGGAGGAAGGGGGACAGCAAATTTAAGATGTTATGTTTATACTTATTGAATTTGTGCCCCCCCCCTCCCAGAAAGATTGGAAGCAGATGCAATCCTGGAAGGTTGGTACACTATGATAAACAGACCTTTTAATGAAGCCACTGTTGCATCAGAATATTTGTCTTTGGTCTGAGCTATTTTTATTTTATTTTTATTTTTTTAAGTAATGATTGCAAACTTGCCGCCTTCGGCAACCAGCTGGTTCGTGATCCTTGAAAAATCCGACTTTATTAACCCTTTCGCTACCAGCGTCACATATGTGACAATCCGATTTTCTTACCTGAGCCTGGCATCAGAAATATGTGACAGGTGTTCACTATCAGTTTATGATAATTGTTTGCATCAAATCGTGTCACACACAGACAGGTTATGTTATAAAACAATAAAATAGATACAGGATGTTATTGATTTCAGTTAGAACGTTATAGATACATCCCACAAAAATAAATGGCAATTTTATCATATTTAAATAGTAAGACGTCTGGGCTGTGGTGGCGGTTTTTCTCCTGAGGCTCTGGTAGCAAAAGGATTAAACTCCTGCTCGTTGGCACCTTTTCCCCGTTTCGGGTCTTACAACAGCTTATTGACATAGTGAAAATAGCTTTATTGAAAATTTTAATTGCAGTAAATTCCTGCTCGGTAGCACCTGCGGTGCCCTCTTCCAGTTTCAATATCTCAAACAGCCTGTTCACTCACCATGTTATGCTTATGATCTTTCGAATTTCTAACTTTAGCAAAGTCTCGCTTGGTGGCACCTGCAGCGCCTTATCCCCGTTTTAGAACATACAACACCTTCCTCGCTCATTAGAATTTAAAATATTGAAATTTTAAAATATTACAGCACCATCTGGCAGTAGAAATTTCTGTAATCTACTGTTCAATTCCAAATCAACAAACCTTTCAAATGATGTATTACTTATGAAAATATTTTAATTAGTAGATGAGATACAAAAGAAAACCAATTCAGGACACCTCAAAAACGTGTAAATCAAGTGAAATTTTTAATTCCACTTTCGATAATATAAATGTACTTTAAAATATCTTTTGAATGATGCATTAAAAATAATATAATCATGAACAGACATTGAAATATTGAAATATTAAAATATTACAACGCCATCTGGTGGTAGAAATTTCTGTAATCTACTGTTCAATTCCAAATCAACGAAGCTTTCAAATTACGTATTACCAGGGTTGTTGATTTATATTAAAATTTAAATCTGATTTTTTTTTATTTAAAAATAATTTAATTAGAATTTGAAATACGCATATTAGAATAAAATTTAATTTGCAATTAAAATGTAAATTTTTTGTTTATTCTCCGAAATCTATGAAATTTGAACTACAACTTTGTCTTGTGCTGAAAAACACCGTATAGTAAGTTTCGTGTGCGACAAAGAAAAACTGAAGAATTTTGAAATATGCAATTTTTAATTGCAGTGCAAAAACATGTGATCTCAATCAGAAAAAGAACTTTCTCTTTCGTTCTACTTTTGAAATATCATCTGGGAACTTAAAAGAGTTTCCACTGTTGTTCGAACACAAACGCGGATTCAGAATGTCATCAATAACTGCAAGCATGCAGAAAACTTGAAAATTTATAACAGATTCAGTTTTTGAAAAAATCTCTCAATCTTTTGAAATCTGATTCGTATAATCGAGGTCTATATTATATATATATATATAAAAGAAATTATTTATCTGTAAAATATTTTGAGTTATAAAATTTTTTGTGAAAAAAATCTGTTTTGTAAAACCAAAAAATATGGATCGCTAATCCGTATTTTGTAAAAATGTTTATATGGTTCGAAAGAGGATTAAATGACCTTTCAAAATATACCAGTTAAGAAAGGGGTCAATTAGTCTTTCGTACAGGGCGGTTCAAAAATGATGATTGAAAAGAAGGAGAAAATTTGGATCCCTTTTAAAAAATATAAAAAATCTGTATTTTTCAAAGAAACTTGTACCGTAAGAATTGGTAATAAATGCTCTTTCGCGTGGTACAGGTGTATTTTCAGTATCTGCAGCCATTGAGCCGGGATGACTTTACAAAAACGTGCGAAAATTTCTCGGTTTCTTTTGAGGAACGGGCTGAATTTTACTTGGAGGGTGGAATATACGATCGGCTCGCTTTTTAATTAGACATTGGTCGACATTTTAATTAATATCTCCGGAACTAATTAAAAATTTTAAATTCTTTTTTCACTATGCACTCGGACAGGCGGCTTCTGAGCACAAATATGCCAAATTTTGTAGTTCTGCGTTCAATAGGGGCTGAACGTATAGATGCTCAGACAGAGAGACACACATTATTATAGATTTCTTTAGGTATGAGTTTTTTTTTTTTTTTCCTTTGGTGGGGTTTTAAACCTAAAAAATAAATGTGACGCTTAAAGTAAGCCCGAAGCATTTGCCTTTTGTTTGTGGCTTTTCAATTTATTTAAAACTAGTAAGCTTTGCCCACTTCACTGCTTACTACATTTAAATGAATAAAAAATAAATAAAAACTATTTTTTATACCACTTTAAAAATAACTAAAAAGAAAGATTGAAATTGCTCAAAAATTGCCTCAGTTTTTTTTATTCTTTTAAATATATATATATATATATATATATATTTCTGTAATATTTTATAATTTATATTTTTGATGATCTATTCTGATTAAAATGGTTGTTGCTAAATTAAAGTTCCCGGCAAAAAAAGTTGAATGTACTACATCACCAAAATTAAAAAAATTGCCTAGCAGAATCTAAAAATAAATTTATGATCTATAGAATTTAAAATCAATAGTAAAGAAATGCTATGCTGTCGAATGTGATGTCACGGGCAGTTTTGAACAACTTCTTGACAGTAAAAATATAAAAAATAGTAGTTTTCGAAATAAAATAATCATTTTAGAACAACGTATGTTCTGCTGTATTTACACATACTGCTGTATTTTCCTGCCTATAGTCTGCATCCCTAACAAAAAATTTTCATCAAATAATCTACACCGCCATATAATCTGCGGATACAAATCATAATCAACATAGAAATTATTGATAAACCACCATGTTCTTCATTCATCACAGCTGTTTATTAAAAAATAATTATAATTTAGCTATAAAAGATTACATCTTATAATTGTCACTCTTCAGTAAAAAAAAAAAAAAAAAAAAAAAAAAAAAAACATGCAAAAACAATGCCGTTTTAATAACAAGTAAACAAACAGAAGCATGTTGCCCTTTGCCTAGAAAAGTATATCCTGAAAATAGAAACCACTCCTACTAGCACAAATATGTCATACATGAATAATCACTATTGGCCAAGTAGATATACAATTTCAAGGTACTTGTTTTCATCTTGTTAACATAAATTTCCAATATCTGCTTGTCAAACAGCTGCTTTAAAAAAAAAAAAAAAAATTGGGGGATAATCCACAGCAACAGATAATTTGCACTTAAAAGTTTTCAGGTTTTTTAACAGATATAATCTGTAGATTATACACTGGAAAATACGGTAGCACTTTATTAATATGTATAAAATTTTAAAGTTATAATAACATCAATTTTTGTGAGATGCACAATTTTTTTTTCTTCCCATTTAATTACATTTATTTTTATGTCAAATAATAAAAATCTAACTTTTTTGGCAACAATTAAATTATAGAAAACATTTAAATGGCTAATTTTAAAGTAATTATGAGATTTTCATAATTTAATTAAAACAAAATTAATCAAAAATTTAAAAAATAAATAAAAATCAGGCTTTGGGGTGCACTAGGTCTCTTGGGACATCTATGTCAAATCACTTGACAGTCCAAGCTACAGTCTTTGCGCTAAAAATGGCAGAACCAGGTATTGGACAATTATGGCACCTAATAATCTTGATTTTATTTTCATTAATGAAAACCTACAGAATTGTTTTTAAGAGCTGGAGGGGAAGGATAGAATCCAGAAAATTAGCGTAAAAAAGAAATTTTAAGGTGAAAACGTTGAAAATCAACAAGAAAAAAAAAAATACCTGTTTCATTGCTTTAGTTTGAGCAGCAGATCCTACTCTGCTTACAGACAAGCCGACGTTGATGGCTGGTCGAATACCTTTGTAGAACAACTCAGTTTCCAAGAAAATTTGTCCATCAGTAATGGAAATTACATTTGTTGGGATATATGCAGACACGTCACCAGCCTGAGTTTCAATCACAGGAAGAGCAGTTAAAGAACCACCTTTAAAGTTATCATTCATCTTGGCAGCTCTCTCTAATAAACGAGAGTGGAGATAAAACACATCACCAGGGTAAGCTTCACGACCTGGAGGACGCCTCAATAACAGAGACATTTGACGATATGCAACAGCCTGAAAATAAAATTAAATATTAAAAAGAAAAGAAATTTAAGCCTACATTTTTTTTTTTTTTTTTAAGTAATAGATAAAATTCTGTACAAAGCCAAATTCTATTTAGGATGACAGGACATTTCCCCTCCCCACATAAATGCAGGTGGTAACTGTTTCATTCCTAAGCAATGCTTACTATATTTTTTAAAGTTTCTTTTCCACATTTTCTCTTATTTTCATTCAGGGTGGCAAGCATTAGAATTTTTCCAAATTCCCTGACCATTTTCTCTGACTCATGCTCTTCAATTCTCACAAAAATTTCACACCACCAATGATCAATTAGATTTAAAATAATGAGCTTTCAAATATGGCTTATTTCCACAAAATTCCCTGACTTTTCCAGACTCATTTTAAATTCTCTGACTTTTCCCATGATTCGCTGATCAATGGCCACCCTGTTTATATTATATTTAACTTGACGAAATAGGGAGAAAAAGGAAAAAATCCTTTTCAATTGGACTAAATAATAAAAGTGTAAAAAGGATTTTTTATATTAAACTACAAAATTGTATTTAATAGCAATTTTGGGTTTTTTTTTTTTTTTTTTTTTTTTTTTTTAATTTCTTTGGTATGCTCTCAATTTAATTTTCAATTTTTTAAACTTGTTGCTAAAAGTTTTTTTTTTTTTTTTTTTTTTTTTTTTAATGTGATCTTTTTTTGTCTGAAGACAAGTCCTGCCATCCTAACAAAACCAAGTGGTATAACTTCTAACTATTTAGTATTAAGAATAAAAATTACCTGTTTTGATAAATCATCAAAAATGATCAAACCGTGCATTCCGTTATCTCTGAAATATTCACCCATAGCACATCCAGAGTATGGTGCAAGGTATTGTAGAGGAGCAGCCTCAGATGCAGTGGCAGCAACAATGATTGTATATTTGATAGCATCTAAATAAACATAACAGTTTTACTCACAATATGAAAAATTATCCCCCACAATTTATCCCCCAAATTTTTAAATACTCAAAATATTTTCAAAAGCATTCAAGACCTTTTGAAATTTATAGCTTAACGAATAATTACACAAAAAACTAATAACTAAGAATATTGGTCTTGAATGCTTTTGAAAATATTTCTAATATTTAAAATTTTTTATCTCTTGTTAAAGTGATATCTATATTTTTCTCTACAATTTTCTTATGTTGAAACTTTCATTTCTTTATAGCATGTCTTTGTCACAATAAATTTTTATTTTATGCTTTTCTAGGGCTCCACAATAAAAAGCTTCTAATGTTAACAAATTTTTATTTTGTGCTTTTTAATTATATATATAAAAAAAAAAAGCTTCAGAAAAAAACTAATCAAAGTTTTTTAGGATACTGTGTAGACATAGACAACTAAAGATTTTATTTTTTGAATTGACATTTTTTCTCTTAATTATCTGCAAAAAATAATTATAAATCACACATCAGCCTTCAAGGATAAAATCCATGACCATACTGTTATCAGCATGACACCCTAACCAAAAGTCAAATAACAGTCAAGAAAAGACAAAGCATGCTAAAAAAATTCTGACCAAAAAAAAAAAAAAAAAAAAAAAAAAAAAAAAAAATGTTTTTGAATGTTTAAGATATTTTGAACATTTAAAAATTTTCATCTCTTGCAAAAGTGAAACATCTATATTTTTTATTTTTCTATTGTTGAAACTTTTCTTTTTCTTTCTTTCTTTTTACTTAAATTTTTCTTTTGTGGTTTTTTGGCAGTGGCAAGGAGTCCAGTCATCGATAGATTCGTCGATGACCGTAAAAAAAAAATCTGGAGTGACTCCACTCGACTTTCCGAACATTGAGTAACTAACAGTTTTGTAGATAAAATAAAGAAAGAGGAATTGCTAAACAAACAAAAGAGAGAAAACCATAATAGAGTGTTTTTTTCTCCATATATCACACGAGGTTTTATTTAACGCTACTGAACTTTGAGCCCTTAGATCATAATGATAAAGAATTTTTCGTTTTGTCCCTGTAAAAATCTATACATGCTAGATTCACCAAAATGCTTATAGTTAGTGCAACAGTGATTTATAATATTCATACAAATTTTCAGCTCAATTGAATAAGGCGTTTAGATGCTATCGCACTTTTAAAAATTTGGTCTCATAGGCCATAATGATAAAGAATTTTTCTTTGTGTCCCTGTAAAAAAACTGTAGTGCTAGATTCACCAAAATCTATACAGTTGGTGCAAATGCGACCTATAACATGTGTACAATTTTTTTGCTCAGATTAATAAGGCGTTTAGACGCTATCACACTTTTAAAAATTTGGCCCCATTGGCCTTAATGATAAAGAATTTTTCTTTGTGTCCCTGTAAAAAAACTATAAGTGCTAGATTCTCCAAAATCTATACAGATTGAGTATCTGTGACCTATAATATGGGTATAAAATTTTTGCTCAATTGAATAAGGCGTTTAGATGCTATCGCACTTTTAAGATTTTGGTCCCATAGGCCATAATGATAAAGAATTTTTCTTTGTGTCCCTGTAAAAAAACTATAAGTGCTAGATTCACCAAAATCTATAGGGTTCGTACTATGGTGACTTACAATATACGTACCAACTTTCAGGTTAATCGAACAAAGCCTTTAGACGCTAGCGTGTTCACAAACATACACACATACACACACACATACATACATCATCGTAAAAATAGTGAAAACGGACTCAGGGGACCTCAAAACGTATAGAAACATCAAAATCTCAAATTCGGATTTTTGACATGATTACAATACTTTCCTCACTATAGTGTTCGGAAAGTAAAAATGAAATAACATGAGTCAATTGAAATCGATATAATCATTTTTTTTTTTTTGGGGGGGGGGGGGAGTTTTTTTAATACCCTGCGTACGATATAGTTGTCTGGTGCTGCCATCTATCGGTTCTACAAAGCACCATCCAAGAACATTTCGAGTCCCCGTTTCTTGGAGTGAATCTATTTTACGTCTGCACAAGCCTGCACGCACAAGCATTTTTCATCTGCAACGTATCAAATAGCTTAAAAATTGGGTGCTAGTCATCTATATTTTTTAGCAATTCTAGTGTAAGGAAAATGAGCAGTGTTGCAAACTGTAGGGATTTATCCCTACATATAAGGACTTACAGAAGTTTCCTTCAGTATGTAGGGATGGATTTTTACTTTGTAGGGGCTTTTTGAGGTCTTATGTAAGTCTTATCAGGAATTTTCCATAATTTTATTTTATTTTATGTGTGACTTTTCATTTAAGTAAGGACTTTTATCCTTAATGTAAAGATGTTTTGTGCTCTGTGTACGGACAACAGGGAATATTTAGTTTCAAAATAATTTTATGAAATTTCATTTAATAATTTAGGATAAATTATAGTAGGTTAAATTATTTCAGTAGGTTAGGTCAGTAGATTAAATTATGGCTTTAATAAAGAATTTTAAATTTTTTTTTTGGCGAAGCCGAACATAAAAAAGTTATTTTGTACCAGAGTTAATGGAAATCCTTTTATTTATTGTTAGAATAACTTTATTCCTTTTCTTTTCCATAAAATATAAACAAAATAATAACAATTATAATCGTTATTATTTATTTATTTATTATTTTTTTTTTGTTTGTTTGTTCAATTAAATGTTTGAATTGAAAAAGCATTTATAAAATTACTGTATTTAATGCACCCTAAGTCCAAATTGAGCCAGCAGTAAATCTTTAAAATATTGAATTATTAAAATATTACTTTGTGATCTTCATGTACTTCGTTAGAAAAAAAATCCAACAATAAAATATTTTTTATTCAATATTAGAAGATAAATGTGAAAAATATCTTCTTAATTTTTTTTATTGATTATTTTTTAATGTTCCAACGAACATGTGTGTATAATTTAATCATCTATTTTTAATCCTTAACAACGAAATCAATATTTCTCTAGTTATATTATGAAAAATGCTTCTTTACTTTTTCCTCTCTGTTGCTGCTCCAAGATTAAAAACAAATTCTCTCTTACTGCAAGATTTTTTTTTTTTTTTTTTTTTTTTAAATTTAATTCTTTTCATAACAAAGTAGTAAAGATCATATTATCCCCCCCCCCCCCCAAGTACTTTCATGCTGAAAACATGATATTTCTCCGAATTTACATGCATTCACATATTTAATTATGTCATTAACAAATTTTCTGCGATTTTAGACAGTTCGACAGTTAGTTAGACAGTCACGGACAATGATTATTTAATTCAATCTGCAGATAAATAGTCATCATAAAAAGTATGCGTCATTGATAAATGAAGAACACATTTTTCGATATTATGGGATTCAGTTGTAATCGCAACTGGTAAAAATTAAAAATACTCAAAAACATCATTCATAAACTATTACTTTTACCCATATTACAAGATAGTGCTATAATAAAAGTGATAATAAGCCAGAAAATGTCTAAATTAATATGATAATAATAAGACAAAGTAAAATTATGTATTGCTCACGAATTTTGAAATTATACCATAATTAAAATGACCATTATTTATCACACATTATTACACAAATTATTACACACATTAACAAAAACAATAATGTTAAATCATGCAGCTCTTGTAAACTATGAAATACTTTCTCATATTATGGGATATAGTTATAGCAAAAGTGAGACAAAGAATAACTGAGTGTATGTAATTGATTGAATATAATCAATTAATAAAAATAATGTTTTTAAGATTTAAGTTTAAAAATGATAATAAATATTGCTAATTTTTTTTATTTTTTTTTTTAAATTTACAATTTCTTATAAAATGTGTCATATAATAAAGAGAATGTAGGAATGATTGAGGTGTTGTGCGTATTCGGGGAAGGGGGGGGGGATGAGAAATAGCGATGACCTCGACAAAAATCTCACGCCTCGCCACTGCTTTTTAGTTATAAAAAAAAAAAAAAAAAAAAAAAGCTTAAAAAAACTAATCAAAATTTCTTAGGATATTGTGTAGAAACCATGAAAGGTTTTCTTTTAACAAATGCCTTTTCTTTTAATTATCTGCCAAAAAAAAAAAAAATTGCTTTTGAGGACCAAATCCACTACTATCGCGTTATCAACATGACGCTCTAACCAACTGAACCAATGCACGACGTAAAAAATTTGCCTGCATTAAAGTGGAGGAGCCTTGTTTTGTAGTGTGACACGATGGCAAAATTCAATTTCAATAAAAAGCTTCTAAAAACTAAGCTTTATGACTATTTTAAATTCAAAAGGTTGTAAAAAATAAGTCTTGGTTGTAATTAGTAAAAATAAGTCTTGGTTGTAATTAGTTTAATGAAAACTCTGTTTTTATTCAATGATATCTAATATAATTGCAAATTTGACACAGTAAAATAAATGCAATTATGCTTCAGAAATTTTAACTTTTTCAAACAGTAATGTCTACTGGTAAATTATATTTACTGATATAATATGCACACAACAGAGCTAGAAATAAATAGCTAATAAACATTTAAATATTAAACTATACATTTTCGTCCTTCCCTATTTATTATTTCATAGAAAATGATCAGTTTAGTTTTATTACACATTTACATAAAAATACTTAAAAGTTTTGTGGTAAAAAAATAATTAGCATAGCGATAAATAAGCTTCGTCATTTTTAATTTTTATACATACATAGAACTCTTAGAATACCATTTACACCAAAAACAATATTTTGAGAGCATTATTGTATGTTGATATTCTAAGAAATTAACCTTTCCAATTAAATTAAAATTCCAATTAATTTAAAAATTCAGAAATTTTAATCCCTTTAATATTTTAAAACACAAATTAACATACCAGAATCTGTCAGCCTCTTCATAATCTGGGCTACAGTACTTCTCTTTTGACCAATAGCAACATAAATACAGTACAGTTTCTTTTTCTCTTCAGAACCCTCATTAAATCTCTTCTGGTTAATTATTGTATCAATAGCAATTGCAGTTTTTCTAATTAAAAAATAAAAATAAAAGTACTTGAGAATGAATTTTTTTTTTTTTTTTTACCATGATCATACTTAACAATACATTCATATATATATACCAGGATGTCATAATAAAGTAACACTTTTCCAACAGAGGAAAGAAATGTTTTAATTTTTTTGTTTGTTCTTTTGTTTTGAATGTGCTAGCGTATGGAACAAATATCAATAGTTTGTTTGCCACGAATCGTGATGGGGATATATTTTTTTTATTATCACTCCTTTAATGGGCTTTTCCCACCGTCATCTGCTCAATCACGTGAGAGGAAAACTAATAACCGAATTCTGAGAATCTAATTCAATTAAATATTGTTCTTAAGAACAAAAATTTTAATATTCAATATAAAATAAAATAAAAGTAATATTGTGCATTTGTAAACAGTAGAATAATTGTATTTGTAAATTTAATAATTTTTAAAAAATATTTTATGTGTTTATTTTTACCTATAAGAATCTATTTTTGTATATTGTAGTGTAACTGTAACATTAACTGATCTAGCAATAAATAATAGCTGCTTGTGGAATGTTTATGGATTATAATTTGAAATTTTAAAATGTTTTCATTTAATTTAATTGCATAAAGGTGTTACAACAAGTTAATTATCTTAGTTACTGGTCTAAATGGATTTACGCAGTACGATATTGCACTGTCACTAATTTAAGTACCAAAAATCAGATTATTACCCATGTTCTTCATGAACATCAATAACAAACTAATGATGATTGTAAATGTATACAGCAAACAAAAGAGGATGAATAATGATATAAAATGGATTAAAAATGATGTATGAAAAAACAACACAGATTAAATACGATTGATCAAAAATAAGAATAGAAAATATGTTATTTCAGCAATCACTGTAGATAAACAAGACTGTCTGCTATTTGTTTTTCCTCTATCATGTGACCTCTGATGTCAGGTGGGAAGAGCCCATTGGCGGCAAATGGTGAAAAGTTGTCTAAGCTTTACACATGTAAGGCCATCTACTACATCTTAATCTATTAAATCATCTTACATGAGGTAGTATTAATAAATTCTCGGAATGGTCGTCTGCATTCATGCAGGTGTTTGTTGGAGGGAAAATATCTTTTTTGGGAGGGGCAGCACTAATAAGGAAAACACTCAGCCATTTGGAATTAATTTCTGGTACTGTCAGTGTTAGCTGCAGATCATTTCTGACACCGTGAATTTTTCATTCGTCTGATTTTTAAATGTCGTCTTTAGAGCAGTGTGCCAACATCAAATTCTGTGTTTTGCTTGAGAAATCACCTGAGATGCTGAAAAAAGCATACAGAAATGATGCAATTGAAAAAAAAAAAAAAAAGGGGGGGGCTGTGTACAAGTGGTATAAGTATTTTTGCGAAGATCGCTTGAATATGACTCTCGCACTGGGCCCCCTTTCTCTTCCACCACAGATGAAAATATTGAGCGTGTTTGAAAAACTGTGCATGCAGACAGATGAAGTACCATTGATGTTATTGCCTCTGAACTTTGAATTTCACATGGGAGTGTTCACAGCATTCTTCATGATGATTTGAACATGCATCGTGTTTGTTTGCACATGGTTCAAAAAATGTTATCACCTGAACAAAAAGTAGTGAGAGGGAACATATGCAGAGATTTGATTGACATGGCTGATGAAGATGACAGCTTCTTGAAGAAAATCTTAACAGATGTGACATGGTGCTTTCTTTACAACCTTCAAATAAAGCATCAATCAAGTGAATGGAAAGCAAAATCAACTTCAAGGAAGGAAAAAGTTCACTTAGACAAAAGCCGAAGGAAAGTCCCAGTGGCAGAAAGTTTTGTAGCTGTCTGCTACAGGCTTTTAAAATGTCATAATCTGTCTGCAAAATTTTCGTGTAATCAGGGGTGAAAACTGTTTACACTCAAAAAGCCTGAAAGCTGATTGCGGCAATCTTGGAGGGGGGGGGGGGGAGGGAGCTTAACAACAGCGGTGATCTCGTGCAACAATACATGAATACAATTTTACAACAAAACAATATAGTATAAACAATTATACAAAAATAAGTTGAACTCATTCAATTAAATATTTTATAGCAATGTTTGACACAACACCCCAGTGGCAGAAAGTTTTGTAGCTGTCTGTAACAGGTTTTTAAAATTCCATAATCTGTCTGCAGAATTTGCGTGTAATCAGGGGTGAAAATAGCTTACACTCAAAAAGCCTGAAAGCTGATTGGGGGGAGGGGGGGGGGGGGGGGGGCTTAACATCAGTGGTGATCTCGTGCAACAATACACGAATACAATTTTACTGCAGAACAATATAGTATAAACAATTGTGTGTATTCACTCAATTCATCTCATTCAATTAAATATTTTATAGCAATGTTTGACACAATACAATATAAATAATTATAAATAAAAGTATTAGTTTTAGTTTTGATACAGAAATTTTTTCTTTAAGTGAATTTTTATTCGAAAGTTGCAGACAAAAACTGTTCGCAAGCCGTTTTTCCATTCCGCGACTATGTCGCCATGTTTCTGCCACTGGGCACAACACAATATAAATAATTATAAATAATGAAAGTATTGCTAATACGATAATTTGGTAATGAGGTAACCACTATAATTAATGTTACTGTAAACACATATTAATGCTTCACATTTTCTAAAACCAAAAAGTCACTGGATGCATGAAACCTGTAGGGGGTCTCTAGAGTTCCTACCAGAGAGCGTCTAAGACGTCATACATCGGTAGCGCACTGTTGTCGGCGAAAAATGTCCGTATATTTCAGACAAGACTGTGAAAGTTGTGGGCAATTTTTTTCAATTAGTGCACACAAAGATTGTCTGAAAGCTGCGTAATTTTTTTTTATTAGTGCAGACAAAAACTGTCCGCAAGCCATTTTTCTGTGTCCGTGACTATGTCTACGTGTTTCTGCCACTGGGAGGAAAGTGATATTGGAGGTGTTTTTCAATTATGAGGGCGTCATTCACCATGAATTTATTCCTGAAGGCCAAACTGTCAATAAAGAACTTTACCTGGAAATCCTTAAACAATTACGAGATGCAATCCGACAAAAATGGCCAACAAACAATTCTTTTACATGACAATGCTCCACCACATCACACTCTGATTGTGAAAAAGTACCTTGCTAAACACCCCATTACTATTTTGGAACACCCTCCTTATTCTACCGACCTAGCACTAGGGGATTTTCATCTGTTTCCATGGCTGAAAATGAAACTGAAGGGACACTGTCCTGTGGATTCAGATGAGGTAATCTAAAATGCGACAAAGCAACTGAAGGACCTCTCAAAAATAGATTCCAGGAGTGTTTTGAGCAGTTATACGAAGAAGGTGCAGATGCAGGAGGAAAGTACTTACAAGGAAACATTCAAAAAGGTGTCTTCAAAAAATATTTAAAAAAAATATGTGATTCTACTCTTCATAAAACACCAGAAAGTGAAAAAATTATCAGCTGAAATTAATTACAGCGACCACAAAAAATTATCAAAATTAAGCATTTTTGGCGATTTAGCGCTGTTAGGCGATAAGTTCGCTGCCGCCGAGATTGCCGTGTATGATCAGTACCATGTTTTGCTTCTCCACCAAGTACTCAAACTCAATCGCCTAACAGTGAGAAATTGCCAAATATGCTTAATTTTGATAATTTTTTGTTGTCGCTGTAATTCATTTCAGCTGATAATTTTTTCACTTTCTGGTGTTTTATGAAGAGTAGAATCACATTTTTTTCAATATTTTTTGAAGACGACATCTTTTGAATGTTTCCTTGTTAGATTAATAAGGTAAAATTATTGTTCTATTTTTTAATAATTTGTAATTAACCTATTTCGGGAACTTTTTGACCCTACCTCGTACATCTAGCAGCAGTTGATCAAAATAAGACGTCTGTTGGCTGCTTAATTTTGGGGGCCTATTTTCGTGAAAATCAAAATATTTGTGAAATTTCTTTAATTTTGCAAAAAAAACAAAAAAAAAAAAAAAAAAATTATATTTATATATATGTATATATATCAGTGCAAAACTTTCCATTTTAACAGTTATTCTATAGTAGCCTCCTTCGGCGACCAGCTGGTTTGCGATTCTTAAAAATCACATCGTACGAAACCTCCGCTCGGTTGCACGTTTTAACTGTAGTAAATTCCCGCTCGGTAGCACTTTACGTTTCATGATTTGAAACAGCCTGTTTGCTCACCGTGTAAAGGATCATTGAAAGTTCTGATCAACGCTAATTCCTAACCCAGTGGGGCCTACAGTCTCCTAATCTACTCCCAAATAATTTAATCATAATTAGAGATATTAAATTATTAAAATATCAAAGTGCCATCCAAGAACAGAGATTTGCAACATGTACTCTTCAATTCCAATAACTTTTAAATTATATATTACTTATGAAAATACATCAATTAGAAGCTGAGATACAAAAGTAATTATAAACATTGTTAGAAAAAGATTTGTGTCTGACTTTTTCATGGTTTTCTCCAAAACTTGCATATTTAAGGGCTAAATAATGTTAAAAATCCTTAATAAGAAATGTGAGCGGAGTATCAGAATTCGAAAGTCTGCAAAATATAAAAGAATAAAGGTGTTCCGGGTTTTCTGTGATTTTCTCTGAAACTCACAAACTGAATTTAATGGCTTATATCAGTTTCAAAGTTTGCAATGAAATTACTGTAAAATATATTTTAAATGATATAAGTAATTTAATCATAATTAGAATTGGATACATTAGAATAAAGGTGTTCTGGGTTTTCCCTAGTTTTCGCTGTAACTCCCGCACGGAATTAAACAGCTTATATCAGCTTAAATCTACAATAAAATATTATTTCAAATGATGTATTATAAGTAATTTAATTAGAATTGGAGATATTGAAATTTTAAAATATTAAAATGCCATCTGGCGGCAAAGATTTGTGATCTCTACTCTTTAATTCCAATTCAAATAAGTTTTAAAATGATGTATTATTTATAAATCATGTTAATTAGAAGCTGACATACAAAGGTAATAAACATTTTTATAAAATGATTTGTGTCTAACCAGAGCCTCCGTAAGTAGATGCCTTCCACGCACGGCGAATCCCAATGTTAAATTAGGCAACAAATAAAAAACAAAACTAACGCTAGGTGACAGCACCTACGCAGAGCAACAATTTTCTTCTGTTTCATAGATAAATTATATTTTTCATCTAAAAATCTAGCTATTAATTTCAAATTAAAGTCCAAAATTGTATTATTTTTTCTTTTAATTTGAAAAAATGATGTGAAGGTGCTTTATCGTAAATATTTTCAATAAAATATTCAAATATTTAAAAATGTATAGGGTTTAATTTTCTTCGAAAGCGGACAAGACCTATTTTAGCTTTTCAACTAATTGAATTACAACGTATCAAATAAATAACACCTTTTTTTTTTTTAAATATATTATTAATTAAAAAACGAAATTTTCATTTAAATAAGCAAAAACATGGCATGTTTATCACGCGATTAAATTATTTTTTATATATTTATTCAATAAAAATTTCAAAATTCGTTTTAATTTAAATATCAGATGAAAGTTTCGTTTATATAAATTAAAATCTCTGAACTTTGAATGAGTTTCAGTTTAGAATGAATAATTTATAATGATAAATTATTAAAATCCTGTCTTTTTTTTTGGTCATGTCCTTTACGTTACATTTTTACCTTATTAAGTGTGAATTATTTTTCTTAAATCGAAAATTTTATATTATTTATAAGAAAAATAGACCAGCACATTAACGAGATAAGTTAATATTCAGTAATAAAAATTGGAGAAGAAAACAATCTGTTGTCCAGTCCGTCACAATAAATAAATAAACAACCATTAAGATTTAAATTTTAAAAATTAAGGATTTCTTGAGTAACCAAGTTTTTTTTTATTATTATTCAAGATTTTATTAGCTCCACCAGTTCCGAGAGGGTATGCTTTCGAAACTGATAGACATTTTCGAAATAAAGTTGTGTTATATTTTATGTTTTGAGGTCTCCTGAAACGAAAAATAATGTTTTTAGCGGTTGGTCTGTGCGCGTCGGTTTGTCTATCTCGGATATACTTGGAAAATGTTGCAAGTGTATTTCATTTTGTGTTAGATGTTTTTCATATAAGACTAAATTTAAATGCGCAATCTGATGTGCACATAGTTTATTGAAAACATACAGGGCTATCCAAAATTAAGCTAAACGTTCTTTTCTGTAGAATGTAATTGACGGAAGTGCTTTGCTACACTTTTTTTTTTATGTCGACGAATACTGTTGAAGAAGAAAATTAATTTTTCGAACCTATAATGTAAACAAAGTAATTTTTTGAAGTTCTATTTTCAACTCAGGTTTTTGAATAAAGTCACGTTTTGAGGTTCCCTGAATACAAAAAAACATTTTTTTTTTTTTAGTTTTTAGCGATTGATTTATATGCATATTTATTATCATAATAACTTAAAAAAAAAACAAATGCAGGAAATTCACAATTGTATTTTAAAACTCTTATTAGGTTTCAATTTGAAAAATTTGATAAAGATTGGCAAATTTAAGGTCAAATTTATGACATCCTTGAAATATTTTTACTTCCATTACCCTACTACCGTAGGTAATGAAAATATTGTGTTCGGTACAAAAATTCGATATCGAGTTTTCTCCTGATTTATATTTTTAAGGTCTCATGAGTCCAAAAAAAGTAGTTTTTGGCAATTAGCCAGTATATGTGTGTGTGTGAGTGTATGGATGTGGGGAATTTTCTGACTATTATATCTCCGAAATTAATAGAGACAGAATTGCGAAACTTCAGAATTGAGGCAGGTCTGGTGTACAGATGAATTTCCAAATTTTCGTGAAAATTGGAAAACTGGAAGTGGGACCGTAAGCCCTTATCTCAAAAACAGCTCCAACGATTTTCTTCAAAGTTCCAATATAAACACTTTATTATTAGTTGCCCTTTTGAATATTATCATGTTTTGAGGTTACCTGGACCTAAATATGAAAGTCCAGCTTTTAACGATTGATCTACGTATATCTATATTTGTCATCAGAATATCTTAAAAACAAGTAAATGCAGGAAATTTACATTTGATATTTTAAAATTCGTATAAGGTTTCAATCTAAAAAATTTGATCAAGATTGGTAAGTTTAAAAGCAAAATAATTATGTGAATTTTTAAACTGTGGGGTAAAAGGGAAAATGGTAAAATAGGACATTTTTAAGTTTTTCTGTACATTTTCCCTTTTATGATTGAATTGCAATTTCTATTTCAAAAAATCAAGTTATCTTTCTGTTATATCTGATAATTTTTCAAATCATTACTCATGATATTTAATTTTTACATGAATTTTTAACTCCATATTCCATTTGTGTGGTAAAAGGTTAATAAAAATAATGTTTTGAATCTTAAAACTTAATATTTTTAAAAAGAACAAAAGTAGAAATAAAAATTTTCTATTTTTTCTTCTCAAGATTCCCAACACTTTTGTTTCGATTTAACTGAAATAATCAAATTTTTATATGCATTTACACAGGTCTTTAAAAACAGTGGTATTAAAAAAATATAAATCAATTTTGTTCCTATGTTGGAGTATTTTATAGTTTTATTCATAAGTTACTAATGTAATTTATGAATAAAACTATAAAATACTCCAATATAGAGTTACTTCAAACTAACTAAGAACAAGTTATTTTTCTGTATTCCTACATCAATAAATAAAAATTTCATTTCATTTTGTAATAAGCATAACTATTTTATTTGTTAAATCTAACTTACTAACAGAGGTGTCAACCCTTCGAATTTTTATATCATAATTTCTTTTAAACTTATCTTCGTCTTAATCACATAATTTACGATAATCAATAAAAATAATGTTTTTTGTGAAAAATATTATTGATATTCAAAAATCCAGAGGGTTGGTAATTTTGCATTAATTATTTATGCAGTTTACATACCTTGCCTTCACATTTTTTACGCTGAATTGCATTGCTTGGTATTTCGTGAAAACTTATATTTTCATGGCGACTGTCCGATTTACAAAATGGAACGACGCAATACACCATATTACAAAAAAAAAAGCCTCTCACATTTGTTAAATTAATAAAATATAAACCATAAAGAACTCAATTGAATCGCGGGAAATAAACAGAACTTTACGTACGGTATCAAGCGCCATCTACTGGCTATGTTCTTCTTGTACTGTTGCCAAGTTTCCGAGCGACTCGCTAGGCATCTACTTAAGGAGGCTCTGGTCTAACTTATCTGCGATTTTCTCCAAAACTTGCAGAATTCCAGGTTATAAACCATTGAAAATCCTTAGTACGAAATGTGAGTGGAAATCTTAATTTGAAACACTGTAGAATATAAAAGAATAAACTGGGTTTTCTGTAGTTTTCTTCATGCAGAATTTAAACAGCTTATATCACTTTAATAGTCTGCAATAAAAGTACTTTAAAACCTCTTTCAAATAATGTATTATGTATAATATTAATGAATATCTTTGATATATTTTAGACTCAAAATGGCTAATCTATCAAGGGCAATTAGTGATTTCTGTTGAAATTTAAATCCATCTAAAATTTAAAAATTTCCAAAAATTCTTTGTTACAGACAGGTTCAGAAAAGGAAAATAGAAAAAATAAAGTATTATTATTCTGTTAAAAGTAACTTTTGTCTCTATACATTAACAGATGAAATAAAAATTAATTTAAATAAGTCTTTTTTTTTTTTTTTTTTTTTTTTTTTAAGCTATACAATACCTTAGTGATTTTAACTGCAGACAGGTGAGCCATAATGATGGGCGATTTTCAATTTCTGCTTAAATCTATTTAAAATTGAAAAAAATTCAAAAACTGATTTTTTTTTTTTTTATTTCTAGTACCTTGTCACGTTGTCGAAAAGCAATTATTCCTAACAAGAAGAATAGTCAACCAATATGTCTGGCAATGAAGAATTGACAAACGAAATAATGAAGTGTTGCCACCTAAATTTCATACTTTAGTTAATTTTAAAAAATCAAATTGTGTTGAAATGCTGTTTGCACTCATGGACTCAGAAAAACCACCCCTTTATTTGGTACCGAATTTGTAACGATTGGATGGATATTTGTAGTTCATTTAACCATTTAATGCATAATAAGTTCAAAATTGACATTTTAAAGTCTGATTTCCACTATAGCTCATTCGGCGGCTTCTATTCAGAATCCTTTGATGTGGTCAGCCCAGCTCACATCAGCTCAAAGCCCTCGAACGTACTAACCTCCAGCTGAGATAATTGAGGGGCCGGGAGGCAGATATCTTTGTCAATTTTGCATGCTTTCCTTTGAAGTAACTGCGCAATCTGATAAAAAAGGGCTAAAACTGATGACAAGACATTTGGCTCTTTGTGTCAGAAGCGTGATTAATGACGTTTTGAGCATTGATCTTGAGCCCAAGTGAATACTGGCCTTAATATGTCTACAACTAATTAAAAAATTTTAATTCTTTTTTCACTACCCCTCAGGAATGCTTCTGAGAACTTGCATGCCAATTTTTGTACTTCTACATTCAGTAGGGACTGAACATATAGATACTCAGACACAGAGAGACAGACATATTTTATTATTATAAATAATAATGTTTAATATGAAGTCAGTAGTATTTTATTGAACAAAGTCGAGACAGCCATTTGAAATAATACTTTAACACAGGGAAAAATTCTATGAAAAGTTTATTTTAATACAACGAAATTTTGTAAAAGGCTGTTTTTATGAATATGAATTTTGTGAACGGGCCATTTTATTGATTTAAATTTGTGTGCATGTATAATACACACACACACACACACACACACACACACACACACATTTTATGCAGTAGATTTTTGTGAAGAGGAAGGAAAGGGGCCAAAATTTTTGCCTGGATTGACCCCTGATAATTTTCTGTTAGTATGTAGCATCATTCCTGTTATTCAGCAATAATTTGGGGTTGTAGATATCTAGATATCCCATAAAAGGCAATAAAAACATATTGGTTTTGAGCAAAATATAAACTATTTTAAGGTACTTAAATTTTATGTAAAATCTTAATGCTCCAATGCACAAATGAGCACATTTTTTTTATAAAATCATTAAATTGAACATTCCTGAACCAATTAGTAGTAATAAACAGCTGATACCATTTTAAGTTTAGAAATTTCACATTTTAAAAACATCAAAAATTAAGCATTTAGTTAAATAATACTTTAATTTGTTTGACGATTTTAGCATGATACTTATGTTTAGTATAGTATCTAACAACACAACGTTCATACATAAAATAAAAACACTTAAAAATTTATAAAGGAAATTATTTAAAACAATCATTAACTCAAACAAATATATGGTCTGTTATACAAAACTGATTATGATCTCTTATTTTTGGCAGAACACAGTTTGAGAGTTGTTTTAGCACTTCAACACACATTCATATGACTTACAACAAGAGCATAATATCACAAACAAATGATTTTAAATTTACCCAGTTTGCCTGTCTCCAATAATCAATTCTCTTTGCCCTCTACCAATAGGTACTAAACTATCGACAGCTTTTATCCCAGTTAACATAGGCTCTCGTACAGATATGCGAGGAATGATGCCTGGAGCTTTCACTCCAACTCTAGCACGGCGAGTACAATTGACTGGTCCCTGTAAATAAAAATAAAAATTCAGAAAAATCTATATTTTTAAATTAAAAAAAAAGAACAAATACAATTACCTAAAAAATTATAACTACAATTTGATATTCTCATTCATCAAATATTATAGTAGAGAGCCAGAAATCCACCGACCTAAAATCCACACAGCATGTCAGATATAAACTGTAAAATTCACAAATTACAAACAGCAAATCAGAACTTTTAAAAATGATCTTCAATGTAGATTCTGTACTTGCATTTTATGATTATTAAAAAAAAAAAAAAAAAATTAATATAAAAGACTATCAGAACACCAAGTTACTGATAATGAAATTGACAGTATATTAAATCCATCAACTAAGTATACAATTTAACAAAATAATTTTTTTAAATGTTATCTTATGAAGACATAACCATACGAAAGAACTAATTTAAAAATTCTTAAAACAATAAATTTGTGTTACAAAATAAGAATAA
The DNA here is from genome assembly GCA_963930645.1 of Salticus scenicus. Lineage (NCBI taxonomy): Eukaryota > Metazoa > Arthropoda > Arachnida > Araneae > Salticidae > Salticus > Salticus scenicus. The sequence continues at coordinate 130,917,843 of OZ005654.1, forward strand.
ATGACAATTTACAATATACAGAAAAAATAATCTCAATGATGTATGTATGCTACCTAATAATTTAATATTCAAGTGAAATTGTGTCATTCACTAGTGTGTGTTTAATTTGAATAATATTCCACTTTTATTATTAAAAGTGAATATTTTTTGGTAAAAATGTCCTTTACGGTCCTTCTTGGCGATTTTCCGAACTCGCCGAGTCTGTGCGGTGTTTTTTTTCTCTCCCGTCCTTTCCAAAATGGCGGACAGGAAGCACGGTTTCCCAGTTTTTATAACCGTTCCAAGAAGGCCGATTTACGCAATTTAAAGCGATTATGTAAACATAAAGCGTCAGAAATATCTTACAAATACTTGAGTAAAGAAAAATACAAATTTAGCGTCAGAAATATCTTACAAATACTTGAGTAAAGAAAAATACAAATTTTTCCGGACTGGAAGCACGGTTTTCATACCCATCCTTTCGAAAAGGGCCGATTTACGTACTTTAAAGCAATTATGTAAACATAAAGCGTCAGAAATATCTTACAAATACTTGAGTAAAGAAAAATACAAATTTTTAACAATTGTTATCAACTAAATCTAAGAAATATTACAAAACAAAAACAGCACAAGTAACTTAATATACATAAATAAGCATTTAAATAAAAAAGAAAGTTTATTTACTTACCCGTTTTATAATTTCCGTAAAAAGTAGCATTTTCCTCGAAAAAAAGAAATATCCCCTCTGCATATAACGATATAATCATGTACACCAACCACTCTAGCATCACTCTAAACACTAATCCAAAGCTTTTTTTTAGCATAAACATTCAATAGTACAAAACCAATAAACGCTACTCAAAAGCTTGTTTTTTTAAGATACTCAATCTAAATATTCAATTTTACAAAACCAACAAATGACAATTTTACCTAAATAAGAAAAGCGGCACACTGAAAAACGAAACTCTTGGAAAAACGAAGAAAATAATCTCTGGAGATTTCGATTTTATCATGTACACCAACCACATCAACACAATTGCAAACCGTACTCAAACGTATTTCTTATGATATTCAACACAAATAATCAATTTAAAATAAATCGCAATTTCACAGAAGAAAAACAACAAACAACATGTGCGTCCCTTGCCTGACACATGATGCAATGAAACGGCCTACTGTTGCCAAAATTCAAAAAACAAAAGAAACAAATCGAAATACCAGACTCTTTCTGAAAGGACCAAAAAAAAAAAAACAGAATACAACAATAACCTTAAATATAACCCAGATAAGCACAGTGCATTTAACGTCACACTACTACTGCGTTATGGGCGATAATCTCGGAGATTCGCAAGTAATGTTGCATTTAACATCGCACTAGCACTACCCTTCGGCGACAATCTCGGAGATACGCCAGTAAGGTAAGGTGACCATATTTTCAAACACTGATTTGAGGACAAATTACCGTTTGTCCCCAAATCGAAGTAAATGTCGAGGACCTTGAAAACTCTATTTGGGGACTTTTTCGAGGACACGATAGACCAATATCTATATGCATTATTAATAAAAAGAACTCCGATTTATACATTACAAAATGCTTTGAATCACTTTTTTCTATGAAAAATTGCTGAGCCTAAGGTAAGTTTATGCAAATTAAACTATCCCAGCATTATTAAAATAATCAAGTCTATAGAACCCATTTACACTTTATTATGATCAGGCCCTGACTAACGGCAGGGCATACGGGGCAAATGGCCTGGGCCCCCCTTCTGGAAGGGGCCCCCCTACAGACGTATGCAGAAATTCTGCAACCTAAAAAGCTCTTTTGCCACTGCAAGGGGGGCCCCCAGAATAGGCTTGCCCCGGGGCTCCAGGTACCCTAAGTCGGGCCCTGATTATGATGATAGGAGAAAACACAAAATAGCACCATTTCATTTTAATCTTTAGAATCCCCACTCCCTGAAATGCAGAAGTTATTCCCGATTATATAACTAAAGAAATAATTTCATTAAGCAAATTTTATTTTTCACTTAACATAAATCGGGCAAGATAGAATTTATATACTGATTAGTAGTGCATGATTCTTTCTCTGCTCATGAAGTATGAGGGTCTTTATTTCAAAGTTCCGTTGATTTTCAAGATAATCCAATTATTAGAATGTGATTTTGATTGGATTGGAATAGATGGGTTTTACGTCTCATTAGTGCTGTACAATGGGCAATTGGCGACAGTCTAGCACTTACCCCCACAGGTAGTCCGGAGACATGCCATCACAATTTTGATCCTCCACGGAATGGACTGTGATTTTGAAAAAATACACGCAAATATTTAAATTTCGGGACATTTAGCGTCCCCGAGTAGTCAAAGAATTTTTGGGGACAAAAAATAGAAAAGGCCAAAATTCGAGGACAGTCCTCGAATTTCGCAGACGTATGGTCACCTTACAGTAAGGTAGCATTTAACTTCGCACTAGCACTGCGCTTCGGCAACAATCTCGGAGATACGCCAGTAAGGTAGCATTTAACTTCGCACTAGCACTGCGCTTCGGCGACAATCTCTGAGATACGCCAGTAAGGTAGCATTTAACTTCGCACTAGCACTGTGCTTCGGTGACTTTTCGCAGGAATGAGTAATATGCACGTTTGTACGGTCCGCGTATATGAAACCAAAAAAGAAAAAAAACACTGGATACCACACCCGCATTGTGCATGAATGTATAAAACCTACGAAATTTTGTTTTGCAGCAATCAGTAAAATTAAAAAAATCCCTTTATTTTGCTTCGTTACTCATGTCATAAAGCTTTTTCGCCGGAGGGCCCTCCGCGTCCTCGGTGCCTCCCGCTTGCAGTGGACGCAATGAGTAACGAAGCATTCGTTTTGCAGGGAACAGTAATATGCACGTCTGTACGCTCCGCGTACATGAACCCCCCTCCCCCCCAAAAAAAGCACTGCCCCCCCACAAAAAAACATTGCCCCCTTCCAAAAAATCACTGCTCCCCCCCAAAAAAACACTGCACCCCCTCCAAAAAAACCACTGCCCCCCCACAAAAAAAAAAAAAAAAAAAAAAAAAAAAAAAAAAAAATCACTGCCCCCTCCCACCCACCCCCCCCAAAAAAAAATCACTGCCCCCCCAAAAAACACTGCTCCCTCTCAAAAAAAAAAAAAAAAAAAAAAAAAACACTGCCCCCCCCACAAAAAAAACACTGCCCCCCCACCAAAAAAAAAAAAACACTGCCCCCTCCCTCCCTCCCCCCCCCCCCAAAAAAACTGCCCCCCCCCCAAAAAAAAAATACCCCCCCACACACACACACAAAAAAAAAATCACTGCCCCCCCCAAAAAAAAATATTCACCCCCCCCCCCATACAAAAAAAAAAAAAAAAAATTACTCCCCCCCCCCCCCCCAAAAAAAAAAAACCTGCCCCCCCACACACATACAAAAAAAAAAAATTTCACTCCCCCCCCCCCCAAAAAAAAAAAAAAAAAAAAAAAAAAAAAAAATCACTGCTCCCCCCCCCCCACACACACACACAAAAAAAAATTCACTCCCCCCTCCAGAAAAGAAAAATAAATCACTGCCTCCCCCCACACACACACAAAAAAATCACTGCCTTAAAAGCACATTTTATCCAAATGATGTCCTCCGGACGAAATGTCGTTTTGCAGCGACCAGTAATATGCACGTATGTACGCGGAGCGTACATGAAAACCACAAACAAAACATCACTCTATACCTCACCCGCATTCTGCATGAATCTCTTAAACATACGAAATTTCGTTTCGCATCGATCAGTAAAGCGTACATAAAAACCAAAGAAATATCACTAAATACGTCTCACACAAACTCCATGAATCTTTAAAACGTAGGAAATTTCGTTTCGCATCGATCAGTAACCCATATATAAAAACCAAAAAAAAAAATATTACTAAATACGTCTCACACAAACTCCATGAGTCTTTAAAATGCACGAAATTCATTTGGCAACAATAACGTACGCGAAAATCATAGTTTCAAAACATCATGGGGAGGTTACCACATTTCAAACATCGATCGTTCAGCGGCGCATAAACACCGTGGTTACTAAGGTTGGCATCTTTATCCGCGAGTCGCCAAGAAGGACCGTAAAGCACATTCCAACCTATTTTTTTAAGGGCTCTCAAATCTACCAAATCCTAAAATCCACACAACTTCTGGTCCAGAGCTGTGCAGGTCTTTGACTCTCTACTGTACTACATTAATAAAAATTCATGTAGTATATAAAAAATATATAATACTTGAATTTTACATACCTTGCCATCAATGGGATTTCCTAAGGCATCAACAACTCTACCAAGCATTTCAGGGCCTACAGGTACATCTACAATGGCACCAGTTCTTTTGACAATGTCACCTTCTTTAATAAGCCTGTCATTACCAAATACGACAATACCTACATTGTCAGGCTCTAAATTCAAAGCCATACCCTAGGAAAAGAAATAATTTATTAGGGATGAAATTGGGAAAAAGAAAATAAAAATAAGCTAACCATGAAATGAGATACTATAATTTTGATGTTAAAGTCATACTAGACAGTCCCCCCCCCCCTCTATTAAAAGAAGTTGAAAAAACTGAGAAACTAAATCTAAAATAAAAGCTGAAAAATCTTAATCCGTGTTATTAAAATGAAAAATTAAAGTATGCTATAAATAAGTTTATAAATTGGCAAAAAAATAGTTTAATGTGTTACTAAAAAAACAATTATATGCACGTACATTTTATTGCTTTATTTTATTATAATTAATCTTTCTTGCATAATTACATCATACTAAGATAAATGCTATTTCTATGGGCTACTTCTGTTTCAACCTCAAATGGGTAAAACTACTTAACATACAAAAAGTCTGATTATTCAGGGTTCGCACTAAGGAAAAAAAAATGGAGTAGGATTCTCCCACTCTAACAAAAAATTTAAGTGAGATTTTGAAAATTTAAGTGAGATTTTTGAAAATTAAATCAGTAATTACATTTTACAGAAAAAAAGTATTTTCAAGAAATGTGCAAATTACAGACATGTGATTGCTGAAATTAGAAATTAGCTGAAAAATTTTCACGAATATGATTGATTGGATGATTAGTTGAATATTGATAACGTCACTTTCAATAAACTGATGACAAACATTTATATATATAGTTTTTATCTACATTAAGCCTTATCAGGATTTTTTCATTAGCGTAAAAAAAATTCTTCAATATACCTGCAATAACTTTTATATCCACATAGAATCTTATTAAAATTCCACATCAAGAGTAAAACAGATTTTTCAAACAAATATAGAATATGATTTTTATGTATGTATATTAATCATTCATATAAAAATAGCAGTAGCTAATTATTAGTTTCAAACGTGCATAAAACCAACTGAATATTAATTTTCTTAAATTGATTTGGAAATTTTTTACCTGAAAAATCTATTATTCATTTCCCCCATGTTTACAAATTTGGTATACAAAGGTAACTCTGTAGTATAGATGAAAATACAGATAGATAAGATTAAAAACCCTGAACACAAACACCCCACTGATGGTAGTCTCCGAAATGTTTCACCCCCTGATTTGATAAATATTGCACAATAAAAAAAGTTATGGTATTTTAAGCTACACAGCTTATAAGATTCAAAGGTTAATAGGAGTTATCCCTTGCATAACTTCAGATATTTAAACTTTTCATAGGCAATTTAATTATGCTTATTTCATATCGAAAGCGACCAGAATTTACGAGCATAATTAGAAAAACAGATAAAGTAATAAAGTGTAAAAATAAAAAATTCTATTGAAAAATTCTGGGAAGTTCTTGCAGTTTGGAATAATATATTCAACTGCCCTTTAAAAGATTAACCTGAAAATTCATTCGTGATGATTAACAATGACAGTTCCATTGTAAAGAAAAAAAGAATACTTAAATAATTTTTATATTAACTTTATTATTAAGTTTTAGTATTAATTTTTTATTTATAGGCATCGCATTAAAATTTATTAATAAAGAGAATCATTTCCCTCCTCCCCTTTATATAAATATATTCAATATCTGATAAGTTATTGTCATTGGGCTTTATTATACAGAATTAATTGTATGTCAAATAATGTCTTTTCTCTTTTAAATAAAATTAATTTTCGGCAGCAAAGCTGTTCTGCAATATACATTAGACTTTTTGGCATATTCTGATTTAGGGATAAAAACTATACCTTTAATCCACTTGAAAATTCTACCATCTCTTCAGCTTGAATGTTTTTTAACCCATAAACACGAGCAATACCATCACCGATAGAAAGCACTCTACCAGTTTCTTCAAGCTCAGCTGTAGGTGTGTGGCCTAAAATTCGCTCTTCTAGTATACTTGAAACTTCGGCAGCACCTAAAATTACAAATAAAAATTCATTTAATGACTGTCTAAATTTATTTAGAAATTATAAACAGCATCAATATTTTTAGTATTAATATATTTTGACTGTACATAAATATGCTATATATATATATATATATATATTTTTTTTTTTTTTTTTTTTTTTTTTTTCCCTTTAATAAATTTACCAAAATTGCAATTCTGTTAGAATATATATTCAAATATATTTACTTACAATTAACATTCTACATTAAATTGCAAAATTCTGTAGATAAAAATTCCATAACAATGTCTTTTTTAAACTATTCTATTTAAAAAGGAGTAAAATACTAAAAAAGTGTAAAAGAAAAATTTACAGAATAAAAAATGAAAAGGTTATATGGACACTTTGAAAAACAAACTGGGAGTAGCACCACTAAATAGAAAATTTCATAGTTCATTTCATAGTGTCATACCTTTTTTACTAGTAATCTTGACTTTTTCTAATTCAGTTGAAGCAAATAAAATTATATTTCTAATCCAGAGCTATCCTTAGGTTTAAAAAGCGCAGAGTGTTATTTAAAGAAAAAAAAGAAGAGAGGGGGTTATGGTGCCACCCACTTAAAAATAAGAAATTTTGTGGAAGTGAAAATGGACACTTTACAAAAAAGCATTTCACTTTGGAAAAGTAGACATGAATGCACCCGATTTAAGAGATTAGTACCTGTCAGAAGTCATCTACGATTATAATTATTCAAGGTATAACTCAGGATGAGTTGTTAAACCCTTAAGCCGCTATCAGACGAAAGACTGTATCTTCTGAAGTATAAGCTATTGCATCTCAAACCTGCTGAACGACACCCTTTCTCCGAATACAGGGTTGTTTTTCAGCATGAACAAAATCCACAAAATGTAAAGAGGGAATGCAATATTTGGCGATACATCGCTAAAAATAGATCGAGTAATGGAATGGAGATGTTTATTCTTTGCCTTTTGCTTCCTGCGCTCTGATTGGAGGAGTTCAGGCTAACAACTACAATATAAGATTTAAACAGTCGAAAATGCGTGAAAGAAGACTATACGATAGGCAAAAGTATCAAACGAAGGTATTTCGTCAGTTTTCCTGCTGAAAAACCGGTTTATGCTGAACTATAGGCTAATGCAGTTTATACGGTCTTTCGTCTGATAGCGGCTTTAAGCAGACAAATTTCTTACCTGGTCCTGATGCAGCTAAAGGTTTTCCAGTAGTTAAATATCTTGATAGGCATGGTGAAAGTTTTGGTGATATCTAAAAAAAATTAAAGCATTCTGTTAAAAAAAAAAAATTACGAAATTATTTTCTTGATTATGCATTAGAAATATAAGAAGAGTAACAAGAAGCAAACTGATAATTAAAATTTATTGGAAAGCATGACATATTACTTGGCCAAAAGTTTAAATAAAATTATTATTTTTTGTTTTAATTATTATTAATGTTTGACTATTGCAGGGCGACTAACAATAGAACTTTTGCAAATTCCCTGACTTTTTCATGATTATTTTTTACCATTTTAACTGACTGTTCATTTCCTAAAAAAAATCTGGAGTGACTCCACTCGACTTTCCGAACATTGAGTAATTAACAGTTTTGTAGATAAAGTAAAGAAAGAGGAGTTGTTAAACAAACAAAAGAGAGAAAACCATAATAGAGTGTTTGAGTATTTTTCTACATATATTACACGATGTTTTATTTAACGCTACTGAACTTTGAGCCCATAGATCATAATGATAAAGAATTTTTCGTTGTGTCCCTGTAAAAACCTATAAATGGTAAATTCACCAAAATGCTTATAGTTAGTGCAACAGTGATTTATAATACTCATATAAATTTTCAGCTCAATTCAATAAGGTGTTTAGATGCTATCGTACTTTTTAAAAATTTAATCCCATAGGCCATAATGATAAAGAATTTTTCTTTGTGTCCCTGTAAAAAAAACTGTAAGTGCTAGATTCACCAAAGTCTATACAGTTAGTTCAACTGCGATCTATAACATGTGTACAAATTTTTTGCTCAGATTAATAAGGCGTTTAGGCGCTATCACACTTTTAAAAATTTGGCCCCATAGGCATAATGATAAAGAATTTTTCTTTGTGTCCCTGTAAAAAAACTATAAGTGCTAGATTCTCCAAAATCTATACAGATTGAGTATTTGTGACCTATAATATGTGTATAAATTTTTTGCTCAATTGAATAAGGCGTTTAGATGCTATCGCACTTTTAAGATTTTGGCCCCATAGGCCATAATGATAAAGAATTTTTCTTTGTGTCCCTGTAAAAAAACTATAAGTGCTAGATTCACCAAAATCTATAGGGTTCGTACTATGGTGACTTACAGTTACAATATGCATACCAACTTTCAGGTTAATTGAACAAAGCGTTTAGACGCTAGCGTGTTCACTCACAGACATACACACACACATACATAATCGTTAAAATAGTGAAAATGGACTCAGGGCACCTCAAAACGTATAGAAACATCAAAATCTCGAATTCGGATTTTTGACATGATTACAATACTTTCCTCACTATAGTGTTCGGAAAGTAAAAATTCACAAAATTTGCAAACGATTTAACAATTTATAATAATGAGCTTTCAAAAATATGGTTTATTTCCATAAAATTTGTTAAAATTCCCTGACTAATGGCCACACTGTTACTCAAAATTAAATCTTATTACAGATCCAAAAAAATTCCAAAATGTATTAACTACTCCATAAGAACAAACAAAAAAAAAGGGGGGGGGGGGGGAATTTCTTAACTTTTACAAACCATTACACCTAAGCTATTTAGCAATTATTTTGACAATTCATTGCAAATTAAATTATCTTTCATGCATTCTGTGTATCGTCTGATAAGAACATTTAAGTGTTGAAAAACAGAAAACTTAAGATTTCTCACATTTTCAAGAAATTAAATATCCAATTTGTTTGTCACATCAGGTACCAATTTTTATAAAAAATTTTGAAAAATACTTTAGTCCACATATTTTCCTGCAGATGCAAACTAAAAAATCTGGTGTGAAACAACCAAACGACTTCCATTGCCCATTATTACACATATTATATGCATTTTTGAGAGATAATGCGATCAGAAAACATAAAAGTGAACTAAAGAGAAAATCGTTAGAGCCGTTTTTGAGATACCAACTTTTACAAAAAATCAATTATTGACCGGAAAACAATAATTACATACAAAAGGATAGTTAAAAGTGAGTTAATATGGCGAGTTTGAAAAAAATCCGGACAGCTGTTTTTAAAAGAACGTCCTTGGGAGACCTGAAATTGAGCTATTTATACAGGACGCCTATCAATTTTCCTGAACTAACCAACTATATCATTCGAAAGGACATCTAATAGAGTGTTTATATAGCAAGTTTGAAGAAAATCGTTAGAGCCGTTTTTGAGATACGGACTTACGATCCCACTTCCGGTTTCCGATGTCCCACTTTCGGTTTTCCAATTTTCACCAAAATTTGGAAATTTCATCTGTACACCAGACGTATTTCAATTCTAAAGTTTCGTAGCTCTATCTTTATTAGTTTCTGAGCTATAATAGCCAGAAGATTCTCCACATACATACATACACACACACACACATACATACACACTGACCAATTGCCAAAAACCACTTTTTTGGACTCAGGGGACCTTAAAACGTGTAAATCAGGTGAAAACCCGATATCGAATTTTCAGACCGAATACAATACTTCCATTACCTATGGTAGTAGGGTAATGGAAGTAAAAATTGGTATAAAACATACACAAAATGGCTTGCTTGCAATTAAGGAACAGGGGCGTAGCAATTCAAAAGTCATGGGAGAGGCTCAAAAAAAATTTCATTTTAAAAATGATACAAAATTAAATTTTATGAAAATCAATAATTAAATTTTAATTAATGTTCATTAATTATCAGTATTAATTATAAAATATCACTAATTATGAACATATATAAGACATTAATTTTGGTTTTAAATTGGTGATTCATTCATTTGGCATTAAAAGTAAATTTTCTAATAATCAATGTGGGGGGGGGGGGAGGGGGTAACTTGAGCCCCTCTCTTTCCTACGCCCTTGTTAAGGAAAGATATAGTCAGAAAAATAAAGACATAAGCCAAGTAACTGCGATTCATATAAACTTAAGATAGTGTAAAAAGTTAGTATTTGCTGTTAAGAAAATCAAACTATTTTAAATATTATCATAATTATTTTTTTACTTCCATTACCCTACTACCATAGGTAATGGAAGTATTGTATTTGGTCAAAAAATTCTATATCAAGTTTTCATCTGATTTATACGTACATTTTAAGGCCTCGAGTCCAAAAAAGTAGCTTTTGGCAATTGGTCAGTGTGTGTATGAGTGTATATGTATGTGGGGAATCTTCTGACTACCATATCTCCGAAACTAATAAAGATAGAACTACGAAACTTCAGAATTGACACAGGTCTGGTGTACAGATGAATTTTCCAAATTTTGGTAAAAATTGGAAAACGGAAGTGGGATTTAATTCTATATCTCAAAAACGGCTCAAACGATTTTCTTCACAGTTGCTATATAAACACTATTAGATGTCCTTTCGAATGATACAGTTGACTAATTTAGGAAAATTGATAGGTGTCCTGTATAAATAGCTCAATTTCAGGTCTCAAGTGCATTCCTTTAAATATGGCTGTACTGATTATTTTCAAACTCACCACATTAACTCCCTTTTAAATATTCTTTTTTGTATGTAATTATGTATTTTCAGTCAATAACTGAGTATGCCAAGTTTTGATATAAGTTGCTATTTCAAAAACGGCTCTAACGATTTTCTTGAAAATTGTTACATAAATCCATTTAGATACCCTTTCTCATGTATTATGCGGTTATTACAGAAAAATTAACAGCTTTATATGTCTTCAAAGAAATTTCCGTAAACATTTGTATTAATTCTATACTCGTATTCCAATGAAGCAGTACAAATATAACACTATTTATAGTAAGATAAGACTAATTTTCATAATTTTATTTTAAATTATTGCTATATATGATCAAAACAATGAGCATTACCATTACTGTTTGTATTCAGAAAAAAAAATTATTTCTAGTTTTGGCGGTTAATGGGTTAAACGCAATTTTTGCATAGGTACTATATAATAAATACCTACAGAAGCCTTGGTTGGCTATTAATCACTGTAAAATAATGTTCAATTGCCCCCCCCCCCCACCCCTCAATCTTCAGAGAAAATCTGGATATATTTAGGGAGGGAGTGGATAAATGATAAAAATATGCAAAAATACAGAAATCAGCTTGTATTTACCTGTTAAAATTAAGTGACAATTTTAAAACAAAATCATACATAAAGTTGCAATAAGAAAAATAAACTCTTGATTAACCAGCATTCAACTAACTGGAAATTTTTGGGAGAACTTTTTCTGCCCCTTTCTATAAATTGTTTTAAAATATTTGCCGCTATTTTTGGAAGCTTAATACAAATCAATGTTCATAAAGACAGTTCTAAAAGAAATAAAGAGCCTGTCTCTGAGCATAACGGCATGTTTAACTCAGGTAAGGTGCTTTTGCAGCTTGATTATCTACTGATGTGCAATTTATGTATTTTTGTATACAAATTTATCATGTATTTTGTTTTAACGCTTTATCATGCATTTTTGTATTTTCTTTTCTTTCACATTTTATTCAACATCACTCTCACAAGTATTCACATTACTTTTTGAACTGCCTAGTTATCTTTTTAAATTAAAATCAGGCTTTTTAAAAAGTTAATATATTGTAGTTATTAAGGTTTGTTATTTCCTACGATATGTTTAGAAATAATCATGTATATATTCTTGGTTGGAAAATAATAAAATATTAATATAACAAATTTTCCTAAGATTTTAAAGATACTTATAATAATATTGATAATTCAAGCTGGATGGAACTTTAATTAGTGGTCCTCATAACGCTGCTTGCATGTTTTTTTAGCCACAAATACCTTTATAGTACTATCATAATTAGCCCCCAGTACCTTTATAGTACATTTTCTTAGTGACCCCAGAGTACTGTTTTATTTAAAAAAAAAAAAAGTACTAATTTTATTTTATGAATAATTAGCTAAACAAAATTACTTAGTAAAGAAGGAGTTTGGGGGCTGGAAGAGCTACGAGCAGTTAAATTGTAAAAGCAGCAATTTTGTTTTTGGAGTTTATCAGAAATATACAATAGATATCAGTGCTGAAAACTCGATAAATGATCCTTAAGAAATAACTTTTCTAAAAGGTCTATGCAAAATTTGGTAATTAAATCCTAAAAAGATACTTTATAGTTAGTTAACTTGTTTGATTAATACAAGTATTATAAGTAAATCAATGCAAGAAGCTGTTATTGTTTTCAACAAAGTGCGAATACTATAACAGTACGAATACTTTTCAGTACGAATACTATAACAGAAATCAAGATAAACATGAGAGGTTTAAAAAATAATGTTTAAAGGGACGCAACACAAAAACAAAAATTGCACATGAAAACAGATTCCCCAATATAAATGTCCTTTACTTCAATTGACCCGACGAAAAGTAAATTATTGAACTATTCATCATCCGGTATATTTTTTAATTTTTTCTAAAAAAATTATACCAGTAAGGTTAAGCCACATCGTGGATATGGGGGCAAATCAAATTTTGGTCGGCATAAGAAATGCATTAAAAAATTTCTATATTACCTTTGGAACTTTTTGGGAAAGATGCTTAACAGCTAAAGTCGATAAACGTAAAGACATAAAAGCCATTATTAATAATTTTAATATTGACCAAACAGTAAAAGTAAAGGACGAAAGGTGAATGTGAACACAACCACTCGTCGTCGGCTCACAAGTTGAGTCCCCAAGTACAGCTGGTCTGTAACGAGATTATTAGTTTTTCTTATTATAATATATGTTTAAATATTTTATTAATTATTTCAGAATAAAACCATTCATCGCTGTACATCTAATAACAAATTTTTAAATTTTTTAAGTATGAAATTGTGTAGTAGCATAGCATACAGGTGAAACGATCACAACTATCGGTATCGTTAAGTTAAATCGGATCGTAGTCCTGCTTGATACAGATGAAATGCCATCCGCCATAGAATCATTTGCCACGCTTGGGAACAAAAACTATCCGCGTTTGTAATGATCGATAGACGGCGCTTTTTCAATTTTTGTTGTTAGTAAATATAATAGCCACGTGTATTTATTATTGTTCTATTTGTGTTACTACTTAGTATTCGTGCTATAATTTATCCGCCATTACATCATGGAAAATTGATTGCTTTTGAAAAAAATATTTCAGTTTATTCAAAGTTCGATCGGAAGTAGATTTTTAACTGAAGCTGAAGAAATATTAGTTTCAAATCATCTGATTAATTCTTTACTTCCATTAGCCGAAGCAACTGAAATTTTAAGTTTGTCATTTGGAAATAAATGGAAGCTTAATTCTGGATTTCTTGATTCTTTGGATTTACACTGTAGCACACAACAATATGTGTTATCTTTTTTACCGGATTTATTCATTTTTATTCAATAAATATATATATATGTGAAACTAAACATCGGCAAGCAATGGCGTCTCGAAGAAAGCCGAAAGCTATGTAAATTTTCTTGAAAATCCACAACACTAAAAATAAATAGTATGCCGTTTTCCAACGCATAATATATGTATTTGCGTACATACATAGATAATGTTAATAATATTCATCTTGCTTTTGAATATGAGCTTACTGCTATGAATTAAAATGTTTTATTAGATAAGTCTGTCTGTCTGTGCATCTATACGTTCAGCTCCTACGGAACGCAGAAGTACAAAATTTGACATGCGGGTGCTCAGAAGCCTTCTCGAGTACATAGTGCAAAAAGAATTAAAAATGTTTAATTAGATCTGGAAATATTAATTAAAACGTCAACCAATGTCTAATCAGAAAACGATTTAAAAAGTCAGGCGACCGTAATTTTCCCCCTGAACCGCGTTCCTCAAAAGAAAAAGCACAGAGAGAGAAAATTTCGCGGGTTTTTGTAAAGCGATCGATGCTCAACTGTTAGATATTGAAAATACACCTATACCACGAGAAAGGGCATTACCGACTCTTACGGTCCAAATTTTTTTGAAAAATACGGATTTTTTATATTTAAAAAAAAAGTTTTAAAAAGGGTCCAAAATTTTTCTTTTTCTCGATTGTCTTTTTTGAATCACCCTGTGCGAAAGAGTAATTGTCCCATTTCTTAACAATTGGTATATTTGGAAAGGTCATTTAATCTTCTTCCGAACCATATAAACATTTTAACAAAATACGGATTAGCGATCCATATTTTTAGATTTTACGAAACATCGATTTTTTTACAAAACATTTTATAACTCAAAATCTTTTAGAAATAAATCATTTCTTTTTTCTTTTTTTTTTTTTTGTACATAGACCTCGATTAGACGAATCATATTTCAAAAGATTGAAAGATTTTTTTTCAAAACAGAATCCATTATAAATTTTTTAATTTTCTGAATGCTTGCAGTTTCTGATGACATTCTGAATCTGCGTTTCTGAAATTCTTGCGTTTGCGAGCGTTCAAACAGCAGTTGGTATTTTGGTTACCATGGAAACTCTCTTTAAGTTCGCAGACGATATTCCGAAAGTAGAGTGAAAGAGAAAGACCTTTTTATGATTGAGGTCACGTGTTTCTGGACTGCGATTAAAAATTGCAAATTGCAAAATTCTTCAATTTTCCTTTGTCGCGCACGAAACTTACTATACAGAGTTTTCATCACAACTTGTGATGTCAAGATCATGTCTTGTGATTCACAAGACAAAGTTATAGTTCAAATTTCATCGATTTCGGAGAATAAACAAAAAATTTACATTATAATTGCAAATTAAATTTTATTCTAATACGCGTATTTCAAATTCTAATTATGTTTAAATTATTTTTTATTAATACATCATTCAAAAGATATTTTAAAGTACTTTTACATTATCGGAAATGGAATTCGAGATTTCACCTTATTTACACGTTTTGAGGTGCCTTGATTAGGCTTTCTTTTGTATCTCAGCTACTAATTAAAATAATTTCGTAAGTAATGCATCATTTGAATGCTTTGTTGATTTAGAATCGAACAGTAGATTACAGAAATTTCTACCGCCAGATGGCGCTGTAATATTTAAAATTTTCAATATTTAAAATTCTAATGAGCGAGGAAGGTGTTGTAAGTTCTAAAACGGGGATAAGGCGCCACCGAGAGGAACTTTGTTAAAGTCAGAAATTTGAAAGATCATGTCATGGTGAGCGAACAGGCTGTTTTAGATATTGAAACTGGAAGATGGCGCCGCAGGCTCTACCGAGCGGTAATTTACTGTGATTAAATATTTCAATAAAGCTATTTTTACTGTTTGTCAATAAGCTGTTGTAAGACCTGAAACGGGTAAAAGGCGCCACCGAGCGGGACTTTGTTAAAGTCAGAAATTTGAAAGATCATACCATGGTGAGCGAACAGGCTGTTTCAGATATTGAAATTGGAAGAGGGCGCCGCAGGCGCTACCGAGCGGGAATTTACTGCGATTAAATATTTCAATAAAGCTATTTTTACTATTTGTCAATAAGCTGTTGTAAGACCTGAAACGGGTAAAAGGCGCCACCGAGCGGGAGTTTCGTAAAGTCGGATTTTTCAAGGATCGCGAACCAGGTGGTCGCCGAAGGCGGCTAGTCGGAAATAATTCCTTGTTTATTCCTCTGAACAAACAGCTTTAAAATTTTTAAACAGAATAACCCTTGCTTTAAATTACAAGATGGTCAGAGCTTATGATTTATTCAACATAAACTAATATTACCAACAAACTGAAATATGGTACTGAGTTATTTCATGACAGCGATTTATTGAAACTGAAGATCACATATTTTGATTTGCCTCAACGACTGCCCCTGTGACAGAATGTTTTTATTCTTTCTGCGATAAGCCTTGTTCGTGTAAATCTTTTCTGCAAGACAATATTGACATATTTTCTAATTTACACATAATATGTATTCATAAATATAAAGACATGAATTTCTATATTTTACTGAAATTTAGGAGTATCTTTAATTATTATGAGCAAGTGATAATTTCTTTTCTGCAACAATGTCGCTGCGTCACCTAAATTCTACCACAGGGAGATGAATGCTAAACAAAAAATGTAACTATGAATAAATATAATTTGCTATTTTAATTTATTTCATATGAGCAAATAATCTTGAATGTTTTTGCTGTGTGATTCTCCATGTTTATTCTAATTATCTCATGCAATGACACAATCTTATATAATAATAAGTAAGTGATTCAAAGAAATAGGAAATAAAACTACAAAAAATTGCTCTTTAGCTTGTGCTCAAGCGTGTGCATATTTGCGAAATTACCATGATAATTTTATAACAACACAATACTTACTACTGCTCTATATTTAATTCTGAATTTGTCATGGCACAAAATTCAATGTCTAAGTGAAAGGCAATTGTTACAACATCAATATAGAAAAGTATTACAAATTATGTGGTAAATATCTAAGAAGCATTTATTTTTTTTATTACATTAGGTTGAAACTATGTACTCAAATATAAAAAATGCATAAGCTTATTTAGATTTTATGAGAGAATTTTGAAATGGGTAATAATGGAATGATTTATTTAGATATAAATTAAATATATATATATATATATTGTGAAACATGTTATTTCTTCTAGTAGTTCACAAATTGGCAGATAATAAAATTGTTTTAAGCATCTTCTTTCCTTCCCAGATACTTCTCTTGCATTGTAGTTTTTAAATGCATAGTTACATTATTTTATAAGCTAAAACTTCATTTCATTTTACTAAATTACTCCAGATAAACTATATTAGTTACTTCATACAATCTTTAGTCAAATATATATATATGTATATGTTATTGTTATATACATATATTCTTTCTTATGTATGTATATATATACATAATCAGTATTGAAAATTATACAATAACAATTTTTATTAATATTCAATTAAAAAAAAAAAAAAAAAAAAAAAAAAAAAAAAAAATCTTCAGTAAATATATTTGCTTTTTTAAAGTTATAAGAAACTGCAATAATGAGAGTTAGCTTTCAAGAATCTGTTAATAACTTAAAATTTAGAGGACAACTGTCAGGAAAGTTTAATTTTTATGCATATAAATTAAATTCTATTATTAAAGTCTGTATAATGTGTGCAGCAATTAAAATATTGATAGCTTCAAAAATCCCAATTTTGAGGAGTTTTCAAAAGATAAATGCGATTTCAGATATCTCTTAGTTGAATTTCTTAACATGATTTTTAAGACCTAGATCTAAACTGCACTGCAAAATTTCACACTAGTGTTAATTCTAACTGTAAACCAAAATATTGTATTTCTTTTACAAAATAATATAATACAAACACCAGCAAATTTATGACAATCGTATGTAATTTTATCAGAAAATAGGTTATACAGATTTTTAAAAAAGCTTGCTCAAAAAATAATTATTCCAATTCTGATGTTAGTAAAAGAGAATTCATGCAAAAATCAAATCGCTAGAAACTTATTTACTATATTTTTTTCATACATCAAATATACTAATAATGAAAAATTATAAGACTGCCATAAGATATCCATAATAATGCACATTTTCAAATGACACATACAAATGATCTCTTTCCTCCCAAGTCCCAATAATCTGTTTTAGCTTCGGCTCATAGCATAAGCATCGTCATTTTAAATGTTCCCTTGCGAAGTAAAATGAGTATAAAATAGCTCTTAAAAAAAAAAAAAACATATTGCTTAGAAGACTCTATTCTATTTAATGAAATCTGCTTTAACTCGAACTTTTTCAGCTTCATATTATTAAAAAAAAAAAAAAAAAAAAAATGATTAAAAGTGGAAGCTGGAAAGCAGGCAGCCATCTGTACACTGGCACATCATACACTGGCGCCATCTGTAAACATTAGAAAATTTCTTCTCTTGTCTTTATTACTCCATTTCAGGCTCTCGACCGATCCAGGATCGATCCAATTGGTCGTGGAACAATGCGTCCAGTCTCATCGACCGGTCTGGATCAAAGTCGTCCAGTGTAATGTGTTCCTTGGACCGGTCGTGGATCAAATCGCCCAAGAAAATTTTCCGAGTCATAAGCCCCCACATTCAGATGCCCGCGGTAAAGGATCCTTAACTAAAGATCTTTAACTCAAAGTTAAAGATTTTTCCTTAAAATGCAATTCAGACCGGTCGAGAATAAAGATCCTTAACGGCTACGTCACGATTTCGGGCTATCTCGGCTTTCTTTACTTCCGATTTTATCTTCGGGCTCTAATATCGATTATACGACTGATAAGCCAATCAGAATACAGAATCGCATCATACACATATCGAATAATACGAACAAATCTCGAATTTGAATAAGTTTGTTGTTATTATTTACAATTTACAGATCGTAAATTTAGATTTCAGAAGAAAAATTTTAATATTTTTTCTGTTGATACATTTTGTTACAAACATCTATTTATCTGAAATTATAGATAATTTATAATATATTCAGATTACCTTGATTTTAAAACAACTTCGTTAAATAATACTTTAATAAATTATTTTATATATGTTTTGTTTTAATTATAAATGTATGATATTTTGGGGATAAAATATGCATTTGCATATTATTGAAAATTTATTGGAGAAAACTTTAAAAATATACTTAGTAGCGAGAACTGATGTATGATAGTTTATTATGCAAATTGTTTATATGCGTCTGCGTTTTTCTTCTTAAAGCAAAAAAATGTTTCTGAAACATGGTTTTATCCTTTCCAACAAACAAAACAAACCCGTACCCAAAACAATTCAAAGGGGAAGAGATATATATATATATTTGTTTTTATATCATTTAATAGTTTAAGCTTATTATCTTTCCAATGATGTATCACACATGTTTATGTATATAAAATGAATGTTAATTTTTTTTTTTTTTTTTCTAAGTACACTTCATAATTTACTACTGTCAATTAAATCATTAAATGAGTTTTTATCAAACACAGGATTTTTCAGCTTCATGTTCCTATTTTTTAAATATCTATGAAACTTTAGAACAGATTTTTACTGACACTTATATTAGGTTATATTGTATCTTAACCAGGGGTTTGATGATTTCTTAAGAATTATTTATTTTAGGCAGTGAAATTTTACCAAAAATGTTAATTCAAAAGTGATTTTCAATAAGTAATTATTAATAATTTTTTAGTTTCACAAGAAAAAGAATGGTCTATTATTAAAGTATCTAAAACATGCTATTCTGACTGCCATGAAAAATTTATGACTATTTTTCACTAATTCTTAGAGAAAGGTATATAAAGTTAATGAATTTAACATGGTGTGGGATAGGACTTTTCCGGTTTGCTTAAAGGACAAATTCAACACAAAAGACAATTTTAAAAAATAGTTTTCTTCAAAAATCATGAAATTCCATAGATATTAACAAAAATATTTTAAGCATTGGATATAAATACCACACAAATACCTGTTATTAAACATTTTAAAAGCTCTGGAAAAAAATCTAGTTCATTGTTGTTTTGTTCATATTTTCAAAAACTCGCCACAATGGCAAAATTCTGTGTTATATCTGGAGTCTCTGGAGCTTTACTGCATTATATCTGGAGCTTTACTGCATATATAAGATATTATCCTTTTTTGGCAAACCAAAAAAATTAACTAAATATGTTGAAAACAAACAAAATCATCAATAATGTCTTTTTGGTTTCATCCCAGAATCCAGTGCCCCCAAACTGGCGGTAACGCACTGTACCTGGCAAACCCATCGGGCGGTCGCGAGAATTTGTTCTCCTTCCTTCTCCTTGTGTAACCCTATCGGCACTTCCATCTCATTAGTTTAGCCGCTTAGCGGGAGCTTATTGGTTTTGCTTTCGTAACAGAGGCAATTTTTAATTAAATTAATCAAAAATCTGCCATTTGGCTGAGGATAATTAATTGTTTTAGGTGGCTTTTATTTTCGCTTCTGTTTCTTTTTTGAAACCATCATCATAGTATCTGTAAATAAGATTTTAGTGTTTTAAATGTTTTTTTAAGGTTTAAAACTTAATTTTTTCAGTGTATTTTATGTTTTTTAATTATATTAAAAAGACGGGAAAGGGAGACATGATAGTCATTGCTACAGTATAGATTTTTCATGCATTTTCTGCACTTCGTATTATATGTAAGATTTTTTAAATCATGAACCATGATTTAGGTGCATTTATTGGTTATTGTGTACTAGCAGGTCAGTATTTTCAAATGAATCACTAAAAGTAATGAATCACTAACAGTAACTTTTAGTGTTAAGAAAAGAAATTAAAAAAAAAATCATTTCTGATCGGGTAAAAAGTCGCTCCCGGTCCCCACTGCCTTCGGCAGCGCAGTCCCATGCACAAGTTAAGGAATACACGTGCTGCTTGTGTGTATTCCTTCCCTGACCCTTCGTTCCCCTAAAAAAAAAAAAAAAACTCACACCGGGTTCCCCACTGCCTTTGGCAGCGCAGACCCATGCGTGCTGAGCGCGCACAAGTTAGGGGATATGCGCATGTTGCATGCCTATTTCTTCCCCACACTTTCAGCCCCTCCTAATTAACATACATATACCAATTTTGAACGGTGTAACTCAATTAGCTGAGATGCAAAATAAAACCTAATCAGGAAACCTCAAAACGTGTAAATGGGGTGAAATCTCGAATTCCACTTTCGATAATATAAATGTACTTTAAAATATCTTTTGAATGATGTATTAAAAAAAATGTAATCATAATTAGAATCTGAAATATTGAAATTTTTAAATATTACAGCGCCATCTGGCGGTAGAAATTTCTGTAATCTACTGTTTGATTCCAAATAAACAAAGCTTTCAAATGATGTATTACTTATGAAATTATTTTAATTAGTAGCTGAAATACAAAAGAAAACCTAATCAGGATACCTTAAAACATGTAAATCATGTGAAATCTCAAATTCCATTACATATGGTAGTCGATTAATTTAAGGCGACAGAGATTTGTGGCATCTACTCTTGAAATTCAATTCAAATAAGTATTAAAATGACATATTACTTTTGAAATTATGCGAATTAGAAGCTGAGATACAAAAATGATAAAACGATTTATGTCTGGCTTTTTCGTGGTTTTCTTCAAAACTTACGTAATTCTGGGCTAAATACTGTTAAAAATCCGTAGTATGAAATGTGAACGGAGTATCAGAATTCGAAACTCTGCAAAATATAAAAGAATAAAAGCATTCTGGATTTTCCGTCATTTTCTCTGAAACAACCGTTCCTGTTGTTGTTGTCGTGTGCCACTCGGAAATTCCGAGCACCGGTAGTGGAACTACCGGACTTATTTTAAGGCATGAGGGTTTCGTCTTCCGTTATTAGGAGAGCCTCATAGGGAGGAAGTACGACTTCTAGCTCCATAAGCTGGTGAAAGATGGCAGAACCAGCCAAACAACAGAAACTCGAATTTTGTTCCGGATCAGAACGAGTTAAACTCATGCTTATACATTTTTGCCCCCCCCTTTCCGTCCCTTCTAATAATTTTACACTTGAAAATATCCGCAATCGATTTATCTTGCCTTAAAACCTAATAATACCAATTTCAAACGCTGTAACTCATTTTTCTTTTTTTGCCCCTTCCCCTTCTCAAGCCCTTCCTAATGATTCTACACTTCCAAAAATATTCACAATTGAATTATCGGGCGTTAAAATTAAATATTATGAAATTTCAACGGTATATCTCAATTTAAAATACTGAAAATTTAAAACAAAACTTAATCTTACATTGTGTTTTGGTCACATGAGTCGTGATAAATATATTTCCCAATAAAAATGTAATTTTTTTGTTTATTCACACATTTTCAAGAAAACTGAACAGTAGCTTTATAATACGCTGTCTAGGTCGAATATTATTTCAAATGTAACGTGAATAAAAATTTGAAAATTGCAATCCCCCCCCCCACTATAAAACACATGACATCTTAATTGGTTACAATCATTTCCTTTTTCCTCTCAGACACTAGTCTGACATTTGAAATGATGTTGCCACAAAAAATTCATACTTTAGTTAATTTTAAAAAATCTAAATGTTGTACCAATAAGCCGCTTGCACTCTAAGATTCAGAAAAATTGCCCCTTTCATTTTATACTAAATTTTTAACGATCAGACTAATATTTCTAAATTATTTCCCACTTTTTCTTTTCATTAGACATGAGTCGACATTTTAATTAATATCTCCATAACCAATTAAAGTTTTTAAATTCTGTTTTCAGGAGGACCTTGGAAAGGCTCCACAGCATCCGTATGTCAATTCTTGTACTTATGTGTTCAATAGGGGCTGAACGTATAGAAGAACAGACAGACAGACAAACTTTTCCTTTTATTATTATAGATTATCGCAGATCGATGGTTCAACCATTCGTTTTAAAGGTATTGGCGAGCTCTTTTGAAAGATACCCATCATGAAAATTTACTCCCCTCAAGGGGGGGGGGGCTTCTCCCCGCTCCTACATACACAAAAAAATTTTCCCAGTTGAATATCTTAATAAAAAAAATATATATTTGTTTCATTTGGTTTAGTGCAGTCTATAGATGTTAAACTCTACTTACCTGCAATTTTCCCCATAGACATAATGTATTTGAATACTTTTGAGTGTCCCTGTACATGAACCATTTGCTTCATCTCAACAAAAAGCTTACTGCAGCATCCCTATATGATGCACATTTAGAATACCGAGTTTGGAATTTCTGCTACTATTTGTTCTTGAGATATGCTGATAACAGACACACAAACCATTCGCTAAAAACATGATTTTCGTATTCAGGGCACCTCAGAACATGTAAATATAACAAAAACTCACGTTTGAAAATTTGACCCTAAAACAATACTTTCTCGACCCTATGGGTAAGAGAAAGTAAAAATATGTTAAAATACTCACTTTTAACCTTTTATGAAAAATAGCTTTAGAAATAATAATAATAATGTAGTACATACATATGCGTATATATATATATTTTTCTTTATTAAAGATTTTACCGAATATTTTAAAATCTTTATCTTTTATTTAGTATTTTTGTTTGGATGTAGCATTACGTTTGTACTGAGAAGAAATTCTTCACAATCGACAACAAAACAAAATCATAAATAAATAAATATATATATATTTATTTCCTTTGACAATTATATTCTTATGTAATTGCAATACATAACACACCTGTTAAATATATATAGTATATATACACACATGAATTTTAAATTAAAATAACTAATACACAGAGTAAGTTATATTTTAAATATGCAAAGCAAAAATAAAAAGAATAATTCAGAACATGTGAGCCAGCTTTTATAATTATATAAAAATGCAGAATACATACCTTTATTTATTTTGATTTTCATCAACATCGAATTCTAAACATTCTTCTTTTAAATGCCAGCAAGTAGTCATCTTGGATGGCATGGTAGTAAAACATTACATGCCTTCCAAAATTACACTAGCTAGCATGAATGTCCAAGTTGAATAACGCTTCCTCCACGTATGAAAGTAATTCAGATATTCATACATACACAGTAATTACAAAATTTAAAATAGAAAGTATACTAGGTAATAAAGAGACCTTAAGTATGCACACAGGTCCCTAAATAAATCTATGAATACTAAAAATAAAAAGCACAACTTATGTGATGAAACTTATATAATTAATTACATATTTTAAAAATGCCGAATGGAGTACATACCTTAATTAGCTCTTGATTACCATCTCTGTTTTAAGGACAGCACATTTTTCATTTTAAAGCCAGCAAGTAGTCATTTTGCAAGGCATAAAGTAATAAAATTTAATACCTTGCAAAATTCTACCAGCTAGTGTGACTGATGATATTCTCGACTTCCTCTGGCTCAGGTAGCATCTTCTTCTATTCTAATAATCAGTTTCTTTTCCATACCGTCATATGTGATTTAATGAATATTATTTTAAAAAATTCTATTTATTTCTTCTGAGAATGTCTTAAATGAGTGTTAGTATAAATTTTTATTATTAACTATACAAATTAAATTATGCTTAATAATGTTTACAGTCATGAAATTCATAGTATAGGTAATAAAAATATTTATCATAGATAACTACATAAAAATATATTCACGTATATCTTACAAATTTATAATAAATCTTATGAATAAGTGTTTTCATAAAAGATATAAAATTTTCGTATCTGTAATTTAATAACCCTCACTTCACTTATTTTGGAATCAGAAACATATCAAACAGATGAAAATAGCATTTATTTACATTCTTGTTCAATATGAACATAACAAAATTTTGAATATTTGTATATATAAATTCAAAAATTTTAAGTGAAAATCTGCATGGTGTGGGAAAGTATACTTCTTTTAACAAATATAAACTTACTACCATTATCATGATAGTTAAAAATTGAAATGTTTTCAGGTCTTTTTATCTTTTCTCAAAAAAAAAAAAAAAAAAAACAAGCAAACCTGTTCATGTGGTTATTCACTGCAGAAATATCACTCAATAAAATCAGTCACACATTAAATTTATACATTACAAAAGATGGAAGATTAAACGTAAACAATAATAATATTATTGTATCATAGGATCTTAACTGAAGCAATACCTTATAATAATGAGCATATTATGAAATTGACTATTTAAATAAACATGCTATTTAATAATAAGTAAACAGTAGCTACAGTCAAATGAATACTTTCTATATTTCATACTTCCATGAAACAGATTAAACGTAAACTATAATAATCTTTTTGCATCAGGATCTTAACTGAAGCAATATCTTATAATAATGAGCATATTATTATGGAAATGACTATTTAAATAACAATGCTCCTTAATAATAATAAGTAAACGGTACCTACAGTCAAATGAATACTTTCTATATTTCAAACTTTCATGAAACCGATTAAACGTAAACAATAATGTTATTGCATCAGTATCTTAACTGAAGCGATATCTTATAATAATGAGCCTGTTATTATGAAATTGACTATTTAAATAACCATACGGTTTCATCCTATTATACGGTACCGGTAGCCCATTGAAAGAAATGAAAAATGAAATCGTTTTTGAACGGAATGACAACTATTTACTTTTAACTATAGATAAGCCATGCGAGATAAGCCTTGTTCGCGTTGCATACGAAAAAAATCAAAATTGTTTTATTAAGGCAGTACAAATGCATCTATAATATCTCATACAGAAGGACAGTATAAGTAAGGCCTTGAGAAAAATACTTTATTCGAAAAAAAAAAAAAAATTATAAAAATAATGCAAAATCATCACACACAGAAAAACAAGATGGCTGCCGATGTTTAAGTCATGAAGGTAGAGAGGTACCCTCTAATACCATGGTTTAAGTTTAAGGAGAGGTGTAGAGCTATCCTTAAGAATTTAAGGATCCTTAAAGTTAAAGATCTTTAAACGGACATCTGAATTTCTATTTTAAGGAAAGTCGGAAATAAAGATTGTTTACATTTTGATTGACCAATGAAAATGCATCTTTTTAAAGATCTTTAGTTAAGGATCCTTAACAGCGGACATCTGAATGTGGGGATTGATCCATTTACAAATCCATTGCTATGATTGGACGTTGGTTATTGCTCTGGTTACGCCATCTATCGGTCCTTACAAACGCTAATATGCATACAAGCATTTTATTTGGTAAATAACTGTATAATTGTTTTAGAATTATATATATATACATGCAATGGATTGAAATATACAATAATGCAAATTAAAATTCATCGAATATTATTTAAATAAAATAAAATAAAATTTTAAAATGCTCCCTGCTAACAATTTATCGATCAGTTAATTTTTATGAAACATTTTCATGTTTGAATACTAAATATTTGCATTAAATTTCAACATTCAAACATAAAAATAATTAACAATATTTAAATATCAACATTTAATTTGTATTTAAATAATAATAATATTAATACAAAATCATAAATATATTAAACATTTAAAATATTATTGATTCAAATCAGAATTAATTGAATTTAACAAACCAATTTAATGAAGATTTGAATCAAATGAATGATAATTTAAAAAACTGTTATAATTTTTTTTTTTTTGTAATCATTGATTTAAATTTAAATTTTATAATTTTTTGCAATGTGTAATAGTTTTATATTTCTTACCTTATATCATAATAAAATTTGAACCTACTTCTTATTTACATCGAATATTTGAATGCTAAATATTTGTTTTAAATTTCAGCATTCCAACTTAAAAATATTTAACAAAAATTAGCTTGATAATAAATCCATAAAATATTACCTAAAATTGTTTACAATATATCGTTAAAATACAATAATACATAATTGAGAGAAGTAATTAAAAAAATTTTTTTTGCTGAAAGAATTTCTAAAATTAAAATTTTATTGTTATTATTTTTTTATTTAAATAATTTTCAAAGAAGAATTATATAATTAATATTATTGTATTTCAGTGTATATGTGCCCAACTATGCAGAATAAATAAAAAAAAAATGTTATGCATCTATCTTTTTTTTATTATTCATAGTTAAATTACATTTTTAAATAATGAATTAAATTTTTCTTTAATTAATTTAACTTTATAATATTCTATAGCTAATTTCAAACTAAGCCTACAGATGGCAGCACTGATTTTGATCCAATAAAAGGATCGGAATCGTCTAGCCTCTACTTTCGACCGGTCGTGGATCAAATGACTCAGGGCCCAGTTGGATCGGTCGAAGTGTTCCAGAGGCTGGACTCGCCCCATGATTTGCGATTATGAGGTCCTCCACCATTTGTAATCTAGGGGCGGGTTCAGGCTCTCGACCGATCCAGGATCGATCCAATTGGTCGTGGAACAATGCGTCCAGTCTCATCGACCGGTCTGGATCAAAGTCGTCCAGTGTAATGTGTTCCATGGACCGGTCGTGGATCAAATCGCCCAAGAACTTTTTCCGAGTCATTTGATCCATTTACAAGTCCATTGCTCTGATTGGCCGTTGGTTATTGCTCTGGTTCCGCCATCTATCGGTCCTTACAAACGCGAATATGCATACAAGCATTTTTTTTTTTTTGGTAAAGAACTGTATAATTGTTTTAGAATTATTAATATATTCATGCAATGGATTGAAATATAATACAATAATGCAAAAAAAAAAAAAAAAAAAAAAAAAAAAAAAAAATCGAATATTATTTAAATTTAATAAAATAAAATTTTAAAATGCTCCCTGCTAACAATTTTTAAATTTTCAGTTTAACAAAATATTTCAAATATGTTTTGTACTGCTTTGTTAATATATTTGCATTAAATTTTAGCATTCAAACATAAAAGTAATTAACAATATTTAAAAATCAATATTTAATTTGTATTTAAATTTAAATATATATATATATATATATATATATATATATTAAACATTTAAAATATTATTGATTGAAATCATAATTAATTGAATTTACAAACCAATCAATGAAGTGATAATTTATTTATTATTATTATTATTTTTTTTTTTGTAATCATTGATTTAAATCAAAATTTAAATTATATATTTTTTTTGGCAATGTGTAATAGTTTCATATTTCTTACTTTAGATCATAATAATAAAACTTGAACCTACTTCTTATTTACATCAAATATTTAATTGCTAAATATTTGCTTTAAATTTCAACATTCCAACTTAAAAATATTTAACAAAAATTAGCTTGATAATAAATCCATAAAATATTACCTAAAATTGTTTACAATATATCGTTAAAATACAAAAATGCATAATTGAGAGAAATAATTAAAAAAAAATTGCTGGAAAATTTTCTAAAATTAAAATTTTATTGTTGTTATTATTTTTTAAATAATTTTCGAAAAAGAATTATATAATTAATATTATTGTATCTCATTGCATATGTACCCAACTATACGGAATAGAAAAAAATAGATATGCATCTATCTTTTTTTATTCATAGTTAAATTACATTTTTGATAAATGAATTAAATTTTTCTTTAACTAATTTAATTCTAATATTTTATAGCTAATTTCAAACTAAGCCTACAGATGGCAGCACTGATTTTGATCCAATAGAGGGATCGGAGTCGTCCAGCCTTTTCTTTCGACCGGTCGTGGATCAAATGTCTCAGGGCCCAGTTGGATCGGTCGAAGTGTTCCAGAGGCTGGACTCGCCCTAGGATTACAATAGCTGCTAGGGCGGGTCCAGACTCTCGACCGATCCAGGATCGATCCAATTGGTCGTGGAACAATGCGTCCAGTCTCATCGACCGGTCTGGATCAAAGTCGTCCAGAGTAATATGTTCCATCGACCGGTCGAGGATCAAATCGCTCAAGAACTTTTTCCGAGTCATTTGATCCATTTACAAATCCATTGCTCTGATTGGCCGTTGATTATTGCTCTGGTTCCGCCAATGATCTTCCGCGTGATGTTGACGTCACTTTAGCGACTTTCGCTGACGACACTGCCATTTGCTGTAAACGAAACACTCCAAACGCTGCGTTTGAAGTACTTCAAAATTATCTAAATAAATATTCGATCTGGTTACGGAAATGGAGAATCAAAGTAAACAGTTCCAAAAGTGCCGCCATATTTTTTCACCAATAAAAACTATGACACCTCCACTAACTTTCTCTTAAATAATGAACCCATTCCCTGGGAGACATGTTATAAATACTTAGGAGTTTATATTGATTCCAAATTAACGTGGTCTCGTCACATCTCAGAAACTCTGGGAAAAGCCAAACGAGCCACGCATTCCCTTCATTCTCTCTTAGCTTTTAATAGCCGCCTGTCCATCAAAAATAAATTATTACTATATAAATCCATGATCCGTCCTATCTTAACCTACGGGTGTATGATATACGGATCTGCTTCGAAAACCAACTTGGATAAAATTCAAAAGTTTCAAAACAAGCTATTGCGCAGGTTTTTGAAAGCTACTCGCTACGTCCGCAATGATACTATTCATCGGGATCTCCGAATTAAGCCTATTTATGCTCAATTTCGGAAACTTGCATTGAAGTTTCACAGATCCATTCCTAATGTTGGAAATCCTCTGTTGGACTCTATTCACAGATACGACGCTAGAGTCGGTCGTGGTAAAAAACGGCCTCTGGCTATTTTAGTCAGAGGGGATGATTTTCTCCCCGTCTCTAAAAAGCGTAGGAGTATAACTTCCGGAGTCACCTAACTTAGTATTTCCATCCAAAATTCTATCTCCCCTAGATTGAACGAAATGTTCATCTAGCTTTGGCTAACCCTAGTATCAGGCTTATCTACTGAACTTTGTCAGTCGCGAGCTTTGAACCTTCTTTCTAGTGAAAATGTTACTTATTTTTTAATTATTTTTTATCAAAATTTCCTAATTGCTGTATATTTTTTATTATTTGGCTTATTTTTTTAATTTTTTATTAATTTCATTGTATTTTAGTGTAGGGATCTGAGGTCTCCTCTCATTGGCCGATTTCCTGGCCTCTGATTGGCTTTCAGTTTCAGGTCGAAATCCTCTGCGATTTTGCTCGTTTTACTTTCAGTGAGGATTGTGAGTGCTATGTGTGTCTCTGAGAGGTCCGCAGATCCAGCTCAGAACTTAGTTTCTGGCTGGACACTGAGACTTTCATAGGATTCATGCATGCACTTCACTTTAATCCTCCTGAATTTTAATTATGATAGGAAAAAAAAAAAAAAAAAAATTGTATGGCCCCCTTTTTTTTATTAATTGCGGGACTCCGAGCGATTTCCTGTGCCCCTTGGGGCGCCCTGCTCAACTCTTAATTCCTTTTCGCCGTCCAGACCGTCTCGTCAACGCACGTAACAGTTTCACTGTTACACTTAGGTTTTTTCAAGGAGTTATTTATTTATTATTTATTTTAATATTTTTTTTTTTTTTTTTTTTTTTTTTTTTTTTTTTTTTTTTTAAACTCCTGGTGCTTCACTCTGATTGGTCTCTGCTCACGCGGAGATTTATTCAGAGATCAAAATTCTAAATTCACCCATTTGGCTTTTAATTATTTTATGGAAAATTATTTTTATGTTTTTCGCATTTTTCGTTGGAGGTAAGCATTGGTTGCGACCAAATGCAGGTACTCCGAAGCTCATCGTTGACTCGTTGACTGGTTCCGCCATCTATCGGTCCTTACAAACGCGAATATGCATACAAGCATTTTTTTTTCTTTTTTTGGTAAAGAACTGTATAATTGTTTTAGAATTATAAATATATTCATGCAATGGATTGAAATATAATACAATAATGAAAAAAAAAAAAAATTATCAAATATTATTTAAATTTAATAAAATAAAATTTTAAAATGCTCCCTGCTTAACAAAATATTTTAAATATGTTTTGTACTGCTTTGATAATATATTTGCATTAAATTTTAGCATTCAAACATAAAAGTAATTAACAATATTTAAAAATCAATATTTAATTTGTATTTAAATTTAAAAAAAAAAATCATAAATATATTAAACATTTAAAATATTATTGATTGAAATCATAATTAATTGAATTTACAAACCAATCAATGAAGTGATAATTTAAAAAACTGTTTTTTTTTTTTTGTAATCATTGATTTAAATCAAAATTTAAATTTTATATTCTTTTGGCAATGTGTAATAGTTTCATATTTCTTACCTTAGATCATAATAATAAAACTTGAACCTATTTCTTATTTACATCAAATATTTGAATGCTAAATATTTGCTTTAAATTTCAACATTCCAACTTACAAATATATTTAACAAAAATTAGCTTGATAATAAATCCATAAAATATTACTTAAAATTGTTTACAATATATCGTTAAAATACAAAAATGCATAATTGAGGGAAATAATTAAAAAAAATTTGCTGAAAATTTTTCTAAAATTAAAATTTTATTGTTATCATTTTTTTTAAATAATTTTCGAAAAAGAATTATATAATTAATATTATTGTATCTCATTGCATATGTACCCAACTATGCAGAATAGAAAAAAATAGATATGCATCTATCTTTTTTTTATTCATAGTTAAATTACATTTTTAATTAATGAATTAAATTTTTCTTTAACAAATTTAATTCTAATATTTTAGAGCTAATTTCAAACTAAGTCTACAGATGGCAGCACTGATTTTGATCCAATAGAGGGATCGGAATCGTCCAGCCTCTTCTTTCGACCGGTCGTGGATCAAATGTCTCATGGCCCAGTTGGATCGGTCGAAGTGTTCCAGAGGCTGGACTCGCTAGTATTTCAGTTGTATGCTCTTCGTAGTTTCACAATATGTTTTTAAAAAGCACTTTTTGATTAATTCAATGCATTACAGAAGTTGTAATATTTTTTAAAAGAAAATTCTTAAGAAAGGAAAAAAAGTAACCTGTATAAAGTAAAATATTTAATAAATAATTAAATTGCGAATTGCCCTAACGATTAATAGGTGAATATAATATTTCAGCGTTCCGTGAACTCTCAACTCTGATTTCTTCTTTATTGATATTTGTTGCCGTGGTCGGGTTCATGTGTATTTAAAATTAAGGTAAGTAATAGCTATCTTTATTAATCTTATAAATTATTGTTTTTAAATGGTTTGAGCTTTAGTTAATCCTACATTTTTTTCTGAAAGTATTCATTTTTATTAGTATTTATATATTTTGTGTATGTTGAGGTTTTATTATTAGTGTATTCTTTCGTTATAGTTTCTTGTATCTGTCAGGGGCAAATCCGTAGCCAATTAATTTTTCAGACTTTGATACATGATGTTAAGTGGCAAAAATGAAGAGTAACTTATTTTTGGAAAGATTTGCAAAATTTCATGTTGGGGGTGGGGGGTCTTGATCAGGGGTGAAACCTTTAAGGGGCTACGGCTACCCCTAAATTCTATATATATATACATACATACACATATGTTGTTGTCTTTGAATTATATGTTATAATATTTTGTTTTTTAGAAATTTTTAACTTTTGAAAGTTTAATTTTCGTTATAATGTAGTATGAAAACTGCCCAAACCCCTTATTTATAAGCATAAATAAAAATAAAATTCTTTTAATAACTGCATGGCATGATATATTACTAATTAATCTCCCCTCACTGTTAATTCTACATATAAACAGCAAGCAGCTTTGATGGTCTTTGTATGTTTGGTAGTTTTTACCCCAGTTCTGTATGTGTGTACAGTCAACTCTCAAAAATCCACAACCCTAAAATCCACAATTCTCTAAAATCTGCATATCATTTGCAATGTAAACAAACATTGTTACAACTGATTTGTTGATTAGTGGATTGCAAAAATTCAGCTGTATTAGGAGATAAATGAATTATTAACTTGTGCAAGTGAATCACCAATCACTCAACATGTTACATAGGAGGAAATAATAAGTGTAATAATATATATTTATCAAAAAATAAATCATATTAATTTAGAGGAAGAAGGAGAAAGACAGTTTTCATGAAAGATTTTCTCTCATGAAGATAAATATTCAAACTTTCTTTTAGCACAAACTTATGTGATTGACCAAGAATTGCTGACTGTTTTGCAGGTTATAGGAAAATAAATATGTATTAATATTCTTAAGCTTCTATTGATCAGACTTTTCAAAAATCTAGATAATTTGCAACTATAATATGATCTATGAAATTTGTTCTTTAAATTAAAATTTCATAAAATATTTGTACTTTTATTAGGCATACTTTAATTCAGCATTGTATGTATAACATATAAATTGTTTCTTAAAGATTTGCTTCTCAAATAAGGTTCTAAGCTGTAAATAAAAGAAATTATTCTAAATTCTGCAAAATTCACAAATCCGCGAAACACTTCGTTTTAAGTTGTGCGGATTTTTGAGAATGTACTGTATTTTATTTATTATTATTATTATTTTTTTTTGAGTACTTTGTTATGATGTTATTGAAACTTGTGGTGTCCTAGCAGTTATATATTCATCTAAATATTACTTCATTATATAGGATGGCGGATGCTGTAAAGAAAACAGATTCAGCAACAAAAGAGAAAAAGCCTCATGTTCCCAGAAACTTTAAAATACCTGGAGGAGTATGGAGATTTTCGCGATCTTCTATGTACTCAAGAAGGCGAATATACAAGATTAATAAAACTAAAACCCCTAAAGAAAAGCCGAAGAAAAAACCTAAAACTATTGTCAAACCAATTAGTGGAGAGAAAAATGGAGGAACTCGAGTTGTTAAATTAAAAAAGGAGGTATTTATAAAAAAATCCAATCTTTTATTATTATTATTTTAATTCATTAAGTACTTATTATAGTAACAGAAGATTGTTTAAGTATATTTATTGTTTAAAATTGTCTGTTTTCAACTTATTCAGTTAAAATATTTGTATCGGTTAAGATTGCATATGTTACTGCTTCTTCCTTCTATATTATGAAAACTCAATTTTTCCATAAAATATCAAATGACTTTAAAGATATGAAGCAATATAAAAATCGTATGGGGGAGGGTGACTGATTGATGTGCAACCTTAATCTTATGCTTGAGCAATATTTGTATATATATATATTTCACTGTTCTCGAAAACGGTAGCTCGGACAGTCACATGCTTTAACACAAAGATGCCCTCCGAAAGGTTATTGTGCATATCAAAGTCAAATTTTTGAATTTTTGATTAGTTTTCTTTTAATTAATAAAAATATGAAAATAAAACTTCTCCTTTCTATAATGACGCAGAAAGGAGAATGTTAGGAGAGGTTTGATTGGTCTATTTTATTTTCATTGATTTGAGTGTATTTTACATTGAACTACAGCTACGTTATGAGGAATTACAAGAGATTTGATTGGTTTGTTTGATTTTCATGAACTTGAGTGTATTTTACGTTGAACTAGAGCTGCATTATGAGGAATTACGAGAGATTTGATTTTCAATGATTTGAGTGTGTTTTACGTTGAACTAGAGCTACATTATGAGGAATTACAAGATATTTGATTGGTTTATTTGATTTTCATTGATTTGAGTGTATTTTACGTTGAAAACGAGTTTCGTGCATTTTCAGATTCATGCACAGCAGGGTAGGAGTATCCAGTGATTTTTTTTTTTTTGTGTGTGTGTGTGTGGGGGGGTAGGGCTGGATGATATATCGATATATCGTCAAATATCGATATCTACCACATATCATGATAATAGATATATGTCACGATATATCGGCTATGTATAGACAATATAATTTCTTATTTTCATCTTTTACCTAACAATAGGGATGAATAAAAATAGAAATTGCATGCATGAAAGATGAAAAGAAGTTTTACATACATAGAATTCATGGTGAGGAGAACAGTTTTTATTTTTTTATTTTTTTCAAGGGGAGCGGAGGGGTTGTTGTTGCTGTTTTTATCCAATTTT
The DNA here is from genome assembly GCA_963930645.1 of Salticus scenicus. Classification (NCBI taxonomy): domain Eukaryota; kingdom Metazoa; phylum Arthropoda; class Arachnida; order Araneae; family Salticidae; genus Salticus; species Salticus scenicus. The sequence goes on from OZ005654.1 coordinate 130,952,621, forward strand.
TTTAAATTTGGATGTTTTATGAAAAAATTAAAAATGACAGAAAATTACTAATGTTCTAAAAAAGTAGAATTAACTTCTCATTAATTTTTGTTCCACATTTTCAATTTATGGAATGCTAAAATGGGGAAAAAACAATAATATTCTTGATGTCCATTTATCAGAACTTACTACAGGTATTTTAATTCATTGTTGAAAAATTTAGGTTTGTTGTGCAATGATAATGATTTTATATTATATCATATCATATATCACTGTTTTAGAAGCAATAATTTTTTTTATTACCCTGCTGCTAAAATTGCCCTTAATAAAGATATATTACTTTGGGGGGAATTTTCAGTTCTAACTTAAATGGACTTTTTTAGAAACAAGATTTAAAAAAAAAACTATGTTGTGCCTATTAAAATGACAACCTTCCTGTTTTCGCAGAATATTGCTGTACAGCAGCACCACCTATCAGCAGATATGCACCCAAATTCTATCATCATAATGGCCTTTTCATATATCTAGTTCAATTACACGCAATAGAACCTGAGATACAGCCTTCACTTATACTGTGGAAATCGCTGTATAGCAGCGCCATCTTTAGAGCGATTGGCATTAAAAGTTGACAGAAACTAATAAAATGTCAAGGTGCATCAGCATATAAATTTATATGCAATTCTGTGCAGTAATTACTGAGATATAGCCTCCCCTGAAATTATAAAAATCGCTGTATAGCAGCACCACCTGTTGGGCGGTTCACACCAAAAGTTGATAGGCACTAACATATGTTAAGGGGCATCTACATATAAATTTATATGCAATTCCATGCTATAATTCCTGAAACAGCGGAAATCGCTGTATAGCAGCGCCACCTGTTGACCAATCGGCACCAAAAGTGGATAAACACTAATTTACGTTAAGGTGCATTTACATCATAAATTTATATTCAATTCGGTGCAGTAGTACCGTATATATATTCACCACAAAATTTTTGTCACACCCATTTTCTAAAAATAGTCAAATTGTGTTCTGGATCTCTCAAAACGTGTAAATCCATAGAAAACCGTAAGTGAAAAATTTTTACGAATCCCATACTTTCTTGTATTGAGTATAGAAGAAAGTAAAAAATGGCTTAAGCAAGCTCTGAGCACTAGTAAAGAGAATATTTGTGGGATTTTATATTATCCAAATTTTCTTTGTTGATATTTTGAAGAAAAAAGTTGATTGAGGGTTAAAATATTTTTATTTGCTCTAATAAAGCAAGCCTATAGCAAATCTCATACTTAAAAAAAAAAAAAAAAAAAAAAAAAAAAAAAAAAACTTGCTTTATAGATCAATTTTTTCCAACGATAGTCACACTTTAATATCGTTTCAATCAAAGAATCTATTCTTTCGTTTCAATCATTCAAGATTTATTTCCCGATATTTCACTAAAAACTCACAACATCATGTCCATATCGCATTCATAAAAAGAAATCGAAATATCAAAGTGCTTAATCATCCCCACTACTCATGAGTGAAACGAGTCAGCAATGGCGATACACCTAATCGTCGTAATCATATAGCTGATTTCCGATTCCCTAATCGAATAAACTCATACTCACATTCACTCACTCAAAGCGGCACGGACAATATTCATGAATATAATCAGAAACATTCATGAATATAATAAGAAACCTCACGCTTGCGCAGAATAGCCGATAAACACTCAAGAAGGGGAAAATACTCTTTGTTTACTCATATTACTGACGATGGCGATTGCCGGAGATCGTGATTGAATATTACGGGACGGCGGCGGGGAACAAGCACTTTAAATTTTTATTGTTTGTTTGGACTCATAATTTGATTATTAGAATTGGTGGGAAGATTGTCGATTTTTCGATATTAATGAATAAATGAATGGTAAGTATTGAGCTACAATGAATCTTACATAAAGATTAAAGAGAGTAAATTAATAAAAATCTATCATTTTGTATCTGCAATAGTATTTTTATTCTTTTTTCTTCTAAAAATATTTAAAAAAAGAAAAGGTTTACATGTATATAATTTAATTAGTGGTATATTTCCGATGCTAATTAATTAATCTTGTCGTCTAAATTTATTTTATAAATAAAATTTATAAACAGAATTCTTTGTCCTATATAATTATTTAAAAAAAATTTTTTTTAGTGATATACATAATTCATGATGCTAATTAATGATTGAATCATAAATGGATATATTAAAACTAGATGAATGATCGAAAATTTCTACAAACCAATCAGTATTTATGGTCTGTTTTTGTTGAAATTCTTTTAAAATAAGCAATATTTAAATATATATATATATATATATATATATTTTGGTAATTATTAATTTAAAATTTTCAATTTTTAAAATGTCAATGAGGCATACTATTGATTCTTTAGAATATTATCATTTGGTATCTAAATCAAAGACTAAAAGTCAGGTTTGGTCTACTTTTGAGATACCTGCCAATGAGCATGGTACTGTTATTAACACTGATGTGGCAATTTGTAAACTCTGCAAAAAATATGTATGTGCAAAAGGAGGGAGTACAACAAATTTGCCTTCTCATTTGAAAGTGCACCATCCATTAAAATTTAGTGAGTACACTTCAAAGAAGCTATTGACTCCTGTTATATGTACATACAGTGAGATGAATGATTCTGATAGTTCACCTGTAGAAAGTAGTGTTTATATTTGGTATACTAAATGATCTTTGCATTAAACAATTTTTCATTAGAAAATTTATTACATTGTTTACCAAGCTATGAGTTTAGTCGTAGTTTAACTATGAGTTATTTCGTAGCTTGACAGGTCAACGTGTTAAAATATTTTCTGTATTTCTCTGCCTATATTTTAATAAATATGTCAATTTACATAATTTTGCTTATTTAATAATTATAATTATTTAATAGCTAATTTAATAATTACTATAATGATTTAATAATCATAATATTTTATTTGAATTTGTCGTGATATCGATATATCAGAATATCGTGATATGAGGATGACGATATATCATGATATTAAATTCCTGACATCGTCCAGCCCTAGTGGGGGGGGGGGGTAACATGCGTGATAGTGATTGCCGCAGTACCGAGTTACGTGCATTTTCAGTTTCATGTTCAATGAGGTAGGGTGTCCAGTGATGTTTATTTTGTGATAGTGATTGCCTTGGAACCGAGTTTCGTGTGTTTTCAGATTCATGTACAGCGAGATAGGGGTGTCCAGTGATGTTGTCTTATTTTAACATGCGTGATAGTGATTGCCGCGGAACCGAGTTTCTTGTGTTCTGATATTCATGCACAGAGCGAGGTAGGGGTGTTCAGTGATGTTTTGTGGTTTTAACATGCGTGATAGTGATTACCGCAGAACCAAGTTTTGTGTGTTCTGAGATTCATGCACAGCGATGTAGGGCTGTCCAGTGTTTTTTTTTTTTTTTTATGTGCATGAAGCATACATACGCGCGTTATAGTGATTGCTGCAAAAACGACTTGCGTGCGTTCTCTAATTCGACCATTCATTGAATAGTGACTTTTACTGTAAGAGTGACAGCTTCAACTGTTTCCAGAATATTCGAAGAATTAACATTTCTATTTGACTGTTTTCAAGAATATTAGTTTTAATAATAGTTTTACACAGATTCGAGAAGTTCAAAAAATGTTTAGTATTGTCAAGGAGATCCCATACTAAAACAGTGAAGAAAATTGTCACCAGTTGAAATATATTTATTTAAACTTTTCAATTAAAAAGAAATTTTTTAAATAGTATAGTGCCCAGCGAAGCCTGCTAGTATAACATTAAGGCTGCACATTATACTTTATTGCATTTATACATTTAGAATTACTTCAGTTATCTATTTGGACATTTATTTAGTAAATAACTGTTGAGATAAACTGCCTCTTTAGATAATATTCTCGGGATTTCTTTTACTGTAATCAACTTCTTATTGATAAAAAAAAAAAAAAAATTATAGAATGGAGAAATTGAATACCTGAATGCATCTTTTGTTAATTTGACTTTTTTAATTACGAAAGTTTTAATTTTTTTCCCCTCCTTTTAGTATTAATAAACCAAATGTCCATAACTTGTCAGCAAAGTGTTTTTATTGAATATTTTGGTTTGACTTGATAGTAAAAAGTAGATTTTCATTTTGCATTTAAGCTTTAAGTGGATAGCTTTCTGAGGGTTGGAAATGGGAAATTTCTTAATTAGGAAGCAACAGCTTTGTAGTCATGAGATTGTCTAAATTTCTTGTTTGATTATAATTGCCATGAACATACATAATTTAATAAAGTTATCAATAAAATAAAAACTATGATTTATAAATGTCATGTGGATGCAATAAATACTTCATAACTTTTTCCTTTTTTAATATAGGTTTTTTTTTTTGTGTCCTGTGTTGTGGAAGATTTATGTAATTTATTTACCTCAAAAAGAAAAAAAAAAGATATACTTTTTTAATAATGTACAATTCTGAGGTAAATCTAATTTGATCATCCCCTTGGTGTTATTCTGAAAATCTCCCAGAAGGTGCTGTTTTGCATTATTATAACTCTTCACTGGTGATGTATAAAAGTAAGGTGTTTGGTGATCTGGCTAACCACATAGGAAATAAGCTATTTGATCAAAACAATGCATCAAAAACAAGCAAAAGTCATGAAATACAACATTTAATAAACATTTCACCTTAAAAAAATTATAAAATCATAACTAGTCACAAAGGGAAAAAAAAGTTTTTTGTCGCAAACACAGAATTAAAAGTTTTTTAAAGCACTGGTTATAAATTATTTAAAAAAACTAAACACATCAGTTGACAGCAAAATTATTCGAGCACTAGCAAAAATTCCTATGTAAAAAAAAGTACACTTAATACTGTCTTGTTAAATAAATCCTTGTAAGAACATAATTCGACAAGGATTTATTTAAAAGAACCGTATTAACTGTACTTCTTTTACATAGGAATTTTTGCTAGCGCTCAAATAATTTTGCTGCAGACTGTAATATGAATAATATAATAGCATCCCTCTCCCAAGTTCTTATCGAATGCACCTGTTATGCATGTTTTAGAAATACATGTTACCAATTTTTTTTATAAATATATTAAATGTATGCAGAAAAAGAAATTTCATAGCAGTGAATCATAATTAAAAAAAAACTTATTTCAGTGTTAAATTAACATTGCATATAATACCTCATTTTCAAAATACTAGTGATTCAAACATACATAATTCACTCACATATATAAAGTATATATTTCTGTTGATTACATAATATTTACTTAAAGATTAACGTTAATTTTCTAAATTATCATATTAAATAGGGATACCAAATAAATTACTTCTAAGTAACTTCATTTTTACAAGTCCCCTCACCATGCAAAGCTTGTCAAATTGCTTTTAGAAAACACTATAACAACATTAATCATTATCCATTAACTTCAATAAATCTCATTGCATTTTTCATTATTTATTTTAAATATTGCACATTTCAACAAAAATAACACATTAAACAAATTAATGTAAAACACTTCCCTTAATACAACATAGCTATCATCACTTTCAATTCAAATGTTAAAACACATAATTTCTTCAGTTGAGCTTTCTACCATAAACCAATGATGTATACATATGACCCCAGTGGCAGAAAAACGGCGACATAGTCGCGGACACAGAAAAAGGATTCTCATATTTTCTCCTTAATTAAGAATGTTTTTTTTCTTCTATTTCTAGAATTAACAATTATTCAATATCCATAAGTTGTCAGCAAAGTGTTTCTTACTGAATGCTTTGTGTTAACTTAATGGTAAAGTAAGTTTTCATTTAGGATTTAGTTTTTAAGTCCTAAATGGATAGTTTTCTGAGAGTTGGATAAAAGAAATTTCTTTTTTCCTTAGTTAGAAAGCAACATGATGCAATTAATTTACTTTGTTTACATACTAGATTATTCTGGTTGTGTTTAGATAATCTTTAATGTAATTATATTGTTACAAATTTGGCATGTTTTATACCAGGTTGTTTTAGTTTCCATGAAGAGGAATTTTCTCATTATTAAAACTTTAATTTTGGTGCCAGTGCATTATTGTATATTCCTGCCTTCAGGAACCAGCTAGCTTGCGACCCTTGAAAAAGAAACTTTTACCAAATTCCTGCTCCGTTGAAAAAAAAAAAAAAAAATCTGACCTTCACAAACTCCTCTACTCGATGGTGTTTAGAAGCTTTCTTTTTCATTTCAAATACCTATGTCAGCCTTGTTCGCTCACCATGGAAATGATTTTGGAAAAATGACTATAGAAAGCTGCCACTCAATAGCACCCTTGTCTTTTTTCAACCACCTACAACAGCATATTTCACTCACCATGTAAATGACCTTTAAAAATTCTGATTTTACTTGCAACACTCAAGCAATCTGGTAGTAGCAAGCTCCCACTCTACCTACGGTGCCCTGCCCTACCTCTGTTTTAGATGCCTGCAACATTATGCTCACTCACCAGAAGTATGTGCATTATATTCTTTACCCACAAAAGCATGATACTGCAAGCTCTTTTTTAAACATTGAACTCCAAGCTCTATTTTAAATGTTTTCTATATCTACCTTTCCTAATTTTCTGCTCTAATAGTTTTATCTCTTCAAAAGTATGAGTAAGCGAAAACAATTCTCCACTCTCAAAAACTATGTAACACACTTTTTAAGCCCTTAAATAGGCATTTAAAAATTAAATGCCTGTCACCCATTTCTAATATTACAACTTTGACAGTATGTGCAAATGATTCCCCACTTTTAAAAACAAAAACCTGCAAGCATGGCTTTTCCAGGCCCTATCCTGAATAAGTCTATTTTAGCAAATATTTAGCTGTTTAAAATTCTTATTTTATTTAATAACATGTATACAGTGAACTCTCGTTAAAACGGACAGTCAAGGGCTGACAATTTTCGTCCATTATAACAGGAGTTCATAAACTGAAGTTCCATGTTACCCCCTACAAGTACATTAATACGTAATTTTGAATGTTTGTCGCTTGTGCACTTTTCTCCTATACTTAATCAATTCAAATAAAAGTTGAAAAATGGATTTATCATTCAAACAATTAGGATTTCGATGTGCAAGTTTGTTTCCAAGTTCCATCCACTTGAGACTTTGTTATCGCAATAACTTTTGAAATACTGAATTTATTCAAACCAAAGTTGGACAGTAGACTTATCTTACAAATATCTTGGATTACTTCACTGAGCAACTTTCTCTGCCATTTTGAACTAAATGGTGGCCACAATTTTTCAACACGATGACTTTTGAGATTCTGAATTAATTCTAACTAAATTTGTACAGTAGACTTATCTCACAAATGCATTAGATATATTTGTTTGATAATTTGGCCTGCCATCTTGTTTCTAAGTGCTGGCAGCTTGAAGAATTTAAATTCACATGAAAAGGTATTTATGAACTGATTTGTTTAAAACTCCATATATAGCCTACATTAATATTTCTATTTCTATTCTTTAAAAAAAAAAACATCTTTTTGCAATACAATAAATACACACGACACGAGCGGTAGGCGCGGCGCGAAAACAAAGTTTGAAGACACGAAAATGAAGTTCCAATGTGAAAAGGTTACCAGTGAAAAGTGTCGATACACCGAATCATATCACTGCATCACGAATCGCTAATGCATGCCGTATCAAAGCTAACCCAAGTGAGTTACATCCGCTTTATCTCCTCTTCTTATTCAGGATTGAGGCGATCGTATCTGCAGAAACGAAAATTTGTTCTGCAGAACAGTTTATAAACCATTCTTTGAGTTTCTTTCTTTCTCTCTCTCTCTCTCTCTTTCTCTCTCTCTCTCTCTCTCTCATTCTCTCTCTCTCTCATTTTTTTTTTTTTTTTAACACAATGGCAAAACTTATTTGACTTAAGTAAAATCTTTCTGCAAGAACATTTCTGTTTCTGCGACATTGTCGCCGTGTTTCTGCCACGGGGACTGTAGATATGTGGATCAGGTAAATACTCAGTGGGTTAAATAAACAAAAAGAAGTAGTTACTGTAATCAGCAAATGTTGAAATTGAGGGTACTTGCAAATTTTATTAAACATTACAATCAGGTGTTGTAGCTTGAGGAAAGAATGTTAACCCAGCTACCTCAATAGATTGTAAAATTTTTACCTTTATATGTAATTTATAAATTATGACCTCATAAATATCATTTATAATAATTTTTATTAACATGAAAGAATAATAAACTTCATATTACATTAAGGTTTTCTACAAATTACTTTTGACCTGAGGACACTTGTTCAAAGCTGTGAGGGATGTGAAAATTTGCAGTGTACAGTTTTTTTTTTTTTTTCTTTTTTCTCTCTTAGGAGAGATTTATTTCATAATTTTTAAGAGTGAACACAAAGAAATGACATAGATTGCATATATGTGTCATTCTTGGAAATTTTTGTATTTTGCGATCAAAAACTTAGTAAAACTAGTTGGCATAGGTGGACTCTGCTCAGTAGGACTGGGCGTTACATCGATGTAATGGAAAAATCGATTTATAGCTAAAATCGGAGATCCAATTTAAAGATAACATCTACTACGAAATTTCGGAATGACGATGTTAGACGATGTAATGCTAAATCAATTTAGAGATAAAAATCCGATATTAGCTAGGCATCAAGTTTCCTCGCTAAAGAATAGTCCATTAATAATTTTTAGTTGCCATTTTCAAACAAAATGATGGCAACTTGATGAGGAAAAAGAAATCAACCTACCATATATTTCCGTGTATAAGCCGAGAATTTTTGGAAATTTTTCGGAAGCTGAAGTACGGGGGTCGACTTATATACGAGTTAACACTTTTAGCAAAAAACGTACATTAGAAAGAATGATTGAATACATATATTTTAAGCTTAAAAACTATATATAAGTAAAATAGTGATATTAAACCTTATTGTTAAATTTATTTCTAGAGCAGCTCGATGTAGTCATGTGTGTTTATTTCTTTTTTTTTTCACGATGAAGCACTTTTCGCCAAAGATCACATTTACGGCCATTTTTGTTTTTCTGTTTTGCTGATAGATGGCAGCACCAAACAATTTTCTTTACGGCCATGAATAATTTCAATTCTAATTTTTTTTTTTTTTTTTTTTTTTTTTGGGCTTAAGCTTATTTTAATACAAAATTTTTTTGAAATTTTCTAGTTCTTTATATTATGTTTCAGCATATAAGATTTCTAGCAACATTCCCAAAAGCATTCCAGAGCATTCCCAAATCGAAATGCATATAAGCTAATTGCTATAATTTCTGTTTTGCTTTTCTGCCGATAGATAGCTGTACCAATCAATTTTTACTTGGAACGATTCAGAAAAATGTAAATAATGAGAGTGATTTTGAAAATTAATCGGAAATTATTGAAAACGACAAAATTTCTACTGAAAATTTAATTGCTGCATTAGATAAAGAAATAAAAAGTTTGGAACAAAGAAACTTTATCACTGAATATGAATTAATGTCATTGCAATTGCACACAAACCTAAATTAAAACAAAAAACATTACTAGAAATGTTTAAAGATTTTTTATAACAAAAATATGAATTTATATTGTTTTATAATAACTTTTATTATATTTTAAAAGTAAATTATTTGTGTAAATAGACTGTATGATATTATTAACATGTTAATCGCCACGATAATATCAGAAAAATTTTCACATGGGCCATGGTAACTTTATTAGACAATTTAGTTAAAAATGCGTCAGGCACATATGACTGACATGGCGATTAACGTGTTAATAATTACTCGGTGTATATCATATTCCTATTAGGGTTATTTCCTAGTTAAAAATGCGTCAGGCACATATGACTGACATGGTGATTAACGTGTTAAACTAAATATAACATTATTTTACTCAAACTTAAAATATACTCTCTAAGGTAAGTAATAAGACATTTTATTTGTTTAAGCATGGCGATTTCTTTGCTGATTTTAGTTCAAAACATGCCCGCGCTCCGTGTAATGAAACAAAAATGCTTTTTATTTACATTTAGATTATCTTGAAAGTGTTATAGATTGGTAATATTTTTTCCGTTTTGGTGCTATACTCGAATTTTAAAAGAATATTTTTTCAATTTGGCTTATACACGGGTTTGCAATTTTGGGTAAATTTCTGCAGAGAAAAATGTACACTCGGCTTATATTCGGAAATATACGGTACCCTTTCGAATGAGCCGGAAGGACTTGTTTTTTTTTTTAACTGCAAATGCTTGAGTAGTAATCAAAACCGATCACCAATATCTGTTAAAATCTATTTAAAATTGGAAAAATTAAAAAAAAAAAAATTCTGGGACAATTGTCTGCCCAACCGATCGTTTATTCAAATAGTAAAATTTATAAGAAAAGAAGTGTAAAAAAACAAACAAAAAAGTGATTCTAGGCTAAAGTATTTCTAAAAGTTGTATTATTCTTATATAGTTGTTGAAAAAAGTTGCTTTTTATTATTAGAAATGTTGCTGTTTCTGTTCTTCTTCTTACTTTTTTTTTTAAACCTTTCTTTCTAGAAAAAATTTTATCCTACTGAAGATAAGCCTAAGTTGAAGAGGACACGCAAAATGGTTCCGTTTAAGGCTCATAAAAGGTATTTGCGTAAAAGAATCACTCCTGGCACAGTACTGATTCTTGTAGCTGGCAGACATCGTGGCAAGGTAATGTATATATTTTGCATCACTATTATTGTTTTGTGTTAATTTAGGGTGTTAATAGGAGTTAAATCACTTTTTCATTTAACACACATGTCTTAGTTGACTCTTTTTCCAGATGAACTCAAAATGAAGTTCATTTATTCATGTTTTTTAAAACACAACTGTGAATGCTTGTTTTACCCACCCATCTGTTTATAGCAGAAAAAAGAAAACAAAGTTGAAATCAGTAGTACAAAGAACCCAAAAGAATCAAATTAATTTTTGAATAACTAAAATACTTCTTAAGTAAATAAATATTCAGATTAAAAAAAAAAAAAAAAAAAAAAAAAAACTTTTAGCTGAAGAAAAAAAAAAAAAAAGATCTGGAAAAGTTAGGGAAGAATAATACAGCTGCTCAGTTTTAGTGTAAAATTATGTCTAGATATTTAAAATAATAATTATGTTTTTTGCTATAAACATTCTTTTTATGTTAATAATTTAACTTAATTTTGAATAATAAATTTGCTTATGTTAAAAAATTTATTTCTCCTTACAGCGTGTTGTGTTCTTAAAACAGTTGGCTACTGGATTGTTATTGGTTACTGGTAAGAGATTTTCCTGTGTTTGTTATTGTTTTGTACTATTTATAGATAATCAAAATATTAACATTGCATAATTTTTTAGGACCTTACAGAATTAATGGATGCCCCCTGAGACGAGTGAACCAAATTTATTGTATAGCGACTACTACAAAATTAGATATAAGCAATGTGAATATCCCTGAACACTTAGATGATAAATATTTCCGTAGGAAAAAGCCCCAGAAGAAATCCAAAAAAGATGAAGAAGAAATTTTCGATACAAAGAAAGAGGTATGTAATAAATTGTTTATGTTGCGAGAGATAAAAATGAAATAGGACTTGATTTTGTGTTAGTGAAAAAGTACTTTTAATCTTTTTTTTTTATTAAAATATATATTGTAAGAAATATTGGGTGTTTTGTATTTACCATATATTTTTTGAAGTCTCTAAGAAAATTAAGTCAGCTTTCAATTAGATTTGATCTTATTTTATAGCTTATTGACATCTCTCAAATGTTCATTTAATGGATCCTTCTGATTATTCGTGAATGAAGTTATTATTCTGATGAGTTGCAATTCATTGTTTGCTTGTTACTTTCTTTTAAGTAATGAGATATTTTGGAAAGTTTTTCTTCTAGAATAATTTATAAAAGTTGAAAGTAAATTTTATTGTATCATCTCAAAAAACATAGGGAATTCCAAAAATACCTTAAAAATCAGGAATGTTGAAATCTTTGTTTAAAAACCTAGAAGATAGTTATTTTTTCTGTCCAATGAAATGATTTTGAATCTTGAAATAGATCCATTATTTAAGTGAAAATTCATTCATTTAATTAGTTATAGAAATACAGAGGCTGTTCGCACATTTTTTAGACTATTTTGATGGAGTGTACTGAAACAATTTCACTCATATTTTGTGTTTTATTTGTTCAGTTTGATAGCCCTTGTTCTTAACTATCATTCTACATCGTAATTTCTATGATAATAATGCTTTTTATAATATTGGAAGAGGTATATTTTTCTACTCCTTGAACGGCTTTCCAAAGTCCACAAAGCGTTGTAGATCGGCATTTGGATTTTATGAGTCGCAGCAGATTTTATGCAGTTTTTTTGAGTCGAAAAACACAAAAATCCAACGGTGATACATCAGGAGATTTAGCAGGAATGTCAGCGAAGGGTATGGTTTTAATTCCCTTTTTTTGTTCTATTTTTTTCTAGAAAAGCAATTGCAGATTGTGATGTGTGGCTGCTTGTTTTGTCTTGATACAGTTCAATGGATTGATAATAGCATTGTGGATAATTATCTGGATTATTTTTTAAAATTGTAATTAAAATATGTTCTTGATAGTATTTAGAGCTGATTTTGGCGTTTTTGTCACCCTTTTTTTGCTTTTATCTTGCGCTTATATGAAAAACCAGTGACAATCATAAATCCTTTAGAAAAACTTTCTTTTAATTCTTTGAACCATGTAGCAAATTTTTTTTCTCCTCTTTTGTGATAATAAATTGATCTTTTTTTTATTGCAACCACTTAAATAGACCCAAGATTCATCTATTGTTACAACATTTTTCCATTTTTAACCTGATAAATGCTTTTCATGAAGATTTCACTAAAAACTCTCTTGAGCGGAAATGTATCCTTCCATCTACTGCCTTTTTAAAAGCACATTTTTGCATGAAAACAAAAATTCTAAATATCAGAAGATAAATAAAACTTCCAAAAATATAACTGTTGTGAAAATAAAATTCTCCATGCAGACGATTTTTTCTTACTGTGAAATAAAATTGTCTAAAAAATGTGCAAACAGCTTCTGTAATTATCCCGGTAGCAGAAATCGTGCAGCACGGCAGCGAGCGCTGCAGAATTATCTTGAAGCTTGCAGAATGATCTTGAAGTTTGCAGATTTATTTACCAATTTACAAAAACGAAAAAAAAAAAATCATAAGAAAATGAAAAAAATGCGACCGGGAAAAAAATCTCGAGTTTGTTTTCACTGCGATCGTTCACCACGCGCGCTACGCTGAAGAACCAAAGAATATTGAATAGAAAAATTCCTCCCGCGTTTTCTCTTCACGATCTGCCTCTCCCACCTGCAATCAAAGTGGAATGATCCTCTTCGTAGGGAGAGAGCTTGGGAAAGAAGCACTAGTCACACTTGATCGTTTGGTCATTTTTCGATTCCTTATGTTCATAGTGCACATGCTTCTTTTTTTGGGGGGGGGGGGGAGGGGTTATCGTTGATGCGTTAGCATGTGTTATAGATTGAAGTATAATATTTTCTGTGTAATATTTTTTTTATCATGTCATCTAATGAAAAAGTTATTTGTTGTTTATGTGAAACAACAGTAATTTAAAAAAATCTAAAACCGCATTACACCCGACGGCATCCAAATGAAGACTTAAAATGGAAATCAGCAACATTGAATGATATTAGAAATTTTTTTCCTGGTAATCCGCCGCAAGAAAAGAGGAAAGACTGTGAAATAGACGAAATCGAAGGCATTTCACAAACTGCAGACGTTGAAAACAAGCATCCCCAATTGGAAGATACACCCGATTGGATTGCTTTTGTGTTTAAGTTACTTTTTTTTACTTTCAGGTATTACATTTCTTTTAACTTGCATTAACTGCTGTTTCAATATTAAGCTGTGTAAACATTTATTTATTGTCTCCATGTATTAAAGGCATCTGTCATATATTTTAAAATGCAAATTTTGCTTTAAAAAGAAAGTAATTTATCATGAAAGTAAAGCTTGGCTCGCGTCGTTCAGAGTCGCAGAAAAATTTTGGCTTCTGAAACTGGTGCTGCAGAATGGATACAAAAAATTCTGCAACTGGGTTAATTATTAATACCAAAAATTGAACAAGGTGGCCATGCTAACTTGAAAACCTTAAGAACCTGGGATAGTCAGGGAATTTTAAAATTGAAAGCTCTCTAGTCAAATATGCTCAAGGGGTACTTTATTTAAGGACATGATACACTTTTTCTCAGAAGTTCAGCAAGATTTGCGCACAATCAGTTTTTTTTTTTTTTTTTTTTTTTTTTTTTTTCAATTTAAAAACTTATCTCTCGATGAAATGTTTTCAAGCATTGGGTATTTAAAGAACTGGGTCTTCTCATGTTTTCAGTGAAGATTGGTTTAAGACACCATTTAGGGGGCTGGTAACAAATTGAGCAAAATCAATCATGTTTGTGATCAGCATGTATCGTTAAATAAAAAAAATGATCTGTAACTTGAGTAAGTTTTTTTTTTTTTTTTTTTTTTTTTAAATCTCAGTAAATAAACAAAAATATTTTAGAGTTACAAGCTTATAAGTTGTTTTTTACAAAAAATTACTTTTGCAAAGTGATTGAAATAATTGCATCTTCAAATTTTTTATGCGGCATGTGAAAAACCCATTATGAAATTTCAACTCTTGGAAAATATAAAATCTGGCTCATTCTTTTGCCGATAATTTGCTTAATGTTTACTTTATTCAAATGAATTTTCGTCAAAAGTTGCCCAATATATCTAGTTTTCAACCTATGTAATAAATTTTCTATCTCACACATGCACAATGAAAATGTTTGTCATAAAAATGCTCATATTTCACAAGATGATTGTAATCCGATAGCAATACCCAGTGGCAGAAAGTTTTGCAGCTGTCTTCGACAGGCTTTTAAAATTTCATAATCTGTCTGTGAAATTTGCGTGTAATCAGGGGTGAAAATGGCTTACACTCAAAAAGCCTGAAGGCTGATAGCGACAATCTTTTTTTTTTTTTTTTTTTTTTTGGGGGGGGGGGGGGGGGCTTAACAAAATTGGTGATCTCGTGCAACAATACACAAACACAATTTTACTACAGAACAATATAGTATAAAGTTATAAAATATTAAGTTGAACTCATTCAATTAAATATTTATAGCAATGTTTGACACAACATAATATAAATAATTATAAATAATAAAAATATTAGTTTTAATTTTGATACAGAAATTTTTATAAGTGAATTTTGAAGTGGAGGAGAAGTTTTAAATTAAATTAGCACTTTTCTACGTTCCTGTGGAATCTTAGAGAAAAGAATACATGCATAATGCCACCTATCAAGGGAGATCTAGACTTCATAGGTCGCCGTTGTTAAGCACTATTTTGTGTGTTCCTACCAAGGCACCTATATCGGGGCTCTAGAGTTCCTACCAGAGAGCGTCTAAGACGTCATACATTGGTAGCACATTGTTGCAGGCGAAAAATGTCTGTAAATTGCAGAAATTTTTTTTATGACTGCAGGCAAAGAAGTTGAGGACTAAATTGCGGAAATTTTTTTTTATTAATGCAGACAAAAACTGTCTGCAAGCATTTTTTTTTTTGTGTGTCCACGACTATGTCGCAGTGTTTCTGCCGCTGGGTTGCAGTATATTGTTTCAAGTGTTTTTTTCAAATTATCTGAAAGTGAGAATAATTTTTGTTTACAACTCTTTAAATTATAAATAAAAAAGCATGCTTTTTTTTTTTTTTTTTTTGATCTGATATCTCAGTTATTTAACATGCTTATCATCATGCAATTTCATCCACAAATTGTACTGGGTGTATATTAACATATCCTAAGGTTACAAATCATTTCGTTCATTTAATGATACAGGGTGATCGTAAACATTACTGATTTTGTTCAATTTGTTATCGTTCCTTAATGTTGTCTTAAACCAATCTTCTCTGAAAGACATGAGGAAGACCCAGTTCTGTAAATACTGAATATTTGAAAATATTTCATCAAGAGACAGGTTTTTAAATTGAAGAAAAAAAAAAACTGATCATTTGCAAATCTTGCTATAAACTCTCAAGCAGGAGTGTACATACCTGCTGTGCTGGAAAAACAAACAAAAATAGAAAATCCCTTTTTTTTTTTTTTTTTTCAAATTTGAATAGCAACCTTAATTTACTTTTTTATACTGTCTCGCAAGTGCTTGTGATGAAAATTTTTTATTTTTTGTATCAATAATTTTATAAATGCATATAATCAAATATACATGAAATACTTAATTTTACAGTTATTTGAATATTAATATTAAAGTTTTTGTATAATTTGATTTCAATTAACTCTTAAGATGAGGATCTGCTTTTGATATTTCATGATTTCTGTTCGCCTTGGAGAACTGAGAAAAAAGTAGTGTCAAATTTTCATGTTCATGTAGTATGTATGGTTTGAGTATATATGTACGATAAATACTTTTTTTTATGTTTGCAAAATACTTTTGATGTTACATTTCTGTTCACCTTGGAGAACTGAAAAGGGATTGCATCAAATTTTCATGTTTGTATGTTTTTACCCTTTATATGGTTTATGTATATGTAAGTGTAAGGCTAATGCTTATTTTTATTTGTTTATAAAATACTGTTTAACCTCAACCCTTATGATTATGATCTTTTTGATATTCCATAATTTTGGTTCACCTTAAAGAACTGAAAAAGGGTTGTATAAAATTTCTATATAATATGTTTGACTTGTCCTGTAAGTAAAGGTGGAAATTAAGAAATTTGGTTGGTGGCCACTAGCCACTAGCCTTCATTTTTTTAGTGGCCACTAGTGAGTGGCCACTGGCCACTCGCTGATAAAAGTAAAAGTCTTTTCTTTAATTTTTTCAATGTTCAGTCTCGACAAATCATTAAGAAAATAATTAAGGTAGTCAACTTTTTAAAACTCATCCACAATAATACATTTCTGATAAATTTTAATAAATGAAATAGGAATAGATTTACATAATTTATACTATGAATGTAAGATAATACTATTCAATACAAAATTCATATGTTTAAAATGCTCTTTTGGTTATATTGTTTTATAACAGAAAAATTCTGATGATATTGCCCCTTCACTATCCTGAATGGTGTCGATTTTCTACTTTTTCAAAAAAAAAAAAAAAAAAAAAAACATCTTTGATTCATGAAAATATATTAGTATATGTAAATAAAAAAAATATTTTTTTAATAATACTTTTTTATTTTGCAAGTTTCTTTTTCCCTTTTTTTTTTCATGTTACAAATGAATTATAAATTAATTTTTCTTTAATAATAATGAATTTTTAATAATTTGCAATTATAATCCCCCTCTCTAACTGAATTTAGAGAGTGTGGCTGGCCAGGGTCCAACTATATACCAAGTTTGGTTGAATTTCATTCATTGGTTCGTGAGATACGGTGAAAACACTAAACCACAGACACACACACACACAGACAGACAAAACTATCAATTCGTGTTCATGACACCCCAAAACGTGTAGATCCGTCAAAAAACGGAGGTCGAAAATTTTCGCGAATCCAATACTTTCTCTATATTACATATAGAAGAAAGTAAAAAATAGTTCATATGCAATAACAAATATTAAATAATCTGTAGTAAATAAATAAAATATTCAATAAATTATGCATTCTTCTGATTAAAAACTAAAAATATACATACATATATACATTTTTTTTTTTTTTTTTTTTATAATAACAAAAAACGCACTTACCTTTTTCCGAAAAAAGATGTTATTTTTACAGAATTATCTGTAGCTCCACGTTTACTACCACTACGGTTGCTTTGTGATTCAGGATTTTCTTTAAATCTCTTCATATTAAAGCAATAAATCCAAAATTTATATTACTATATAAAGCTTGTTTTAAAGATTGAAATTTCGAGAAACCATGCGTATGACTGAATGCGATACGTCCGTTGGGAATGGATAGAAATGCCAAGTTTGAAAAGAAATTGGTATAAAATAACAAAGAAAATGCGTCGAATGACGTTTTTAATTTTTCTGCGAACGTAATACAATCAGAGTTTCAGCCGATTGATTATCTCACGAGCTTCCTTTTCGTCTCTGTCTCCTGAAAATCGGCCGAAACTCTCATTTTGACATTTTTTTTAAATCAAAATCTAATACTTTTATAGAAAAATGGAAAAAAGCCATACGTTTTTTTAGTATATGAATAAGACTACCTGCCAATTTCCAGTGTTTACTGTTAAAATTGACTTCCGAAAATGTCTGTAAGTGGCGATGTTAGATTTGAGAAAGCCTGAATTCGAGGCGCACGGCGCGTTTACTGCGAAAACGCCGCCGCGCAATCCAAGTTTGCATTGGAATGGGGTATTCTATAAAGAATGGGTAGAAGAATTTTAAGTGTTTACTATTAAAATTGACTTCCGAAATATGTTTGCAAGTGGCGAGGTTAGATTTTAGAACAGCCTGAATTCTTTGCGCGGCGCGTTTACCGCGAAAAAGCCGCCGCACGATCCAAGTTTGCCGTGGAATGGGGTATATTTTATAAAGAATGGGTAGAAGAAAAGTGGCCACTGCAGTGGCGACCAAAGGCAATTTCTTTAGTCGCCACTTTTAAAAATCTAGTCGCCATGTGGCGAGTGGCGACCGCTAATTTCCAGCTTTACCTGTAAGGAGTATGTAAGGGTGATGTTTAAAAATATTTAACCCTTATTTATGATGATAATCTGCTTGTGATATTCCATGATTTCTGTTCACCTTGGAGAACTGAAAAAGGGTTGTATCAAATTTCTATATAATATCATATATGTTTAACTTGTCCTGTAAGGAGTATGTAAGGGTGATGTTTAAAAATAATTAACCTCAACCCTTATTTATGATGATAATCTGCTTGTGATATTCCATGATTTCTGTTCACCTTGGAGAACTGAAAAAGGGTTGTATCAAATTTCTATATAATATATATCATATAAGTTTAACTTGTCCTGTAAGGAGTATGTAAGGGTGATGTTTAAAAATAATTAACCTTAACCCTTATTTATGATGATAATCTGCTTGTGATATTCCATGATTTCTGTTCACCTTGGAGAACTGAAAAAGGGTTGCATCAAATTTCTGTATTCATATATGTTTAACTTGTCCTGTATGGAGTGTGTATGTAAGGATGATGTTTATGAAATAATGAACAACCTCAACCCTTATTTATGATGATAATCTGCTTTTGATATTCCATGATTTCTGTTCACCTTGGAGAACTGAAAAAGGGTTGTATCAAATTTCTATATAATATCATATATGTTTAACTTGTCCTGTAAGGAGTATGTAAGGGTGATGTTTAAAAATAATTAACCTCAACCCTTATTTATGATGATATTCTGCTTGTGATATTCCATGATTTCTGTTCACCTTGGAGAACTGAAAAAGGGTTGCATCAAATTTCTGTATTCATATGTTTAACTTGTCCTGTATGGAGTGTGTATGTAAAGATGATGTTTATGAAATAATGAACAACCTCAACCCTTATTTATGATGATAATCTGCTTTTGATATTCCATCATTTCTGTTCACCTTGGAGAACTGAAAAAGGGTTGCATCGAATTTCTGTATTCATATATGTTTAAATTGTCCTGTAAGGAGTATATGTAAGGGTGATGTTTATAAAATAGTTAACCCCCCAACCCTTATGATGATATATTATTTTTGATATTCCATGATTTCTGTTCACCTTGGAGAACTGAAAAGGGTTCCAGTATATCTTCATGTTTTATAAAAAAAAAAAAAAAAAAAGCACCACAGAACTGGAGTTTAATAAGTACAAAACGTTGAATAAACACCATAAAATACAAGAATTTGCAACAAATACTTTAGGTGAAAGAAGACACAACGGTCATGTCTTCTTTTGATCCAGAACAATTGTTGAGTTCTTACATTTTACAATGTTTATTCAATGTTTTGTTAGCATATCTTCATGTCCTTTAAATTATCTTCATTTGAATCCTTTACATGATTTGAGTATATAGTAATAATTCTTATGTTAATATTTTTATAGTCCGTGATTCTCTGTTCACCTCTTGAGAACAAAAAAGGGTTACACCATTTATTTTATGTCAATTCATATTTAAATTGTTTTCATTGAATATTTGCTTCACAAACTAATAGACTATTGCTTATATTTGGGGGGTGAATATAACCCATGAATTCATTGTTTAACAAAATTTTGCTATGATGATTTACCAATGGATCCTTCTGATATATTTTGATGAGGATCTATCTCTGATATAAGATGCTAAATAACAATTCTAATTATTATATTAAAAAATAAATTTTCGCTAGCTATCTTAAATGAAGTCTTAATTTTTTAAAAAATCTCATGAGAAACACTCACGAACTGTGATGCACCAATCGTAACAAAACTTTATTCGGTGGTAAATGTTACTTAAGAATAGAGGTATTGGTGTTCGAAGTTGAACTATTTTTTTTTTACCTCCCAATATTGTGGCATCATTCAATTTATCTATTTGAATTTTTTTTTTTTTTTTTCCCTTTTCCCACAAAACATGCACAGTTTATTTTTTTAATTAAATTGTATTTCAGATTGCTTCCAAGAAAGAATGATGATGTATATTTTTGTAAAATTCTACCAGAGTAGACCTGAAAATATCCACTCTCCGCAGATTATAATTGCTTGATACGCTCCATGTTACCATGTTATATAATAAAATAAAAATAAAATAAACTATTAAAAATTCTAATTAAAAACTCTCTTATATAAAAACAATGGTATTTTACAAAATGAATTCTAGAACAAGATAAATAGGCATGTGCAGACTATTAAAAAATACAGTGTAGATAAATAAATCAACAGCACATGTTTGATAGGAAAAAATAAGATGAATTGAATGACATCGCAATATTGGAAAAAAAGTAGTTACAACTTTGAACACCAATATTTCTGTTCTGAAGTAAAGTTTGCCTATTTAAATTGTTAGGCATGTATTAATTTGTATCCTTTAACCATCTGTAAAGTTTGGTTATGATCGGTGTGTCACAGTTTGTGAGTGTTCAAAGTCAGTTAGAATTTTAGTTTGTATTTTGTTTTGTAGGAATGTTATTAAACCATATTAGGTTTTTTTTTTTTTAAAAAAAAAAAAGATAAATAAAATTTAGTGGCTGTTAATTTGCAGAAAATTCACAACTTTTAAATTTGTACTCATTAAAAAAAAATTCTTTTTAATTTATTTTTTAGTTTAAAAAAAGGCAAACTAAGTTCATTTTTTGCTAAAATAAATGAATAAATAAAATGTGAAAACACAGCTTCAATTTTATTTACATTATTTATTAGAAAGCATAATTATGTTGCATGTGAAATGAGTTTTATGTTAGACTAAATTATGGCTGAATTATATGTATTAAATGCTGAATATGTAAATATTAAAAATTGAGTCTTTTACTGTGTAAACACAATATATGATAACTAGTATCACCTAGTAGCCAAAACTTAACTACTTTTTTGCAAAAAAAAAGCAAAGTAATTGCTTTCTCCTAAACAGAATTAAGTTACAACACAGCTATAGAAATTGTTTGTCAATATGCACTCAAACAGAATCAGCAGAGTTTTTCTTAATATATTTCTCTAAGTTTGGTACACTTTGGAAGTTTTGTCTTTTCTGAAATGAGAGGAAATCGCAGTGTGGAAGCCTGTTGGGTGATATAGCCCAAAAGCTAAGCAGCACCAATTCAAACCAAGGTCCAACCAAATATCAAGTTTGGTTAAATTAAGTCCTTTGGTTCATAAAATACAGTGTTTAAACTCAAAAAGACATATTTTCTAAAAATGGTTGAATTGAGTTCAAGAAATCTCAAAACATGTAACATCATCGAAAACAGAAAATCTGAAACTTTTCTGAATCTTACTTATACTTTCTTCTTATATAAGC
The DNA here is from genome assembly GCA_963930645.1 of Salticus scenicus. Lineage (NCBI taxonomy): Eukaryota > Metazoa > Arthropoda > Arachnida > Araneae > Salticidae > Salticus > Salticus scenicus. Next base: position 130,974,523 of record OZ005654.1, read on the forward strand.
AGAGGATAGAAAAATAAATCCACTTTTTAAAAAATAGTCAATTTCAGTTAATTGAAATGCAAGGAAATCTCAAAACGTGTAAGTTCATCGAAAACCATAAATCAAAATTTTTTCTCTATCTACTTCCTTCATGCAGAAGCTAGTAATAAATCAGCTTTTTTAAAAAATAAGTACTCAATTTCAGTTTACAGAAATGCATAGAAATCTCATAACGTGTAAGTTCATCGAAAACCGGAAAGTGTTTTTGCTTTGTATTTTTCCTTATGACTATGCCCATTTCATGGTTGGTTTCAAATTTTATTTATTATAAAAATTCATGTTAATTAATGAGTTAGTGAATAATAGTTTTATGGTTAAAAAGCTTAATAAAATAAATTGATTTTTTTTTTCTTAAATATATTCTCATGGTCAAGTTATACGACTAGTTGATTTCACATGGAATCCAATCTGTTTACTCTCATATGTTTAAGTGATTGACCTTCTGATGTATTATGACTGAAATTATTTGCTGATGCAAGTGCTATATTTGTGGTTACTAGCCATAAGTTTTAATATTTTAAATAAACCTGGTGATGAGTACTTCTATCCTGATAATTTGTGATTTCTGTTCACCTTGGAGAACTGATTTAGGTTTATGTAGTTTATAGTTTTATCTGACAATTCTAGTGATATTAGTTTTGAACACCAGTCCTGTCATAACAGGAATATGTTAGGTAGATTAAAAAGTAATTTATTATCTGCATTTTGCTATAAGTTAAATTGAATTAAAATTGTGTATTGCAATATCAGTATTTTTAAAAATCTAGATTTTTATAATTAGCAGTTTTGACAGTTGTTTTTGTTACTCTCATGATGTTTAATCAATGGATCCTTCTGATGTATTTTGAATGAAAAATTGTTTACTGATGAGTGCTATATTTGTGGTTGCTAGTCTCATAAGATTTATATTTTTAATAAACCTGATGATGAATACCTCTATCCTGATAAACTATGATTTCTGTTCACCTTGGAGAACTGATGCAGGTTTATGCAGTTTATAGCTTTATCTCACAGTTCTAGTAAAATCAGTTATTGTGTTTGTTCATAATTTTGTAATTTTTGAAACTTTTTATGACCTACTCTGTCTGGATAATTTGTTATTCTAGTTTTATATTAAATTTATTACTTTTCATTTTTTAACACTTGTCCTTGTATCATAACATGAATATGTTAGGGGGGAAAAAAGTAAATCTACATCTTTTGTTTTTTTTTTTCCCTTTTTTCCTCCAATTACTTTTAATAGAAATTGAACCAAAATTTATATTGCATGTGGTAATATCAATATTTTAAAGAAATCTAAATTTTTATTAAGTGTGAAAAGTAAAAAATTTTGTTTGTTATAGCAGTTGTTTTAATCATAATGAATGCAGGGGTGTTTGTATTCACGGTTTACCCCTGATTTCAGGGTTTTTACTCTGACCCATCTGTATTTTCCATATTTCCTATAAAGTTGCTTTTTGCTTTCATTGGTTGTTCATTTGTTATCCAGGTAATATGTGAATGAAATGTAAAAAGATTGAGGACTTCTGGCCTAAATAGTTTGAGTATTATTTGATATTTTGGGTTTTTTCTAATTTGAGGTTCTAATTTTCAGGGTTTTTACCTTTGACTCACAATCATCCCTGTGAATGTTAAAATATATATACTCTCTCATATGATGCTTAATCAATGGATCCTTCTGATGTATTTTGAATGAAAAATTGTTTACTGATAAGTGCTATATTTGTGGTTGCTAGTCATAAGATTTATATTTTTAATAAACCTGATGATGAATACCTCTATCCTGATAAACTATGATTTCTGTTCACCTTGGAGAACTGATGCAGGTTTATGCAGTTTATAGCTTTATCTCACAGTTCTAGTAAAATCAGTTATTGTGTTCATAATTTTGTAATTTTTGAAACTTTTTATGACTTACTCTGTATGGATAATTTGTGATTCTAGTTTCATGTTTCTGTACTGAACTGATAAGTATAAAGGATTTATGTCCAAAAATGTCGATTTTGAGTTAAGTGCTTAGTCAGACTCAGAAAAAAATTCCCAATCGATTGGTATAAAGGATTTAAGTCTGTCATTTAGTCTCTGAGAAAATCCATTGGTAAAAAAAGGTTCAAGTCAGAAATTTACCATTCATGTATGGTATAAAATATTTAATTCAATTTTTTTTTGTTATTAAATGAAGGTTGACAATCACTGAATGGTATAAAGGGTATAACTCAACAAAATATCTTTTTCCTAATCGATTCTTCTGATTTTGTTTTTAAAGTTAGTTTAACTTTATTTTTCGTCTCCTGAAAAATCAAAAATATTTACTAAAATCCTTTATACTTATCAGTACAGATTTAATTTATTACTTTTCATTTTTTAACACTACTCCTTGTATCATAACATGAATATGTTAGGGGGGGGGGAAAGTAAATCTACATCTTTTGCTTCCCCCCCCTTTTTTTTCTCCAATTTCTTTCAATAGAAATTGAACCAAAATTTATATTGCATGTGTATCAATATTTAAAAAAGATTTCAATTTTTATTAAGTCTGTGTGAAAAGTAAATGTTTGTTATAGCAGTTGTTTTAGTAATAATGAATGTTAAAATAATATGTACTCTCTCATATGATGCTTAATCAATGGATCCTTCTGATGCATTTTGACTGAAAATAGTTTACTGATGAGAGTGTCATTTGTGTTTTGCTGAGCATACATCTTAATATTTTAAAAAATAAACCTAATGATGAATATCTCTATGCTGATAAACTATGATTTCTGTTGACCTTGGAGAGCTGATGCAGGTTTAAGCATGAAAACAAACATTACATGTGAAAGCAAAAATAATTATATTTAGAAAAAAAAAAAAAAAAAAGTTGTATGAACAAGTGTTTTCATATAAAGCTGTATATTAGTCAAATTCACCCTTTCTCCCTTCCCATGTCTTTCTATGTTTTTTTTTTGTGCTTCATGTCTTAAGAATACTTCATTCAAAACTAAAATATTTCAAATTACTATTTCAAATTAATTTTTTTTTTTTTTTTTTTTTTTTTAAATCTTAGTGGATTTGTAGGATATAAACATTGTAATAATGGTGTTTCAAATCAATCTCTTAAAAAAAAAAAAAAAAAAAAAATATCACATTCAAAAGATATGTCCACATTTGTTAAAAAATAAAAAACAACCAGTTTTTAAAAGGTCAAGATGACATTTGCATATATGGCTTCCTATGCAATTCTAAATTCTTATGAAGTGCCCTATTTCCCCTTAAAGTTTGGCCCATGATTTCAGGGAGAGACTGTCACAGGGTTCATACTCATCAGGGAATACTCAGGGAATTTGGAATTTGTTAAAAAAAAGTCAGGGAAAATAAAGAATAAAGATTTTCATTAAAAGTCGGGGAAAATCGGTTATAAAACCTGGAAAAACAAATATTTTCTTTCTCTCAAGTTATATTTTTCTTGTTTAGCTTCATATCAAAATTCAGTTGATTAAGTATTGTGAAAATACGCATGTAAGCAATGATTTCTACCTGAGTTTCTATCATGGTCGTTTGTAATATGACACCATACACTGGAAGTAGCTGTGTATTTTATCCTGTCTAGAGGAGCGTTTATTGTAATATGTCTCTAATATTATCGTGAAAATTGTCTGGGAACTCAGGGAATTTTTTCCCCATATATGAGTATGAACCCTGTGTCAGTTATGATGCAGTTTTTTCTCTGTCACATGATATGTGATACTGACAGTGCGGGTACAGAAAACTCATATATCACAGATAAAGCATTAGGAAAGGGTTGTTAGAGATAAAACTTTGTTTTGATGATCTATGATTCTGTTATTGGGAATTTAAGGCATATTTTTGTTTGGTTTTAATAGAAATATTGTCAAAAATCAATAATTTTTCAACTTTTTACAAAAAGAAAATAGACAAATGCTTTTCTTTCTTTTTTTCTTTACAGTTTTCTTCTCAATTGAAATTTTGTAGTATGTATTTATTTTTAATATGCTCTTGGGTTCAATATCCATGAGTTGTCAGCAAAGTATTTTTACTGAATGCTTTGTGTTAACTTGATGGTAAAGTAAGTTTTCACTTGGGATTTAGTTTTTAAGTTCTTAGTGGATAGCTTTCTGAGAGTTGGTAAAAAGAATTTTCTTTTTTCCTTAGTTAGAAAGCAACATAATGAAATTTATCTACTTTGTATCATATTTGATTACTCTGATTGTGTTTAGATATAATAATCTTTGATGTGACCATTTGCTATAAATTTCACATTTTCTACCAGGTTATCTTGGTTTTTTATGAGGATGTATTATTTTGTTTATTAAATTTTTTTTATGGCTGCTAGTGCTCTAAGTAATTTCCAGAAGTGATTGTCTTCATATTCAATTTGATTTAGTTTTAAGATCCCTTCTTTAATGATTTATATTATTTCAAAAAATAAATAAATAATATATTTTTATATACTCAGCTAAAATTGATAAGTAAAAGATAAATTTATCTTTTGTGAATATTTTTCATGTTTCAAAATTTTGAAGTTATGTACAAAAAATTCTTGCATCAGAACTAAATAAAATTTGCTTATTATTCTGCGCACAATTTGCATAGATCTGAGCCGATTAAAGCTCCTATTTAAAGTCTTTTGATTTTTAATGTATAATCATTAAAAATGTTTTGTAACAGAGTGAACATAACTGTTGTACACTGGATTAATTTGTAACTTTACAGAATGAAAATAGAGAAACAACATTTAATATTTGTAAATTTTGTGTTAAATTAAATTTTTATATAAATATATTAAAAACTTTTTAAAACTTCAATAGCATATGAGAATTCTTAGTATAAATGTTAAGTAAATAATTTTTATTTTAACTTTACATCTGTTAGGATTTTAAAAGTTTGATCAAATTGAATGAATCTCATTACTTTAACCTCGCCATCTTCAATATCATTTTGAGTGTTTTAACATAACCTCTGTTTTTCTTGCATGATGAACTCTTAATTCAACAAGAATGTATGCTTTTATTGTTTTCTCAGTCACTTCTTCAGTAACTTTTGTTTTTTCTTCATTCTCAGAACTTAATTTTTTTTCTCCTTTCTTTCTTTTCTTTTCTTTTCTTTTTTTTTCTTTCTTTTTTTTTTTTTTTAATATGTTTGAAATCTCAATATAAATGTTGGTACTTTTAGTTTCATTTGTTTTTAAGGTCCCCCCCCCCCCCCCCCCCCCCCCCCCAGTTTCATTTGTTGCAGCACTTGTGTTTGATAAAAACAAAATTAGTACTGGGTTTCTTCTTCCCTCTCGATAGAAATAACTAATTTAAAAGGAAAGGGGGTAGTTTACCTATCCCATGTAACATATTATGAAATTTTGTAAATGTTTGAGTAGAAAAGTTACGGAAGCCTCTCAATCTGATATATTTCAGTATTTTGTATTGTTTGTCGTTTCATTCAAAAATTTCTGTACTTGATTTGTTCTGAATTAAAGAACTCTCACGTGATGCCCAATCAATGGATCCTTCTGATTGTCATTTGAAGACAGTATAGTTTACTGATGAGAGTTACTCTTTTTATGAAGTGAATGCTTTTTGTTTCAGTAAATTTCCATGCAATATCTTATCTAAATGATTTTTTATTTTTTAATAGGAATATTCAGTGTCAGAGCAAAGAAAGAAGGATCAGATTGAAGTAGACAAGCAAATCATGGATGTTATTAAGAAACATCCCCAGAAGAAGACTATGGTTGGATATTTAAAGGCTCTATTCTATCTTCAAAACAAAATGTATCCTCATAAAATGAGGTTCTAAAGTGAATAAAAATGAAGTTGACTGAAAAAAAAGTGTTTTCTCTTTTGAAATAATATATATTCACGAAGCATAATGTTCTGTGATGAAATTTTCCATTTCTTCTGCAAAATATGTGTGTCATAAAGTGAGCATTAAAACTGCAGACAATTTCTAACGAAAACTGATATGCATCAAAATTTAACATTCATATGGAGAATTAAGTGTTTCATTTGAAAAACTCTTGTTCTATTTAATTTATTTATTTGATTGCAAGAATTTATAAATATCTGATAATCATAAATTGTAAAATTATTTAATAATATGTTAATTTGTCACTGGAAAGTATGAAAGAAATTGAGAAATTGGGTATGCAGTAGCTGAAATACTGCAGCAGTTTGTTCAAATCACTTCAGATTAATTTAACATAAAAAAAATATATATATATATATATATAAATAAAATAATGCTACTAGGCTAAAATTATAAATGATTTACATATGTCATTGGATTACTGTACTTGTTAATTTATTTTCTTTGTAGTTGCAAATTTTACATATTTTATGAATTGCTAGTACTTTTTGCAATACCAGACAATACTAATACTGAATTGCCCCACATGTGGTCTAGCATTTCTGGATTGTAAACAAATTTTGTTTTGCTGCAGCTAGATACAAAAAATTCTGCTACTAGGAGGATAGGGTAGTTTTTTTTTTTCTTTTAAGCCTCAGACTTCATTTGTTTTGTGCTTTTCTTTTCTTTTTTTTTTTAATTGCTAGTAATAAAATACTTGGTTAGTTTGTTTAGATATAAATATCCAAATCAAATTAAAATTAAAAAGATTTGTCATGTGATTGAAGCATGATTTAACTTACAGGGGTAATTGTGTTCAGGTAATTTTTCAGGCATTTTTTGTCCTTTTCAGTACCAGAATTCCAGTTTTTCTGGTAGTTAAATTTATAAAATAAGACTAAAATGTGAAATTCATATGATTGCTAAATCAAGTTAAACTTGATATTTTTCATAATGAGAGGATTGAACCTCTCTGCAGTGATGTTTTCTACCCATATGAAATTTTATCACTAAAATTCTAAATATTTTTTCACAATTACCCCTGTAACTTAGCAAAAACGTTTCTTGAGTATATTAACTAAAATACTGGAGCAGTATTCATTTTTTATTTTTCATTATTAACACAGAGTGGTTAGTCGTCATGATAAATTTAGGAGATACAGAAAAATCTTATAATTACAATAAATTTTGTTGAAATAATTATTGTTGATTACTCACCATTCTAAATTGTCACTAGTGTTGTAACATTTTCATGCAAAATAAATAGGAGTAAAAAAAGAGTCAGGGAATTAGAATTTAAATGTTAGCTATCCTGTTACATCTTAAGAAGTGGAAATTAATATGCAAGTGGATCAAATTTTTAAACAAATTTTCTTTGAATCAATAGACAATTTAAATATTCTGCTACAACCGCTGCAATAATTAGAAAGTTCTAAAAAATGCTTAATTTATCTACAATAACATAAAGGCTCATAATCATATACAATAGCTATAACTTATTTCAAGCCCAGTGGCAGAAAGTTTTGAAGCTGTCTGGGACAGGCTTTTAAAATTTCATAATGTGTATGCAAAATTTGTGTGTAATCAGGGTGAAAATGACTTACACTCAAAGAGCCTGAAAGCTGATGGAGATGGGAGAGGGGGGCTTAACATTAGTGGTGATCTCGTGCAACAATACACGAATACAATTTTACTACAATACAATATAGTATAAACAATTGTATTCATTCAATTCATCTCATTCAATTAAATATTTTATTATTTATAGCAATGTTTGACAGAACACAATATAAATAATAAAAGTATTAGTTTTAGTTTTGATACAGAAATTTTTATAAGTGAATTTTTGTCCGAAAGTTGCAGACAAAGTTGTTTCTTAGTGCAGACAAAAACTGTCCAGAAGCCGTTTTTCTGTGTCCGCTACTATGTTGCCGTGACACGGTGCTTCTGCCACTGGGATTTCAAGCGTATTTTACAGGCTGGCTGATCCCAGACATGTATATTTTTTGGTTAGTTTGTGACTAATCGCCTTTTAGCCTTCGGGACAAAATTTTCGTTGGAATATATGATATAACATATTATTTTTACCTCCTAAATTATCAAGAGGATTCATGAAATATTTCTTGATATTTGACGAAAACTTCTAGATGCAAAAGTGTGCCTTCACTTTTGTCAGGTACTGTATTTACCTGACTACCGGGTGATTCAAAGTAGTTGTTACAGCGATTATCTCGTAAACTAAGAAAGATAAACATGCTTCCAATTACAAAATTGGTGCAAATTAAGAGTAGTTTCCAGATATGGCATTTTTTTTGTACAAAGGGCTGTGTATGCATATTAAATACAAAATTTAATTTTTATATGACCCCTCCTATCATATGACTTATATTTAGAAAAATATTCTCAGCCTAAGAAGAAAAAAAACATATATATGTTTCTAAGTGAAAATTTTGCTGAGTTATTGCAATTTGAAAATTCTAGCATTTTTCGCCAAGTCATAAAGGGTTGTATCAGAAATTGTAATTACTTACTATAGCTTTTTGTAATAAGGCTTAGATTGATCAGTGTTTGAAAGGGGGAATTCGTTCGGGGAAAGATGGCTATTTTAATCTGTAATGTCTCTTTCCCCAATTGAATACACACAAGAATACTCATTTATAATTTAGCAAATGAAATTTATGAATAATTTATGTACTGAAAGGGAATTTTCAAATTCATTTTTGTTTCATGTTTTTAGCGGTTGGTCTCTCTGTGTGTTTTATTAGCATATCTCAAGAACAAATAGTAGCAAGGAGTCCAAATTCGATATTCTAAATAATCTGTATCATATAGCAATGGTACACTAAGCTATTCTTTGTTATCAGACAAAGGGTTGTGTACAGGGTCATCCAAGAGAATTCAAATACATTATGTCTGTGAGCGAATTTTCTCATGTGACATCTATGGAACTTTGCGTATAAAAGAACAGATTTTTTTATATGCATAAAAGCATGTTTTGTGTAGACTCTGGTATAACAATCATTGATCATTCATTTACAGGGTTACTCGGAGTGTTTGGATATATTGGAGCTATATTTGGGAATTGCTGGAAGTGCATTTCATTGTGTGTTACGTGTTTTACACGTAACTCTAAATTTACGTACACAAAGTCATGTGTGTATAGTTTATAGACTATATACAGGGCTACCCAAAATTAAGGTAAACATTTTTTTATCAAATGTAATTGGCGTATGTGCTTTGCTGCATTTTTTTTTTTTTTTTTTAATGCAGGGCTCCCAACATATTTTAGCTACCGAAAAGGGTAAAAGAGGACCATTTACAGTTCAAAAGAGGACTTAGGAGGACCATTTATAATAAAAAAAAAAAGAGGACTTCAGAGGGATTTTTTTATCCAAAAATTATAACAAATGTAAACATTTTACACTATCATCGTTTTAAACACCTCGTTAAACAATTATTTAATCATAAAACATTAAATATAACATAACAATAGCTAATACCAACGAGGAAAAAATATACAATAATTTTTATTTACCATTTATAAAGACATCGATACTGCTGCATTGGAAACTTCTTAAATTTATGAGGAAAAAAAAAAACCATAGTAGTAGTAGTTATTTGAAGAAAAAGTAAGGCAGTTTAATTCCTGAGTAAGTTTTCCAAACTTATTTAATTACAGGGTTGTTGATTTTTTTTATTTTTTTTTCAAGAAAATCGATTTTTTTAAAATTTAAATCGGATTTTTTTTTTATTTAAATCAAGATTTATTTGATTTTAGTGATTTTTATTATGTATTCATACATTATTGTACAACATTTGTTTTTTATTATGTGTATCTGTGTGTATATATGCACAATATCCACACTATCAATCATTTTGCTTAAATTATAAAAAATATAAATAATATTCTATTTCTATAGAAAAAAATCCATGTAGGCATTTATTACCAACATTTTTATTCAACATAGTATCTTCATAATAAGAAGTAATTTTATAACAATCATAAATGCGGTAGTATGAGCCACTCAACTTCAGACTTTGACTTTGCAGCTACAATAATGTATTGAAATAAAGCAAAATTTTATTCACGGTATTGAACACATAAAATAATTTTGGAAAAGGATAATTTAATAGGAAATATGACATATAACTGAAGCAATGTATTAAGAGAAAAAAAACTCTACTCATAGTTTCTAATCAAAAATAATAATAAGAAGAAGAAGAAATTAGGGAAGATAAAAAGAGAAAAAAAATGATATCCTAAAAATTTTTTACTTAGGTTTAACAAATATCATTTGAATCAAGAAAATTTTTTCATACTTTACCCATTAACAAAATTCATATTTTCATTACCATTTTAATACTTTCACTTATTTTTTTTTAATCTTTTTTTTTTTTTTTTTTTTTTTTACATTTAGTGGGTACAATTCATTAAAACAAGCAGTGACAGCAGCCTCGAATTGTATTTAACTGATTATATGTAGTTAAATTAAAACATTATTTTTTAAAAACTTTTTGGAGCCTTCAGGGCTTTTTATACAGTACAATGTAAACTATGCTATTATTTTTTAAATATATGAGCCAATGCTAAATGACATAAACTGGTATGAGAGCTAAATAAACAAGGTAATATTTTCTTTTTGAAATATCAACCGCTAGGTGGGCCAAGGCGAACTAGAATATGTATATAATATTAATCTATGAATTGTACACTAATTAAATATTTACAATTCATACACCAGTCATAAGGCTGTACTTGTATAAATAATTAGCCCATTAACGCCCAGCGTCCTCATTTGAGGACAGCTAATAAAATGGCATGTATATTTTGGGGGGTTTGTTGGAATAATTTCTGCTTTTTAGTGACAGTTTATAGCATCACTCCGAATGATCCCAGAGAGTTTTTTTTATGTGTCTACTATTAATTACTATTTCGTAATTCAGATAGTCATTTTATGATTTTTCATTTGTCGCACATATATTTGCTTTTTGCACAGGTATATAACTTAAATCAAGTTGAATAATATATAATACTTTACTTTCGAGGTCTTTGTCAGCATATAATAGAAAATTAATCTGTTATCTCAAAGTTTTTTTTATCTGGAAGATTTTTCGCTAAAACACTAAATGTCCTCAAATGAGGATAGGTTGTTAATTTAAAACTATTAGAAGAGTTTTTTTAATTTAAAATATTTCATTCTCAGTTGTCCATATTAGATTAAAATTGAAATATTCATCAAAATATATTTTTCAAAATTATTTCAGGCATTAACGGATTAAAATATAATAAGTTATTAAAATATATAATAAAATTTATAAATAATTAAGAAAGTTAAGATATAACTTATTTTTGTGTTCATTAATGTTGCTTTGTAGAGATGAATCTAAAGTCAAGAAATGAAAAATATTAGCTCGTCTAATGAAATATTTTGTTATATTTTACGAATTGTATTTTTAAATTTACATAAAAAATAATTAAATATCTCATTTTTGAAAGTTATATTATCAATTACATTCCATTAAAGCCAATAACTTTGATATTTAAAATAAATGATTTAAATCACTACAACCCTGTTTAATTATTAAAGATTTATTCTTATAATTCTACAATGATACACTGGCAGAAAAAACAAAAAACGAAAATTACACAGCAGATTGTGAGATTATTTGGAAATTACACAGATTATGAAATAACACATTTGATTTTCTAAATGATATAATGAAATTCCAAAAAGAAATATATATATATATCGACAAGATTATTTGGAAGTTACACAGATTATGAAATAACACTTTTACTAAATGATATAAATAAATAAGATGGAAGATTGTGAGATTATTTAAAAATAATTTAAAATATTTGTAGTCCCTGAAAAAAAACTTTTCTTATAGGTTCTGGGGTTATAATAAACTAAATTTAAAACTAGCATTTACATTGTGGGTGGAGAAAAATTATTCTACACTCATCATCATCAAAATTAAGTTTTCAGAGTTCCATGGAACGCCGTTCCTTCACCTCTAATGGTAGTAGTATGTAGAATAAATAATATAGTAGAATATATGGCCAGGTAGGTCTTTCTAGATTCAGGCATGAGAGTGCAGAAAATTAAAAAGAGGAAACACACGTTTTCATAAAATTAATTTTAAAAGAAAAGTGACGCTCGCGGGGAAAACTATACAAATGTACGTTCATAAAATTTATTTCAAATGAAAAATAATGCTCACAGGAGAAACTATACAAAAATATTTTAAAAGTGACAAATTTAACTAAAAGAATAATGCACATCAACACAATAAATTATGTGTTTAAAAAAAAAACGTAAGCTAGCAATCAACATTTAATCATTGGCTGGTGGTGGAAAGTGGGAAAGAGGGGGGGGGGGGGGGTAAAAAGTAGTTCATGAGAAAAATATTAAACACAATTCTACTTCTTTATAGGTTCTAAAATATCATAAAGTAAGTTTAAAATTAATATTGTGGATGGATAAATATTCAAAAATAAAAGGCTTCCCACAGAGTGTTTGATCGGCAGAGATGAAAAAAAAAGGGGGGGGGACAAAAAAAAATTACATGAGTGAGAAATATTGAATAATTCTGTTCTTTTATATGTTATAGAATCTGATAAAGCATGTTTAAAATGAATATTGACACTTATATTTTGGATGGGAAAAGATTGAGAATCTAAAGTTTTTCATGGAGCGTTTGAACACCGATCGTTATTGGAGTTAAGCATTTTTAAAAACTTATTTTTAAGTCATTCAAAAGAGGACTAAACGGACCAAAACATTAAAAAAGAGGACAAAAACGGACCTCACTATGAAAAACGGACTTTGGAGGGAAAAGAGGACCATTTGGGAGCCCTGTTAATGTCGAAGAACACTGCTGCTGACACAGAATGGAAAATTAATTTTACATACCCATACTGTAAATAAAGTAGTTTTTGGAGATCGATTTTTTCTGTATAATATCATGCTTTGAGATCTCCTGAAAACGAAAATTAAATTTTTAATGGTTGATCTGTATATATATATATATATGTAAAACTAGTTTTCAAATTGTAACCCCACAGGCAAGTCACAAGTCTTGCCGCCTGCCTCCTTCTTCCTATCTTGTGTTTCTTGGGTTGTTTTTTCATTAATTTTGATAAGTTTATGGTTTTAAGTTAAGATTTGTTGTTTTACTTTATTGATTCGTTTGTTTTGCAGACTGTTAATTAATAGATCTGGTTTCTTTACATTAACGTATTTCATCCATTGATGATTTTTTTTTTTTTTTTTTTTATCTTATTGGTCATTGGTGTTTCAGTGATCTTGTATCTGTTGCTTGGCTTCTACTATGCTTAATAGATCATCTTTATTATATATATATATATATATATATGAATTTTCAGCATAATTTAACAGCAAGTAACTGTAGGAAATTCAAATTTGGTACTTCAGATTTCATATCTTTTTGCCACTTGAAAAGTTTATCAAGATTTGTAAGTTTCAACGAAATTAATAACAGACTTAATTTTTGCTTTAATAAATGTAGGCACTATAATTAAACAAAAGGGCAGTATCCCCCTGATATAGAATTATACATTTATGAGAATGTCTGTCCCAAAACACAATGCATTGACATATTTTGTGCGTTTCTGAGCATAAACCAATTGTAGAGGACCTATTAATGCCATTTTAAATAGGGAATATTCCATAGTAAACCTGAATAGCCTATATTTTTTTTAATTTCTAAAAATATTTATGGACGTTGGAGGCGGGCAGTCAGACAAAAAAATATGCAAATTGAAATCATATTCACAGTTAAAAATTGTTAGAAAACGTTTAATGTAAACGAAAATGCAATTCCAGGAAACGTCCAATAATAACCGTCAACGTAACTGAAGATTTTTGTGTGCCCTGTAAATGTAATGCTAATCGTACAGTAAGCTATAGAAAGCCTTATTTTGTGCATATGAATAAAATATTTCAATTTCATTAAGGTTTATGCAAAGTAATTAAAATTTGGTTTATAGAAATATCTTTCATAGAACGCAATGCTTTGGAATACTTTCAAGTGCCCCTGTATAAAAATCACTAATGGTATTTACTCATTTTTCTATAGAAAATATTGAATAGTAAACTTTAATAACATATTTCAATTTTATTAATATATGCTTAAATTAAAGGTATTAAAATATGTTTTATAAAAGTACCTCTCATAGAACACAATGCTTTGGAATACTTTTGGATGTCCCTGTACATAAGCTAGCAGAAGTATTCACTCCATTTTCAATAAGAAACATCTGATAGTGAACTCGAACAACATATATCAGTTTCAGGAAATTCCATGAACATTCACGGGAGTTAGAGTGCGGACAGACAGACAAACCGAAGTAATTAGCACTTTTCAACCTTGTTGAAATTATTAGAGAACTGAAGTCATTAAAAATTTTCAACAATGATGGAAAGTGGTAAAAAGAAATAAAGTGTGAAAATTTCACTTGGTTTTGCTAGTCTTTTAATTTTCTTCCTCTTATCGTGTTTTAATTTGCAGGTAACCTCCCCTGAGAAATTTAACTATTAAATTTTTTAACAATACGGAATAATGTAAATTTGCATTACGTTCTTAAATTTTTCTCATCTCATAGATAACCCCCTAAAGTGAGCCCTTTGACAACAAAAAAATGATGCCAAAATTGAAAATAAAGTGGTATAAGTCATCATTTTCAAATTCTAATAACTCAGCGAGATTTAAACTGAGAGATGATTTTTTTTTTCTTCTTAGGAGAATATTTTTCTAAATATAAGTCATATGATAGGAAGGACCGTATAAAAATTAAATTTTGTATATGTATACAGTCCCTTGTACAAAAAATGCCATATTTGAAATTTACTCTTAATTTGCACCAATTTTGCAACTAGAAGTATCTTTCTTAGTTTACAAGATAATCGCTGTAACATCTGTTTTGAATCACCGGGTATACTGGAACAATAGAAAATACTTAAAAAATGTAAAAATACCTACTGTAATTATTACATTTATTTTGAATTCTTCGGGTATTTGCATCATTTCACTATAATTATTCTACCAAAATATATAATTTTGGGTCATTTAAGACAAGGTCCGTTTTATGCAGAATAATGAAATCTATAACTTTATAAACCTGGGAAACTTAGAAGAAAGTTTTTGAGAAAATATTGAATTTTGAAGTGCTATGTATCAAATCAGAAGATGTAGTAATAAGTTAACCTTCAAAAGTGATTATTTTGAAAGACTTGTGGATTTGTAAATTTTTCTATAAAGGTGTAATGGAAAGGTAAGTGTTGAAATCTTTCTAAATAGTCTTCACAGACTAATTTGCTTGTGTTTTTTGGATAAACTCTGACCACTGTAAAATACCTGGATACAATTAATGACCAGTCTTTTGATGTTAGCTGAGATTAATTCACCATAATACAGAGTGATGACAGATATCACCAGATTTACATAATGCCATACACAGTGTGGAATTTTTTTTAGCATTACACATAAGAAAAATAAAATGTTTCTTAAACTGACAGTATACTATTTAAAAAAAAAAAAAAAAAAAAAAAACATTTGTGTAATTTTTTATTTATTTATAGTGAGTGTTCAAATTATTAGTTTTTTTTTTAATTTACATTTCTCCGATTATCTAAAAAAAAAAAATACTAAACGAAATGGCCTGAAACTTCATACATGCAAAGAACATTTAAAATCTCATATTTTCCATTATCAATTCAGTCCTGAGTGCAATTAGAGGACCAACCACAAATTGAAGAAGAGTGAAAATACGTAGGATCACCCTGTATCTCAAAAAGTTCCACCTTTCATCGTTCTTCAAAACAAAACAATACAGAAAAGAAAAGTAAATGTGACCCCTTATTTTACGTTGAGAAAAATATACACAAGTGGTATTTACTTCATCGATTACTGGTGATAAATTTTGAATCCTTTAAAAGAATACTAGAAGAAAAAAAATTAACTAAATAGAATAGGTTTACTGTTTTGAAATAGAAAAATAGGTTGAATGTAAAAATTGCCAAACAGAAAAAAATGAATGGAATTGGAATGCAAGACAGACTTGTAAAATTGTTTCTTAACTGCTGTCATAGTTTAAGGCTTAATCTTTTACTTCATATATTGCTTTATATTTTTATTTTTGTAGGGTGGAGGATTGATTATTATTTTAAGGATACTTAAGTCTTTGAAATCTTTAAATATATTTTAACTTTTTATTTTAAAAAAAATATACTTTAACTTTTATAAATACATTCTAACACTATTGCGACCGCAGGATTTGTCTGCCTACAGGTGTAATTCTCTCAAAGTAAAATATTTCTGAATAAATTTTCTGTATTCACGATTATATTACAAATAGATATACATAATTATATTCTTTCTTCTATCCATAGTATATTTTATTGCAATAATATGAACACTGGTACATACTTAAGAAATACGTAATACAAAAATTACGAAAGAAATGCCTACTGACAGATTTTCAAATGACATGAATCTATGTCAGCAGTCGCGAAAGTGTTAAGAAATATATTTTCATAGAAATTATAAAACAAATCGTACAGTTCCAAAGAGTTCAACTGACCGAAAACTGGTAAATGTGATTAAAATTGTTTAATATTTACTTCATGAAACCTTACAATAATTTAAGAAAAAAGATTTAGTTTATGCGTTGTTGTATATATATAGCTATATTATTTCAGTTTGTATATTATGTCACATGTATGAAAGAAAATTTAAGCTTTATTGGTGATCAGTATATCCACTTTAGACACTTTTTAATGGAAAAATATTGCACTTTTTTTAGAGAGTATTGTCTGACCATAAGTGTAATGTATTTAAATATACCTAAAATTATCTAAAAAAGTACTGAAGTATATACATACATATACAAAAATCTGAATTCAAGATAATTAAGGTACTGCAAATATGTTAACATTTTTATTAATTTTTATAACTCTTTCTTGAAATATTTCCAGTGTGAAACAGTAAACTTTTTTTCTAATTCTTGTATTTAATCTTAATTTTATTTTTCTACATTTACAGATAACCCCCAACACATTTTTCATTATAACTCTATGAATAGTAATAGGATACTCTATACAAATAGTATACTTTTCTGCACTGCCAGACTCTCAGAAATTCGAACATGAAGTCAAAATTGGGTGTTGCTATTGAAAAAATCAAAGTTGGAGCTCATTTTAATATGTAGATAACCTCTAATTCAAAATACGACAACATTTTCAGAAAGTACGTTTAATTTCCTGTTGAATGGTGTTTATAAATTTTTCTGCATCAATTAATAACGAAATAACATCAAGTGCTGAATTTTTCTTCTTTTCTTTGACTGTACATAGTATGTGCAACAGTGTAGTTAAAGTTACTAATCATTTGTAGCTCTGATACAGGGTGATCCAATGTATTTTCGCTCTTCTTCAATTTGTGATTGGTCCCCTAATTGCACTCTGGACTAAATTGATAATGGAAAATATGAGTTTTTAAATGTTTACATATATGAAATTTCATGCCATTTCATTCGTCTTGTATTATTTTTAGATAATCGAAAAAATGTCCAAAAAAAAAAAAAGTTATTAATTTGAACACCCACTGTATGCTTTATTTCATTCACATATATTCTTTATGCTTTTATTGCAGAAATTTTTAAGGAATCGCATGGAATTTGAAGGCATAAAAAAAAGCACATTTCTCTACTTTTTTATTGAAATAAAAAATGTATTCAATGTGCAGTCGGTAACAAAAGTGTCCGAACACTAGCAAAAATCCCTGTGTAAAAAAAGTACACTACATTCGGTTTTGTTGAAAAAATCCTTATTGAATCATGTTCTTAGACTGACTAAGAACAGGATTCGACAAGGATTTATTTAACAAAACAGTATGAAGTGTACTTTTTTTACATAGGAATTTTTGCTAGTGTTCGGACACTTGTTACCGACTGAACAATATTTTATAAAAGCTTCATTAATAAATTTGGAAAATTCAACCAGTGGTTTCTGGTTATCTGGAGATTCTTCTAAAAGACGATGGGAATGATTTCTAAACTAATGCACTGATCTTATTGAAATTTCACAGACTTCTTCAAAATAGAATTGACTAGTGCTTGAATGAAAGATTTTTTTTTTTTCTTTTTAATTGAATTTTCAGCAGAGTTGTATATAAAAACAGTACAATTTCTGTACGTTTTACTCCATATAGCCTTATGAAATTAGTTTTAATTAAAAAATGCAAGCACTAGTCAATTCAATTTTGAAGAAGTGTGCAAAATTTCAATAAGATTGGTTATTACTTTTGAGAAATTGGATCCACCGCTTCTCTAAAGGGTCTTCATAAACCAGGATCTTCTAGCTGAAATTTCCAAAATGTTAATGAAAATTTAATAAAATATTGTTTTAATGTTGCTCTTTTATAAATAAATTTATACAAATACAAAGGATTAAGTATAGTCTAGAAAAAGCAAAGTCACAGTGTGCACCGATGACGGGTGCAATAGCACCTAAAATACATATGCACAACTAAAAAGGATGAATTTAAGGTATTTATTTATATTCTAAGTTGCTCTTTCATATGCTGAAAATCTTGGGGAAAAAGTTTTTTTTTTTTTTTTTTTTAAATCTTTCTGGATATCACTCAGCTAATCTGTCCTGTTAAAATTGAAGAAAACGCCATTGCTATTTTGATAAGCTTGCAAGCAAAGTCACTAAAACTCTGACCTATTGAATTTACAGATTGTCTTATACAAGTTTTTATTCTAATTTTAAAAAAATCTAGAATAATAATTAATGTTATAGTATAATGTGTTGAACAAGCCTTTCTATCCCAAAAGACCATGAGGGTTCCATTGCAAATGCATTTCTTTCGGTTGGGTTGCACTGTGTAAATATATATATGTATCAGTGGCAAGGTGTGATATTTCGTCGGGGTCACTGCTAATTCTAATCCCCCCCCACACACACACACAATACACACAACATCTAAATCATTCCTACATTTTCTTTATTATGACACATTTTGTAAGGAATTCCTAAATTAAAAAAAAAAAAAAAAAAAAAAAAAAACATTAATTTAGCAATATTTATTTTTTTATTTTAAACTTAAATCTTAAAAACATAATTTTTATTAACTGATTATATTCAATCAATTACATACACTCAGTTATTATTTGTCTCACTTTTGCTATAACTAAATCTCGTAATATGGGAAAGTATTTCATAGTTTACAAGAGCTCCATGATTTAACATTGTTTTTCGAATAACATTTATGCAATCATTCTCTGACTCACTCTCACTTTTGCTATATCCAGTAACATGCTATAATTTAAATTAATGTGTGTAATAATTAATTGATAAATAATGGTTAGTTTAATTAATTGTGGTATAATTTAAAAATTTTACTTTGTCTTATTATATTAATTTAACCATTCGCTGGCTTATTATCACTTTTATTATAGCACTATATTGTAATATGGGTAAAAGTAATAGTTTATGAATAATGTTTTTGAGAGAGTTTTGCAACAAGAATTTGTCTTACACACATGTAAACATGTATTAACTACTCAAATTCTTCATTTTTTTATTTTTACCAGTTGCGATTACAACTGATTCCCATAATATGGAAAAATATGTTCATTTATCAGTGACGCATACTTTTTATGATGATGATTCCTCAGATTGAATTAAATAATCATTGTCTGTGACTGTCTAACTGCAGAACTGTCTAAAATCACAGAAATTTGTTAATAACATTATAATTAAATATATGAATGCATATAAATTCGCAGCAATAACATTTTTCAGCATGAAAGTACTTGGAGAGGGAGATAACATAATCTTTACTATTTTGTTATAAAAATAAATCTTGCAGTAAAAGAGAATTTCTTTCATTCTTGGAGCAACAGAGAGGAAAAGGTAAAGAAGCATTTTTTCATAATGTAACTACATACTTGCCAACTTTTCCGGTTTTCCCGGAAGACTTCCGGTTTTTTAACGTATCTTCCGGTCTTCCGGACAAATGATGAAATCTTCCGTTTTTAAAAAAGTCGCGGACATCGTTCGTTTTAAAAAGAAAACCCAAATATTCTACGAAAACTCCTGATTCCCAATCTTTTTCCATCCATAACATAAATGTCAATATTCATTTCAAACTTGCTGAATGAGATTCTAGAGCATGTTAAGAAATAGAATTGGTAAATATTTCTTGCTCATGTAATTATTTTTTGCCCCCCCCCCCCCCTCTTTTCATTTATCTCCAACTAGTGATCAGCAATCAAACGTTCTGCAGAAGTCTTTTGTTTCCTAATTTTTATCCATCTGCAACATGAATGATAATATTAATTTTAAACTTTTTTTATTAGATTCTATAAGTAGAGTTGAAAGAGTTTAATATTTCTTCTCTGTAATTATTTTTGTATCCCCCCCCCCTCTTCTCCGGATTGTGATCAATGATCAATTCTAGAAACAATAAAGCAATGGAAGTGCTCAATATTTCTCACGTATGTAATTATTTTTAGATCTTTATTGCTGAATTTAATGAATCTGTGTATTTTTCCTCAATTAAATTAAATATTTGTATGTCATATTTATACCAAATGTTAAACATGGGAAAAAATGAAGAATAATTTTTTCAGGTAGGAAAATATTTTCCAAAGTTGGTTTTATGCACATTTGAAACTGATAATTAGCTACTGCTACTTTTTTTTATATGTATGATTAATGTATATACACAAAAATCATATTCTAATTATTTAAAATATTAGTTATACTTTAACTTAACTAAGTTTTTTGTCTATTGTTAAATAAATTTCTTACAGATTCTGTTTTGTAGATATTTATAGGTTGAAGAGGAATAACTTCATTTAAAACTTTTATATATTTATTATAATCAATCTATAGTAAAACGTTTTTATAATTTGCTTCAAAATATTAAAATTGTAAAACTGTATTGTTTATTACGTCAGAGAGAGAGAGAAAAAAAAAAAATCTTCCCTTTTTTTATGAAATCTTCTGGTTTTTCAACAAAGATCTTCCCTTTTTTTATTAAAATTGGTTGGCAAGTATGTAACTAGAGAAAAACTGATTTCGTTGTTAAGGGTTAAAAATAAATGATTAACTTAGACACACGTGTTCGTTGGAACATTTATAAAAAATCGTTTAAAAAATTAAGAAGATATTTTTCACATTGCTTTCTAATATTGAATAAAAAATATTTTACTGTTGGATTTCTTTTCTAACGAAGTCTATGAAGATCAGGAAGTAATATTTTAGTAATTCAATATTTTAAAGATTTACTGCTGGCTCAATTTGGACTTAAGGTGCATTAAATACAATAATTTTATGAGTGCTTTTTCATTTCAAACATTAAACTAAACAAAATAATAATAACAATGATTGTAATTGTTATTATTTTGTTTATATTTTATGGAAAAGAAAAGAAATAAAGTTATTTTAACAATAAATAAAAGGATTTCCATTAACTCTGGTAAAAATTAACCTAAAAAAAAAAATTCTCAAATTTAAAATTCTTTATTAAAGCCATAATTTAACCTACTGAAATATCCTAAATTAAATGAAATTTCATAAAATTATTTTGAAACTAAATATTCCATATTGTCCGTACACAAAGCACAAAATATCTTTACATTAAGGATAAAAGTCCTTACTTAAATGAAAAGTCACACATAAAATAAAATTATGGAAAATCCCTGATAAAAGATTTACATAAGACCCTAAAAAGCCCCTACATAGTAAAAATCCGTCCCTACATTCTGAAGGAAACTTCTGTACAGTCGTTATATGTAGGGATAAATCCCTACAGTTCGCAACACTGCTCATTTTCCTGACACTAGAATCGCTAAAAATATAGATGACTAGCACCCGATTTTTAAGCTATTTGATACGTTGCAGATGAAAAGTGTTTGTGCGTGCAGGCTTGCGCAGACGTAAAGCAGATTCACTCCAAGAAACGGGGACTTGAAAATGTTTTTGGATGGTTCTTTGTAGAACTGATAGATGGCAGCACCAGATAACTTTATCATATGCTGGGGATAAGGAAATGTCCCCCCCAAAAAATATTTTAAAATAGGATTATATAGATTTAAGTTGACTTATATTTGATTTTTTCTACGGTCATCGACAAATCTAGCGATGACAGGACACCACACCACTGATATGTATATATTATATTACTTAATTCTTCAGAAACTTGGACATTAACATGTAAAACTATGCAAAAGCTTCAAACAACCCAGGGATGCATGTTAGGATTCACCCGAAGAGGTAGAAAATGTAGCACATGGGTTAGAGAGTAAACCAAGGTTACAGATGTAGGTTAACCTTCTAAGTGTTTGAACCGGATTTTTGTAACTTAAATGCATAACTTTAAAACTGTTTGAGGCTGGTTCTCGCAAAGAAATCTCTCTCCAACTCTTGCAAGACGTAAAATTGTAACTCAAAATGATGTAGCTAGAGTAGTTAACAAGATTATTTTTGTAGACAATAAAATTACTTTTTAAGTAGAAATGTCATTTGAGGTGACACACTTAGAGGGTTAAAGAAGTTAAAATGGAGCTGGGCTGGGCACCTTACCAAAAGTAATGATAATAGATGTACTACCAAAGTTCTATTTTAAATACAGAGACATAAAAAAAGACCATAGTGTTGTTAGAGAAATGAGATCGTCGAGTATGGAAGAGCAGAGTGGAGAACAACTGCAGGAAACAGGGCAAATTGGAATCGTCTAGGAAAAGGCTTCATCCTGTAGTGGATTGATAAAGGCTGAAATTGATTTTATATGCATACACACACGTTTCCATGACCTTAATTTTGTATACTACTAATAATAAACATATTTGCATTAAAATAAGTATATATATGTTTAAGAACTTTAAAAGGATAGTGGTTGGAAAGTTCTATAATTGGGTTCGTGGAAGATCTGGTTATATATACACTGAAACCCCGATCTATTGTTCCTGTATCCATTGTTTTCCTGCATTGGTTGTTTTATTTCTATGGTCCCTGCACAATTTGTATTTAAATAATGTTAACGAAACCCACATGTATCGTGTTTCAAAAAGTCATTTTCAGGCATTCATCATTGTAACATTTTTTACCTTACCTTGTAAAAATATTCTCCTGAAGGTCAAGCAGTTCTATATAGCATACAAACTGGAATTACTTCTTTCATCCTAAAATAACTCTTTTTCCCATTTCCATGGGGGATCAAAATTGTGATGCCATGTCTCCTGACCATCTATTCATTTTGTAATTTCAGCATAGTTGGAAGTAACCTTTTTAGTAATCCAGGAAATTGTTTTTGTAATATGGTTGTGTGCGAAAAAAGTTATGAAGAATGCCAAAAAAGGCAATAAATGATGATAATTCAGATGAAGAGTGGTTGCATGTAGAAGAGGATGCGTCTGGTACAAAATTTAGTGATAATATTTGCATTAATCAAGATGTTGCAACATGCAATATTCTAAAGCATAGAAAAAATGTGTGATTTAAAAAATGAAAATAATGACGAAGAAACAGAATTTTCACGCCAATGACTCAATTATGGAGTTTAAAAATGCACAAACTTTTATGTAAACACATAAAATTACAGAAAAAAACTAGAAAAATACTGTGAATCTGGAAAAATTCCTGTTTAATTTATAAAAGGAACAAAAAATCTGACAAAATTTTTGTTATACTTGAAACATTTTATCCATTTTATTTAAAAAACAAAAAATTTTTGTTTTTTAAAAATTAATTTTACTTAATGTTCTACAACATTTATTTATTTCTTTGACAGTTTGGAAAGTAACAAATTAGTTTTTATAAGTAGTATACTATACTGTATGCATTGTGTGTATGTATTCATAAGCATTGTTTCTTCATGTTTTGTCTTTAACCCACATTCGTCGTTTTCCCGCTTTCATAGCTTTTTTTTTTCACACACCCCGTGAAAAACAATGGATTGAGGATCTACTGTATATAATTTAAGTCAACAAATATATATTCTTTACAGATACCCATATCCACTGGATCAAATGCGGCTGCTCCATAAAGTTTTGTATTCCACGGTAGAATTCGGAAATTTATATAATGCTGTCTTCTCTCAACAGTGCAAAATCTAAAAAAAAAAATTGTTCTTGCGCTCTTCTAGACTAAAAACTATTATGATATTTGTAGGATATATTTATTTCTTGTAGTATAGCACCTATATCTACATATATATCTGTACTGATAAGTATAAAGGATTTAAGTCCAAAAATGTCGATTTTGAGTTAAGCACATAATCAGACTCAGAAAAAAAAAATCTCTATCGATTGATATAAAAGATTTAAATCCATGTCATTTAGTCTTTGAAAAAATCCATTGGTAAAAAAAGATTCAAGTCAGAAATTTAGCATTAATCTTTGGTATAAAATATTTAATTCAATTTTTTCCCTTTATTAAATGAAGGTTGACAATCAATGAATGGTATAAAGGGTATAAATCAACATAATCCCTTTTTCCCAATCGATTCTTCTGATTAGTTTTTAGTTAGTTTAACTTTAATTTTCGTCTCCTGAAAAATCAAGAATATGGACTTAAATCCTTTATACTTATCAGTACAGATATATATATATGTATATAAGATTTTCACAGACTCATTTTATACTAGAACTATCCCACCACTATTCTTAGCCCGTTAGTAGTCGCTATAGACAGCGCCACCTATTACAGATTGCGCACTTTTTATTTAACTGCCACCAATAATTTTAAGAAGTGATGTGACCGACGTTTCTTCGATTTTATTCGCGTTTTATGTATATCAAATGCCACTTCTAAAAATTTTTGGTGGTTATTGAATAAAAAAATCTGGCAACACTAAAAGATATGCGGCAAATCCACCAACTAGCGACTACTAACGGGTTAAAAAATAAACTTCTTAAACACATATACTTATTTTATGACAAAATTTCCATGCAAAATTGAAGGTCGCAGGAACCTTATATGTATATATACACACGCACTGAATTTTTTCATATCCTTTTGTAGCTGTATATATTTTTTTTTTCCTTCCTTACACTCTTGTGTTTTCTTTTGAAATTCTGATTCAAAATTTAATTTAATTTTTACCGTGCTGATTTTGAAAAAAGAGCTGATAAAGATGAGAAAAAAGAGTGAACAGTGATAAGACAGGTATCTTGCAGATGCTCAACAGTCAGCAGCTAGAACATAAGTTTAAGAAGTGGTATCTGCAAGGCATCGGGAACATATTTATAAGATAGTTAATAGAAGACTAGAAGAAACTGTCAGATAGCAAGAGAAACATCCAGTCAGATATTGCTAGAAGATTAGGTGATTGCTAAAAGATTAGGTGAATCAGAAGAAACATAAACCACACATTAAGAACTAGCTGAAAAGAAAGCTATTTGAAGACTAGAAGAAACTTAGGAACAGCAACAAGCCATGATTTGTTCTGAGGCTCAACAAGCAGCAACATGAAGACAAGAAGAAACCAAAGATAAAGTACAACCAGATGTCAGGGGCATGCTGATAAAAAAGCTGATCAAAGGTGAGAAGAAATTGAGTAGCAAGAAGCCAGGTTACGTGTTGATACTCAGTGGGCAGCTATTGGAAGACAGAGAAGAAACCGAAAAACCTCACAGTTGGTGTCATACATACTGATACCTGTCGAGCATTGAATGCTGCCAGTTGGATCTTACGTGTACTTACGATAATTCAAATTTTGATTGTGCTTTTCAAAGTATTGTGAACATAGCAGATACAGGAATGGCAAATGTTTGTGTAAATTGTTGTGTGCAAAATCACATGGGACGTATATTCACACTATCTTGTCTCAATGAAAGAGTTCAATTGCCTCAAATTTTTTAATCTTCTGAAATTTTGATTAGATTTTAAATTCTATAAACACTACTTTAGCCCTGGCAATGCCGGATAGACCTGCTGATGACAAAATAAAATTGTGTTGAAAATTTATTCTTTTCTCAACATACTAAAAGAAGACAAAAATAGGGTAATTTTATTTGTTCTATCATCTATAATTGCTTATTTCAGGACTTAAAATGCCTTCAATAATACACCTTTATACAAGGATTGAAATCTCCTTCCCTCACAATGCAGTAAAAAAAAAAAGTCTTCAGTTGAACTCTTAGACCAAGTTTTTTATTTCTTGTGGTTGTGCAGTACTTTTTTAAACTGCCGAGTGCAGAGGCTGAACACTTGTTGGCTAAAATCTTTCACATGGGGCAGTTGAAAGTGTAGGGACTTTGTCGCCATGAAATAGTTAGGTGTAAAGCAAACTTTGAAATACCATGCTGTCCTCTTGTCTTTTTGTGATTGCTCTGTGAACGAGTTGAATGTCTACTTAGTTGTGTTCTGCTCACAGCCATATTTCTTACCATTGCACCTAAACCAAGTCTAAAGAACTGCACAAACTTCGAGTGCTAGTTGACTGCAAATGTTTTCTGCAAAATCTGTACATTTTATTGTGAGTTTAATCTTGTAAAGTATTAGTATATTTTGAAATTTTACTGTGTGTATAATGTAGAAATGAATACAGGGTGCATAGGAAAGTCCCTTTAACCTGAAAATACTTGCGAACGGAGAGTGCTACAGCCACGCAAGTGAGGTAACGATATAGTAAAGCGACTATGCCCGACCTAATGCAAACGACAGCAGCGCCCCTAGTGGTGAAATTTGGAAGTTAGCCATTGCAAATTGAAAACGAAAAGAGATAGAGCAAAATTTCCAATTAGAAAGTTTTAGAGCATCAATTAATTAGTATGAAACTATATTTGGTTTACACGGATAAGATAAATTGGCGCCTGTATACCCCAAAAATATCCAAAATCGATGCACTCCATTTTGTGTAAATATTTGAAAAGAATAGCCAGAGGAAAGAAGAAATATGCACAATTTAATGAATAAATACTATGTACTTACATCAATACATTTTGATAACATCACACACAAAAACAAAATAGGTAAACTAAACTCTAAGTCTCATAGTGATAAAAAGTTAATGTTGAGAATGTTCGAAAAGTTTGCCATTGCTCACAATACACGTTTGTATTCGTGTGAGTAATTCTGCATGCACATTTCTCAGCATGGAAGGTGTCTATTAACCTTGCACCAAGCATGTACTATATTAAACTTTAGCCTTGAATTAGGATTATTGATAATGTCTGTGTATATTCGTTAAGTTTTAGCTGTGATACTTACCTCTTCGATTTATCTCATTAAATTTTTCATGTACCAATACGCTGCCCTTCAAAATCACCGGACTTGACATCCAGTGATTTTTTATTGGTATGTATGATGGTCATGGAACCTGTCTATCACTAGAAAGTTTGCAACAGTAATGACGTGAAAAATCGAATAAAAGATGCAATATCATTTCTTCCTCTCGAAATGTGTGTACTTGCCACTGTTATTTGAATCGTTGGTTTCCATGTGTTGAACACGATGGCGAACAGTTGAGAGTAAAATATAAATGGTAGTGATAGGTACATGGTGTACTTTACTTTCCTTTCAAATGATGACAAGGAACATATTTGCCATTTGAATGGTAAGACAATTTTGAAACACCTTGTATATATATATAGCAGGGGGGGAAGACTGCACTTTGTTTACGTTTTAAGGGGACTTGGCGCCACTGAAGTGAGTTTCATATAAAAGCTTATATTTCCATTTAATATTTATTAATTGAATTATATTAGGTTTTTTCAATAAAATATATGAAGAGCTTGTTTCCAAATGACGTTAAATCATTTTTTTCAGTTCTTGAGAAAACGCGGTTTTGTTACGTAAGATTTATTATTGAATTTAAGGAAAAGATAATTTTTCCCAGTAATCTATGGATGACAATAACACTAAATTACATGTTTAAAAAAATCCTGACGGTATAGTTATTTAGAAATAAAAAAAGTAAGAAATGACTTAACTTCTTTTGGAACAAAACTATGACTTACGCCCTTTTGGCACAAACAAATAACGAATAAATGACTTACTTCTATTTGAAAGTAATCAAAGTATTTTTTTTTTTCATGTAAATACAGCATAAATTTTAGCTATACAGTTTTGGAAGGTAGTTAGTTACTTTGTAAATTTAGTTAGTTAATTTGTAGTAAGTTACTACAAATCTTCATTTACAAATTCTATTTTGCCATCTTTATCATTATTTTCCCTTGTGTTAGCGTTAGCAGTACCATTACAAGATTATTCATAAAAATAAAAACAATCGTGCAATTTGTTAATTCCAAAGCGTTAAGTAATTCTAAGACATCTGATTTTCTTTGCTTGTTTCATATTGTTTTTTGTTTTTATTTCAAAAGGGGCGCACGGGAGAATTTTTGTCCCTCGTTTCAGAATGTTTTGGCGGCAAAACTAACCACTGTATGTTGTCTTGATTCCCACATCTCGCTTCGTAATTTTCAGTAATTTTGCCTCTGAAATCAAGAAACATTGTTTGCTTTTCAGACGACTATGTGCAAAATTTTTCCAGTCTAAAATATTCCACTGCTTATACTCAAAAAGATTTCCAACCTTAGAGAAATGTTCAAAATATTCATTAGAAAGTAAAATTGTATCCACTTTCTTTAAACTAGTCTTCACTCGTCTGAATATTCTATCTGCTGATAAGTAGGAGTGACCACGCACTGTTAAATAGTACGTGAAGGTGAAGTCCTTTTGAGCAGTCACTGCTGAAAACATTCCTAACATGGAATAATTTTTATTTGTGTGGTAATTCCTGATCTTGCATCAGGTCAAAACATATTGTAATTTCATCTTCTCCTATAAGCTTTTTCCCTAAAAGTGAATAAATTTTTTTGCTCCGATGTTTATGAATCAAAAGTTTGGTTAAAAGGGGCTTTTCTTTTTTCTGTACATTTTTCTAAATTCATTTGTATTTTTTTCTTAATACAGAAGGAACAAATGTTTTTTTTCGGGGTTCCAAAACCAAGATTAAAATATTTACAAACACATTATAATAAAGGTTATAAATACATTCATCTATATTTTTCTGTGGGAAAAAAAAAAAAAACTGTCTCAATGTGACAATCTACAACAACATTTTTTTTCTTACTTTTGACTTTTCACCAAAGGCCAGACAAACCACGTGATCTCACGGCACGCTACAATTGGCTAAACTTGACTTAATCCTTTTTGGCACAAAACTTACTTGTGACTTAATTTTTTTGGAAAAAAAAAAAAAAAAAAAAAAAACGGATTTCACTTTCTGTTTTCATTATGACTAAACTTCGTTTGGAACTTCTACTTATTGAAAATATATTGTTAGACGTATGCTGTGACCTTTTGCATCGAAAAGTCAATTTTTGAAATTTTTGACTTAACGCCTTTTGGAAACAAGCTCTTCATATATTCATGCAATAATTCTTATGGTTTTATGTATATTTCTTACAGATTTAAAATCTTTAAATTGCGTTTACTGAGCATACATTTTTTTACTTTCTTCTATATTAGAGAAAGTATTGGATTCGTGAAAATTTTTGGAACTCCAGTTTTCGATGGATTTACACGTTTTGGGATTTCCTGATTACGATTTGATTGTTTATAGAAAATGCCTGTGTGTGTGTATCACACATTTTGTGGATGCTGTATCTCATGAACCAATGATCGAAATTTAACCAAACTTGCTATTTAGTTGGACCCTGACATAAACTGGAGCTGATTAGATTTGGGGATCCTTCGATCAACAGGTGGCGCTGTGATTGCATTTTTTCTATATTTTTAACAGGGCAGTATAGGACAAAATTTCGTATAAATGTACATAATGAGTTATTTCAATCATGTGATTGTAAAAATATAAATTATTGATAATAGTAGTAGTTACCTAGGAAAAAATTTTGTGTATGTAGGGGCATCGCTTCCCCCCCCCTCTCCGGGGAGTAAATTTTCATTATGGGTATCTTTCGAAAGATCTCGCCAATACCTTTAAAACGAATGGTTGAACTATAGATTTGTGATAATTTAAAACAAAGTTATTGTTTTTTTTTACTTTTAACGAAAAAAAAAATCGCAATTTTTCTGATAATTGCAAAAATATGACTTTCTTTCGGCATTTAGTGATATAACTCTGTCAGATAAAAATCGTCTGCATTTATAATGAAAAATAATTTGATAATTTAATAAACAGTTTGTATTGAATAAATTTTGTGTAAAATTATAAAGAAGGAAGTCATGTGGTGGCCACATCACACTAGTTTTTCTTTCTTTTTTCTTTTTGTATGAATTTATGAAGTTTAAAATGCAAAAACTTCTACAGATATTTAACACGTTCGCCGTTCAGCGTGATTAGGATGAGTTTTTCGACAGTCCCAAATCCGACCACCGGAGCACCAACCACAGCCATTAGCGGGAAATAGCAGGGATGCAACTCAAATAAGGTTTCGAACCTTCGATTCATTATAAAGTATTTACTTCCAAAATGGGGACAGCAATAAGCTTTTCGACTAGAGGGCTGCCTGGTATCTCACTAGGTGGTGTCGCACTTGCGACCGGGACAGTTCCGACCGGGGTTAAAATCGTAGCACTTGCGACCGTATTGGTTTGAGGGTAGCACTTGCGACCGGATTTATCCGAAAGCAGGTGCAACACAGGAAATGTGTTTATGTGTAAGGAGGGGGGGGGGCTTCACTGATTAAATTCGTTAAAAAGAGTTAACAAAACTGAATTTAGTTACTAAATAAAAAACTCAAACGCGTACAAAAGTCAATAAATTTAAAAAAGAGGTTTTTTCTCTTTTTTACAATATACAATTATTGTAATGTAATTCAGGTGCGTAGCTTGAGGTGGGAGGGGGTGCTAGTATGCGCTAGTATTTTAGTTCTTTTCCCTGCTTTAATAATCTGGTGTGGCATTCACAGGGCTTTCTCTTATCTTGTAATTCAATTTTATAAAAACAGACTACAAAACAAGAGATCAGATAACAAGTAATAAATGAATATAAAGAGAGACATAAAAGACTTGGCAGCTATGTAATACTATTGTTTCAGCTTTAAAAGGAAACTTCTAATTCAAAATGCTCTTAAACATAAAAATATTTTTTTTCTATAACTGATTATAGAAATAAGGATGTAATTAAAATTGTTTTATTAAACAAAAAAAAAAAAAAAAACTTTCAAAGAAAGAGTAAATTAATTATCTAATGACTAAAATAATAAAAAAAAATATAAATTTTAATAATTAAATTTGTTGCGATTCCTCAATACAATTGTTTCTGCTTTCGTTAGAAAAAAAAAATATTTTAAAACACTTTTAATATTAAAAGGGTTTATTTTCTGTGAATAATTATGAAAAAAATGCTAGTTAAGGATCTAATTAAAATTATTTTATTTAAAAAATTCTAATAAAAGACTAAATTAATTATCTAAAAACTAAATTAATTATCAAAAATATAAATTTTAATAATTAATTTAGCTGAGATTGCTTAATACAACTGTTTCTGCTTTTAATAGAAAAACTTATTTTAAAACACTTTTAATATTAAAAGATTTTATTTTCTATGAATAATTATAAAAAAAAAAAAAAAATAAAATAAAGGTGGGGGGTAGTTAAAAACAGTGGCGGATCCAGAACTTGACTTTTGGGGGGGGGCTAAGATTTTTCAAAGTGTTATTCTAGACCAATAAAAAATTTACAATTGTAATATTCAATTGTGAATGTCAGTGTTTTGGGGGGGGGGGGGCTTCAGCCCCCTAGCCCCCTCCCTTAAATCCGCCACTGGTTAAAAAATTATTTAATGAAATATTCAATTAAAAAACTAATTTATTTATTAAAAATGTAATTTATTATAATTAAGTTAGATGAAATTGCTGAATACAATTATTTGGACTTCTAATCAATAAGCCCAGCAGTACCAAAGTGTCCACGGTGGTAGACAGGAAGTGTCGGGATCGATCCCAGGTCATGGTTGTCGACCCTCATGTTCTCAGTCGGGTTTAACACCTAAACTACCACCACAAAATTACTTTTAATATAAAAAGTTATTTTAATCACTAATTATACAAAAATAATTAATAATATAATATAATTAAAAACTTATTTAATTATCAAAAATACTTTTTAAATAATGAATTTATATCAGATTGCTTTATGTTACGGTTTGAGCTTTTAACAGAAAAACTATTTCAAAATACTTTGTAATATACAAAGATATCATTTGTCATGATTATAGAACAAAGAAAAATTAAAATTATATTATTTAAATAATCTAATTCATAAATTTTTACATTAAAATATATATGATAAATACTATTTAAATTAGCCGAGCTTTCTCAGTACTATCCTTTAGGCTATTATTCGAAAAATGTACTTCAAAAGACATTTACTTAAAAAAGATTTTTTATAGAAAAATATTTAAAAAATATTTTATCAAAAATTACAATCAAAAATTAATTTAATTATAAAAAATAGAGTTTTTTGATAATTAAGTTAATTGAGTTTTTTTTTCGCTATTCTTTCAGCTTTTTTTTTTTTTTTTTTTTTTTCAACAACTTGGCAATAAAAATAATTTCTTTTAAAAATGAAAAGTCAATTTAGAACAACATACTTTGGCATCATGAACTATATTAGCCCTTTATCAATATGTATAAATTTTTTAAAGTGATAATGACGTCAGTTCTTGTGAGATGTATAATTTTTTATTGTTCATGTTTAATTAAATGCATTTATTTTTACACCAAAAAAAAAATGAACTTGTAATTCTTTTTTGGTAACAATTAAATTATAGCTAGCTAAAATTTAAATGGCTAATATAATGCTAATATGAAGTTATTATTTACACATTTTAATTAATTAAAAGAAAACTAATCAAACATTCGAAAATCGGGTTTCGAAGTGCACAAAGACCCCTCGGAGGGCACCTTCGTGTCGAAACACGTGACTGTTCAAACTACCATCTTTGCGATACGCTGTCCACACACAGACAGACAGACACACGCAAACATTGCCTTATATATATATATATATATATATATATATATAAAGATTATTATTGCTATTGTTGTTCGTAATGTTTTATAATGTATTTATATTTTTAAATATAATAATAATAATAATAAATATAGAGAAAGAGAGAGATTTTACTTTTAAGTGAATAAATTAAATAAATAAAAAAGTAGTACGATGTGGCCACACCACAAGACTTTCTTCTATATAATTTTACCGAAAATTCATGCAATGAAAATTATTTATTAAATTCTAAAATTATTTTTCATTATAAATGCAGATGATTTATATCTGACAGAATTATATGATTCAATGCCGACAAAAAGTCTTTTTTTTTTTGCCAATATCAAAATAAATGCGATTTTTTTCGTTTAAAAAAAGAAAAAAAATCTATAACTTTGTTTTAAATTATCACAGACAACCATTCGTCTTTAAGGTATTGACGAGATTTTCAGAAAGATACCCATATTGAAAATCCTCCCCCCCCCCCCTCCGGGTAAGAAGCAACGCTCCCACATGCACAAACCTTTTTTCCTAGTTTACCACTACTCTTATCAATAATTCATATTAATTTTACAGTCACACGTTAAAAATAACTCATTATGTACATTTATACGAAATTTTGTCCTATACTGCCACGTTAAAAATTTTGAGAAAATGGGATCACAGCGTCACTTGTTGAGCGATTAATCCTCAAATCTAATAAGCACCAGTCAGGGTCTGACTAAATACCAATGGCTAAATTACTTTCATTGGTATTTCATAGATACTTCTCTTCATTTATTTTTTTTTATTTTATTTTTATTTATTTATATTTATATTTTATGTATTTATTTATTTTTAAGATTAATGAAATTTTTCATTAACTCAAATATATGTACTTTTGTAAAAGTTATAATTTTATTAATAAGAATATCTAATAAATAAATCTGAATATGCTCCGGATTCGATGATTTTAATAGTTTATAATAATGATTGCAAAAATGATTGTGCACCATCATTGTATTTATGTAATTATTAATAGAATTTTGGTTATGTTATTATTCTATAACACATTTTAAATGATTTTTGCATAGTAAAATATTTAATCTTTATGGCGAGAAAAATTCAACAACAAATAGAATGAACAGGTGTGCATAGATTTAAGAATTCGGTCGCAAGTGCTACGATTTTAACACCGGTCGCATCTGTCCCGGTCGCAACTGCGACGTAACCATCTCACGGTATCTCACTACAGTTATCCCAGATCCTTCATTTAGTCGATAAGCATAATTTTTTTGAGAAACACGTCATTGACTTTATTTCCTCAAAATGTTCATTGAACGGCATGAAAGTATAATTATGACGAAGTGGTGATTTTAGAAATAAAGTGATAAATAGAATTTCATAGTATAATGCAATATGTTATCCTAAATATAAATTAATGAAAAGTATACTATAATGTGTATATTTCTAGTATTTTTATGTTATTTATCCTATATTTATATTTCAGTGCTTATTCCATTAAATCCCTTAGAAAAATCTAACTGAAAATCCTATTAACTTGAACAAGAGCATCACCCATATTTGGGTGACGGGGCTTCCACGGAAGTACACCCGGGACGCGGCGACGAACGTGTTAAAAGACTCAATATATTTTTGGATGTTTAATAAAACCTACTTAAAAGAATTAGTTTTTGAGAAAAAATATTAAATATGCATGTCTGTGTAAAATTTTGGAGGAAAAAAAAAAAGATTTTTGTGATATTTTTAATATTTTTTCTTTTAAAGATATTCCAAAACTCATCCCTGATTTTTTAGGTAGGTTCTATTAAACATTAAAAAAAAAAAAAAAAAAAAAAAAAAAAAGTTTTCTTATGTATTTGTAGAAGTTTAGCATTTTGAAGGTAATGAATTCATGAAAAAATGCGAACCGTCTTCAAAGGTGCCACGTCCTCTTAAGGTGACCTGGCGAATTTCATTCGGCATTACTGAAGTAAGTTTCAGAAAAAAGCTTATATTTTCATTTAATAATTATGAATTGAACTATATTAAGTTTGTTCAATAAAAATATATATTTCAGCAACAATTCTTAGGGTTTTGATATATTTTTTACAGATTTTTAATCTTTAAATTGCATTTTTTCAGTTTGCATGAATTCATGATCTTCAAAATTCTAAAACTTCTACAAATATTTAAAAAAAGATTTTTTTTTTTTTTTTTTTTTTTTTTTGAATGTTTAATAGAACTTACTTAAAATAATTAGGCATGGATTTTCAAATTTATCGATTAGTTTTTGAGAAAGAAATTAAAATGTGCGTGTCTATGTGAAATTGTGCAAAAAAAATAGAAAAAATATTTTTGTTTTATTTTAAATATTTTTTCTATTAAAGATATTGCAAAATCCATCCCTAATTCTTTTAAGTGGTTCTATTAGACATAAGAAAAAAAAAAAAATCTCTTTATAAATATCTTGTTGGAAGTTTTAGTATTTCGAAAATCATGAATTCATAAAAAGACTCAATTTAACGATTTCAAATCTGTAAAAAAGTATCAAAAATCATAAGAACTGTTCCCTGAATATATATTTTATTGAACAAACCTAATATAGTTCAATCTATAAATATTAAATGGGAGATATAAGCTTTTAAATGAAACCTACTTCAAAGGTGCATCTCTTTAATAAAAGTAAAAATTAAGTAAATTTTCAGATCCAAAATTTGCACATTTGTTTCAGGTTCTAGTGGAAGAAAAAGTAGAAATAAATGACATTTTTGAAAAGACTGTCTGTCATTAAAAAAAAAAAAAAAAAAAAAAAAGAAAAGAAAAAAGTGTATCATGTCTTCTGCCTATTCAGAGATATTCTGTATATAGCGCCAAGATAAACTAAATTGTTATGCTTTAAAATTGGCTATTAAATTTTCGTAGTCAAAATGCCTTATGCAATAAATCATTATGCCCTAAAGCTTTTCTTTCTTTTTTTTTTTTTTTTTTAAGGACAGAGGACTATTAGTCTGAATCTACGGGTTTTTACGATACCAGTTTTACGATAGTTGGACATTTATCGAAATCGAAAATTTTTCGAAGATATAATTGAACAATTTGAAAGCGATGTTATAATTTGAAAAAAAAAAAAAAAAAAACTAATAGTTCTCCGCATACTAAATACTGCTTTTGGCAGAATTTGATCAAAATCTTATTATTATTATTTTTTTTTTTTTAAGAAAAAGAAAAAAATATTAATCAGTATCGAAAAAAAAATTTTTTTTTCTATGTTTTCTATTACCCATTTTCTTTATTCTCTCTTTCTTTTTTTTTTTTTTAAAGCATTATTCAAAAGCAGACAAACCATTTTTGTACTTAAGAAAATTGTAAAGCAAAAATAGGTTATAATATATTTATTAATACTAAAACAATTTATTATAAAATAAAAATTAAGATGTAGAATAGAATGATTGTTAACAATGAGGACTAATAATATACATTTTAAAATCAAAATCTTTCTCATAAAGAATTTATCTATCAAAATTGTTCGCAAAATATCCGAACAACTTTTGAATTTGACAATTACGTGATTTAAGCAAATACTGCCACAATATTATTTAAAATCAGCTATATACAAGTTAACATGCAGTCATTTTATGCTATTTACATATAAGTAAAAACGGAATTATATATATATATATATATATATATATATACATATATATAATTAAAATATATTCATATTTATACGAAATTTTCATACAATGTTTGACACAAATTAATACACATATAATGTCCAATGAAATTCTGGTTTCAAAACTCATATCTATAATTCTTTACTATTTACAAAATATACAAAGAAATGTAATTTGCTGCAATACAATGCTAAAGTTACAACACAAAATTGATACCTTTGTTGTCATATTTAAGATGTCAGTTATCATTTCAAAAACATAAATACTGGTTTAAGTATAAAGATCAGCTGATGGACATAAACATTAACTTAAATATCACTCATTGTTTTTAAGTAGAAAAATACTCTGCATGATCACTGATTTTTAAACTCTCGTTGTATTTCTTTTTCTCGAAAATGATTCGGTGAACCTGTTTAGTAAGCGATTCTCGTGACATAGCTTCAGCGTCAGCGATTTCCCTCTTTCATTGCCTTCAAGCCATTTTTTGAATCCAATCAACATAACAGATGAAACAACGAGTACTGTGCCAGCAATAGTATATACATCAGGGATATCTTTAAACAATGTCATGTCTAATATGAAAGCTAATATAATGTCTCCTGCTGCCATGAGCACAGATACAGGTCCAGCTTCTTCTAATTCTAGGGCTTTTGTCAAAGCAAGCTGGCTCAGAAAACTAAATGCTCCCACAGCAATTATTAAATACTGTTGTATTCCACAAACTGCCCAAGTAAAACTCCCAAAGGCAAATGTCAGCATGGCATTCACAAAGGTCGCAACCACTCCAAAATTGAATAGTATAAGGAACACATCAACATCATGCAATTTGCGCAAGATTATATAAACACCACTTTCAGTTGCTATAGATCCAAGTGAAGCTGCGAGACCTATGACACTTTCACGAGTATACACATCTGTCCTGTTCATTAACAATAAAGGTACTTTGCTAACCAATGCCACCCCTAGAACAGAAATAATAATGGCCAAAACTTGAAAAGTTCCACATTTTTCTTTCAGGAATATTCTTGCTGATATGGTGACAAATACTGGTACACTGGATGTTAACACAGTTGCATCTGACAATGGAAGATATCTGAATGAAATAAAAGAAAAGTAAACGGTGACGGCATCAAAAATTCCGCACAGCAGAAACCAATATTTTGTCATTCTTTCTGGCCCAAATAAACTTTTGCCTTGTTTTACAACCATAGGCAATGCAAATATTGTTATAGCAATGTACTGGTAAAATGCAACTTGTCCTGGATCAAGATCTTCCAGATATTTAACGCTCGCAGCACAAGCAGAAAAAAATAATCCAGATAATAAACCATAGAAAAGACCAATTATAAGTATTTTGGTCGATTTTTTCTTGGCCCTTTTAATTGCTTTTTGACTTTTAACATGAGAACTTGGAGGATCTTGTTTTGATATCGATACATTTTCGGGATCTGTTATGGTTAACGTCCTTGAGTTTACTGGGCTGCGGAGTTTTAAAGTGAATTCGTCTAGTGAAGGCATTGTTATAACTGGATCTTCAGATTTTAGTCGACCTGTAAAAAAGAAATATTGTCATTAAAAATGAGAGAACAACAATAAAAAAAAATAAAAAAAATCGTTAAAATATCGAAAAGCCAAACAATAAATGGTTAATTGCTTTTTCGAAAAGCTCTCACGTATAATCTAGAAAATATTTAAAAAAAGAAAGAAAAAGAAAATGAACAGAATATTAATCAATCAATCTATACTTTATCAGCAATTTCTTTTTTTTTTCTAAAATATTTTCTGATTGTAATTCATGTCATAGTTTGTTATAACCATAGCCTCCTAAAACTAAATGCCTTCCGCGTGGCTCGTAAACTTGGCAACAATTCAAGCGGTAGACAGCGCCACAGATTGCATTCTTTTTTATACAAATCTCACTAATAATTTTAAGAAGTGATATATAATATATATAATCGACGTTTCTTCGATTCTATTCGCCTTTTATGTATATCAAATCCCCCTTCTAAAAATTTTTGGTGGCTGTTGAATAAAAAAGTTGCACAATCTGTACCAGGTGACGCTGTCTACCGCCAAGTTTCCGAGCCACGCGTAAGGCATCTAGTTTAGGAGGCAATGTTATAACATTTATCAATTATGCTAATTTTAGATTTTTTCTTTTTTTTAATTTTTTTACTTTCTTTTAGATGTATGGTAGAGAAAGAATTGTTTTTGAGTCAAATTTTCGAAATCGAGTTTTTGTTATATTTACACGTTTTGAGATTTCTCGAATCCGAAAATCCTGTTTTTAGCTGTTGGTCTCTGTGTGTGTCTGTCTGTATATCTGTGTGCCTTTTATCAGCGTAATTCAAGAACGAATAGCATCAGGAAGTCCAAATTCGGTATTCTAAATCTGTATAATATAGTGATGCTACATTAAACTTTTCGTTGAGATGAAGCAAATGGTTCGTGTACAGGGACATCCAAGAGAATTCAAATACATTAAGTCTATGGGGCAATTTTCTGGTAAGTACAGTGTAACATCTATAGGCTGTCATAAACAAAATGGAATGAACAATTTTTTGTGTTTTGTGTAGATTGTGATATGAAAATCATTTATCATTCGTTTACAGGGCTACTCAAAGTATTTGGATATATTGGGGCTATACTTCGAAATTGCTGGGAGTGTATTTCGTTTTGTAATAGGTTTTTTTCATGTAAGACTATATTTAAGTTCACAGTGTGAAATGAATATAGTTTACAGGCAATATAGATGGCTACCCAAAATTCAGCTAAACATTTTTTTCTATGGAAAGTAATTGATGGAAGTTCTATGCTACATTTTCGAACACTGCTCAGGAAAAAAAAAAAAAAACTAGTTTTTCCTATCCATACTGTAAACAAAGTTATTTTTTAAATTCTATTTTCAAGTTTGGATTTTTTGTATAATATCACGCTTTAAGGTGCCCTTTTAAAATCCAATTTTTAGAGGTTGATCTGTATGCATGCATACCTTTTATCAGCACAATTTAAAAGCAAATAACTGCAGAAGGTTCAAATTTGGTATTTTGAAGTTCGTATTAGGTTGCCACTTGAAAATTTTGATCAAGATTGGCATATTTGAAGGCAAATTAATAACAGCTTTGAATCTTCTTTTTAATAAATGTAGGTGCTCTAAGCGAACGGGGATTGAAGGGGGCGACAGCCCCCATCACACAGAATCATATGTCAGATAAAACTAGTTTTAAAATTATTCTAGATTATTTTAAAAGTAGATTGAATTTATTACCTTTTCTTATTGATCGTACTGCTTAACCTGTAACCTGTCTTTATCGTATTGAAATGCAGGGTACGGCAAAGTTGTTTGAGTGACACACCAGATTATTTCTTTTAAAGGCAGATTATTTCTTTTTTACAACATGAAAAAACGCATTTTGAAATATATAGATTATGGTTAGAAACCTAATTTAAAAAAAAAGAGAAGTAACTTTTCTACTGAATAAATTTCAAAGTTATTTTCGGATTTTTTTTTTCTTTTTATGTTGAACATTTTTATATGATATTTAATTATAGAGTAAAAAATTTTAAAACTCAAAATGAAATTTAAAATTGTACCTTTTCTTGGTTCTTAACATAACACTAACAATTTTTGCCCGCTATGCTCCCGTCATCGCATTAAAAAAAGTCTCCTTTTTTATTTTATTTTTTTAATAAATCTTGAAAAAAAAAAAATTAAAAAAAAATTACTTAATAAATAAATAAAAAAAAAAATTACATTGACGTCGGTCAATTTGTTCTTCAGAAACAAACAAATTTAGAAACTATTCGCAGTTTGTGTCCCCCCCCCCCCCTCCTCATTCTTGCAACCATGCAGATCCCTAGCAGACCCACACTGACTTGTGAGTGCTACACTTATGAAATATTTATTTGTACATTAAAAAATAAATGTGTTGACTTTTCATTTTTATAGGTACTGGTATGGTATACTATTAATAACTTTAAAGCTAATGACGTCGGTACACTTTACTTTAATCATTATAAATATATATTTTCACCATAAAAAGAAGTTTAAAAAATAGATTCAACAACTCCGAAATGTATAGTGCTGTTTAAAAAAGTGTTTCTTGTTTAAGAATGGGAATTAAAGTAAATGTACTAGTGGTAGATATTCTGCCAGTAATTGCTACATTCAATTTTAAACTCTAAAAATATGCTTTCTATGTACA
This sequence comes from Salticus scenicus, assembly GCA_963930645.1. Taxonomy (NCBI): domain Eukaryota; kingdom Metazoa; phylum Arthropoda; class Arachnida; order Araneae; family Salticidae; genus Salticus; species Salticus scenicus. Next base: position 131,015,260 of record OZ005654.1, read on the forward strand.
GTCTGAGGAAAAAAAAAAAAAAAAAAAACGCAACACTCAACTTAACTTCATTGCTAATCGATGCAAAAAAATGTAATAGGTATCACTCGACGGGGAATTGTGAGTAGTTTCAGAAAATGAACTGGAATTTCTAATTGGGGGTCGTCTACATATTATAACGTGGACCAACTCTGATTTTTTCAATAGTAATGCCCAATTTTTATTTGAATTCCTGGGATCGCGACAACGCGAAAAAGTATATTGGTTGTATATTTTACTCATTTTTTCACAGAGTTATAAGCGTTCAAAGTTTGAAGGTGTTAATGTTAAATTCATATTTCAAACTTTTATTAATATCTTCACAAAAAATAACACGAACGATATATATTTTTTTTTACAAGATACAGTGTAGAAACCCAAACATAATCCACCATTACTTTTGATTCTGAAAAATATTTTTAATTCTGAAAAATATTAATAAATTCATATTCATAAAAATTATGAATTATGACCTATATTAATTTTTACATAAAATGAATCCTAATGATGAAAAATATGGGTATGCAAATTTGCAGCTCATTCCAGTTATTAGTTTTCGAGATATAAATAAATCTTTCTTTTGGAGTGGTTTAGGGGGCCGTCTCTTATAAAGTTTTGCATGAGATAACGAATCAAATCTTAAAAAAAAAAATAAAGTTAATTTATTAACTTTGTTAAGTCAGTTAAGTTAACTTTGTTAGTTAAGTCATTAATCTTATAATTCATTCTTACCTGAAAGATTTCCGGTGCGAAACATTAAAATTTTACCTGTTTCTTAGAGGATCTTAATTTTATTTTTCTACGTTTACTGGTAACCCCATAACACATTTTTGATTATAACTCTATAAATACTAAAGATAAAGTATACAAACAGTATACTTTCCGCACTGCCAGACTCTCAGAAATTCGAATATGAAGTCAAAATTGGGTGTTGCTATTGATGAAATCAAAGTTGGCGCTCATTTTAATATGTAGATGACCCCTAATTCAAAATTCGATAACATTTTCAGAAAGTGCATTTAATTTCCTGTTGAATTATATCTGTTAGATGTTCCTGCGTCAATTAATAACGAAATTACAGCGGGTGTTGCGTTTTTCCCCCCCTTGACTGTACATAGGTTCGCTTCAGGCATTAGCTTCGCCTAGCATTTACGTTTGGTTTACATTCTTCTACTATTAATGTCTTGAATGAAGACTTTAAGCCATTTGTTGTAGAATGCGATGAATTTTACTCAAACAACGCGAACTTTTTGACATTTTATCGTTAATTTTATTTTCCAAACATATGTAAAGAAAGTATTGTAATCATGAAAAATTCGACTTTGAGATTTTGGTGTATGTATACATTTTGAGGTTCCCTGCGTTTATTTTTTCTACTTTTACTGTGATGTATGTACGCATATGTGTGTGTATGTGTATTAGGGAACACGATAGTGTCTAGACAGTTTGTTCGAATGAGCTGAAAGTCTGTACCTATGTTATAGGTCACCGTAGCACGAACTGCATAGATTTTGGTGAATCTAGCACTTATAGTTTATTTTACAGGGACACACACACACACACACACAAAAAAAAAAAAAAAAAAATTCTTTATGATTATGTTATATGGGCTGAAATTATTTAAAGTGCGATAGCGTCTAAATATCTTATTCGAATGACCTTTAAATTTATATAATGTTATAGGTCATCGTCGCACGAGCTGTATATATTTTGATGAATCTAGCACTTGTAGATTTTTACAAGAATTACAACGAAAAATTTTTTTTTATCATTATGACCTACGGGCTCAAATTATTAAAGTGTAATAGCGTTAACAACATGCTATCTGGGGAGGGGGAGGTTACTGAAAACCCTATTATAATTTTCTTTTTTGTGTATTTAACGACTTCTTTTATTTTAATGTATTTAAACAACCGCTAATCACTTAATGTTCAGAAAGTCGAATTGTGTCACTCCAGATTTTTTCTTATTTTGAATGAAGTAAACGATATTTTGTGTGTTTTGAATTTGCATATTTCGAGCTGATTTCTTGTATCCACAGCTTTCATGTGATAGCTCTGTCAACTACTGAGTTATTTGATTTTGAGGGGGGGGGGGGGCAATATTGGACACAGCTCTGAATTCATCCAAATTTGGAATGTGGAATGAACTATCAATTCATTTCACTGAAAATCCGATCGAAATACTTCAATGCAATATGAATCGCGACGATAGCTTCAACGTCCCCATATTCCTTGTCTATTTTTTCTGTATTTTCTCACTGGTGTTATTTATTTATTTATTTAATTATTATTTTTCACACGCTTGTGATAGTAAGTTTTTTTTTTTTTTTTCCATGCTATTTTCTATGGATTTTGGGCTTTTTCCTCCGTATTTTTTATTCTAAAATGCGGTGGAGTAAGTAAGATGAATTAGAGTTTTCCGTCAAATTTTGAGAAGAGATGCGCATTTTTTCGTAATGACATGAAAAATTTCTTCAGACACCTGTAAGAAACAATGGCTAGCCTTGTTATTTATCAGATTATCAACCGCACAAGGGGTTGGTTAAGTTTTGTTTACAAACAAAGACTCCTTTAAAATCAATTATATGTCACTGAAGGCGTTAAATATTTTAAAGTAATTTCTTTTAAATTTACGATAATTGTATATGTATATATATATATATATTTCGTTCTTTTAAAAATATTAATAAAAAAGAAAATACCTTTTTGCTAATTAAATAGGTATTTTCAATCAATTCGTATTTTATTTCGTCTTTTCTGAAAAAATACAAAGTACATCTTGAGCTGTCTAAATATAATTTTTCGAGTATAAAAATATTTCAATTAGAATTTTTCGTAACACAGTATCATGTACAGAAAAGAATTAATTGAAATATCGAACACTGGTTGTAGTTACAGCCTCTAAAATTAGGAACAGTACACAAAAATAACTGGAAAATGTTCTTTAATGTATCCAACACTTGTAATTTAAAGATTAAGGTGAGCGATCAAACACCATAACTTACAAAAATATGCAATGTTTTAGGAAGAAACAATCAAGCACGGCCCTTTAGTAGACTTAGGACGAAACAATCAAGCACGACCTTTTAATAGACGATAAGAAAGTAGGCACGAGTGAGGTATAATAGCAGAAATTCTGCTTTTATGCCTTGGAAAAATAATGTTTCATTATAATGAAAAGAAAAAGAATTCAAATACATTACAATCAATTTTAGAAGAAGAAATAATGAAAAGCTCTGCTACAATTTTTCCTTAGTTTATTTACTGACTTATTTACATACCACACACACACACACACACAACAGAAACAACGACAATAACAAAAACGAAATAGAAAATAGATTTTCTTTTTTTATTGAGGGAAAAAAAATCTCATTATAACGATGTTGCATCATGTTTTGGCTTTCATTTCAGGCTCATGAAAAATTACTAGAAGGTATTGCATGAAATTCTAATTCTAGAAATCTTAAGCTGAATATCATGGAAAAATATTTCGCTTTTATCAGAGAAGAACGGTTTACCCAAGCTCCCCAAATGGGCCAATTTTCCTAGATAACTACCCCTATTGATCTTGTTACGCGATCTTCTATTGACGTTTAATGATAACTGTTAAGTCGATGGCCTCCTAAAGTTCAAAGGTACTCAGTACTGTACTGAAAGAACGAAGGCAATTTATTCTCAATGACGTTCGTGATTAAAATTATCTGACATTGATGGTCATTTTTTTAAACATATACGTGGAACCAACTGCTCCCAAAATGGTGTGAGCCGCGGTAGCCCAGTCGGTAGAGCGCCAGTCTCGTAATTGGAAGATTGTGGGTTCGGTACTCGATCCGGCCAAAGACCGTCGTGTACACTAATGGTGGCTGGTGCACGTAAAATCTGTCGTGGCCGCAATGTCCTCCATTTTCCCATTAAAAATTATACCTCTGGGGGTCACCGAAGCGGGAGAGCCATCCCTTCCGTGGAGGATCAAAATTGTGATGGCATGTCTCCGGACCACCCATAGGGGTGTGTCCCAGACCGTCCCAATTGCCCATCTGCGCAGCACTAGTGCGACGTTAAACCCAACCATCCATCCATCCCAAAATGGTGTAACGGAAAAATGAAAGATTTTGCAGAAGCAAATTGCCCTCACCATCGCCGTATATATTTCTATTTTGCCGTTCATGTAACTCTTTACTATGTTTTATGCGTACTCGATTTTTTAAAAAACTTATTTGTCCAAATAAAACTTAAGTTGAAAAATCATTTTTCAACTTGCATTTGTGGCCCTAACGTATCTGTAAAACCTCATGAGTCCCTGCAAAGCAATCATTAGTGTTGCTCGTACCAATAACACTGCATATAAGTAACTCTGCAAAAAAAAAAAAAAAAAGTAATAAGTAATCGTACTAATAACACTGCTCGGCACGAAAATTGCCTTTGACACCATTTCAGCATACTCTTATGTAAAATGACTTCCTGAGTCCGAATAGGACGCCCATTTTGTCCTATCCCCCACCTTTTTTAGGAATGGCCCCCTATATTTATCATTTTCCGGTGATTTTATGGCTATAAATTTTATTTTTAGGAGGAGGGAGGATTATTTTAACCGTTAAATATCTTCTGAGGGGCTACAGAGTTGGAAAATTCTAAAACATAGACATTTGCAAGAAGGGAAAAATTTTGGGGGGGGGGGATTTGCCGCTAAAATTATGCATTACATATCTTATATTTTTACTTTCTTCTATATGTAATATAGAGAAAGTATTGGATTCGCGAAAATTTTCGACCTCCGTTTTTTGACGGATCTACACGTTTTGGGATGTCCTGAACACGAATTGATAGTTTTTAAAAAATGTCTGTCTGTGTGTCTGTCTGTCTGTGTGTCCGTCTGTCTGTCTGTGGTTTAGTGTTTTCACCGTATCTCACGAACCAATGAATGAAATTCAACCAAACTTGGTATATAGTTGGAACCTGACGGGGCATGGTGCTGATTAGATTTGGGGATCAATCGTCCAGCAGGTGGCGCTGTGATCGCAAAATTTCGTATGTTACACCGTATCTCACGAACCGATGAATGAAATTGAACCAAACTTGGTGTATAGTTGGACCCTGACATGGAAAGGGTCTGATTAGATTTTGGGATCAATCGCCCAGCAGATGGCGCTGTGATCGCATTTTATGTAAACTTTTAACATGGCAGCATAGGACAAAATTTCGTATAAATGTACATAATGAGCGTTATTTTAAACTTGTGATTGTAAAATTAATATGAATTATTGATAATAGTAGTAGTTAACTACGAAAAAAATTCTGTGCATGTGGGGGCACCGGTTCCCCCCCTGGGGGGAAGTACCCCCCCGGGGGGGGTAAATTTTCAAGATGGGTATCTTTCGAAAGATCTCGTCAATACCTTTTAAACGAATGGTTGAACTATAAATCTGTGACAATTTGAAACAAAGTTATCGATTTTTTTACTTTTAACAAAAAAAAAAAAAAAAAAATCGTATATATATATATATATTTTTTTTTTAACGAAACTTAACCAAACTTGGTATTTAGTTGGTCCCCGACATAAACTGGTGCTGATTACATTTAGGGATCAGTAGCTCAACAGGTGGCGCTGTGATCGCATTTTTTCTAAATTTTTAACATGGCAATATAGGACAAAATTTCGTATAAATGTACACAATGAGCGTTATTTTAAACTTGTGATTGTAAAATTAATATGAATTATTGATAATAGCAGTAGTTAACTACGAAAACAATTTTGTGCATGTGGGAGCACCGGATCCCCCCTGGGGGGAAAGTACCCCCCCGGGGGGGGGGGGGGTAAATTTTCAAGATGGGTATCTTTCGAAAGATCTCGTCAATACCTTTTAAACGAATGGTTGAACTATAAATCTGTGATAATTTAAAACAAAGTTATCGATTTTTTTTACTTTTAACAAAAAAAAAAAAAAAATTTTTTTTTTTTTTTTTTTTTTTTTTTTTTAAATATTGTTTCTGTTTGAATATGTATTACTTTTACAAAAAAAAAAAAAAAAAATCGTAATTTTTTTTTTTTTTTTTTTTTTTAATATTGTTACTGATTTAATATGTATATAGGAAAATATAGAAGAAAGTCTTGTGGTGGCCACAACACACTAGTTTTAATCTGTTATTAATATTATTTTTTAAACTTTATATATTTTTACTTTCTTCTATATGTAATATAGAGAAAGTATTGGATTCACGAAAGTTTTCGACCTCCGTTTTTTGATGGATCTACACGTTTTGGGATGTCCTGAACACGAATTGATAGTTTTTAAAAAATGTCTGTCTGTGTGTCTGTCTGTGTGTCTGTCTGTCTGTGGTTTAGTGTTTTCACCGTATCTCACGAACCAATGAATGAAATTCAACCAAACTTGGTATATAGTTGGACCCTGGCGGGGCATTGTGCTGATTAGATTTGGGGATCAATAGCCCATTAGGTGGCGCTGTGATCGCATTTTATGTAAATTTTTAGCATGGCAGTATAGGACAAATTTTCGTATTTTTCACCGTATCTCACGAACCAATGAATGAAATTCAACCAAACTTGGTATATAGTTGGAACCTGAAGGGGCATGGTGCTGATTAGATTTGGGGATCAATCGTCCAGCACGTGGCGCTGTGATCGCAAAATTTCGTATGTTACACCGTATCTCACGAACCGATGAATGAAATTGAACCAAACTTGGTGTATAGTTGGACCCTGACATGGAAAGGGTCTGATTAGATTTTGGGATCAATCGCCCAGCAGATGGCGCTGTGATCGCATTTTATGTAAACTTTTAACATGGCAGCATAGGACAAAATTTCGTATAAATGTACATAATGAGCGTTATTTTAAACTTGTGATTGTAAAATTAATATGAATTATTGATAATAGTAGTAGTTAACTACGGAAAAAATTTTGTGCATGTGGGGGCACCGGTTCCCCCCCTGGGGGGGGGGAAGTACCCCCCCGGGGAGGGTAAATTTTCAAGATGGGTATCTTTCGAAAGATCTTGTCAATACCTTTTAAACGAATGGTTGAACTATAAATCTGTGATAATTTAAAACAAAGTTATCGATTTTTTTTACTTTTAACAAAAAAAAAAAAAAAAAAAAAAAAAAAAAAAATCGTATTTTTTTTTTTTTTTTTTTTTTTTTTTTTTTTTAAATATTGTTACTGTTTGAATATGTATTACTTTTACCAAAAAAAAAAAAAATTAGAAAAAAATCGTAATTTTTTTTTTTTTTTTATATATATATTTTTTTTAATATTGTTACTGATTGAATATGTATATAGGAAAATATAGAAGAAAGTCATGTGGTGGCCACAACATACTAGTTTGTTTTTAGGTGTTAAATTAATTATTTTCCATTCTTCAAATCAAATTCATGGTCATAAAATTATCGAACAGGGAAAGAAATTGAGAGACGGGGTGGTGTATGTAGAAAACGGTGAATGACTGGGTAAAATGGGAGTCATATTCGGATTCAGGAGGTCATTTTACATATGAATCAGCAAGAATGGTATCAGATCTCGAATTTTTTTTTTTTTTTTTTTTTTTTTTGCAGAGCAGTGTAATCATAATGTTAATAATTTTATTGAAAACATGCTTTTGTGTATATGAATATATGTTATTTTCGTAATGTTCTGTGCAATATACAGGTATTAAAATAGGCTTTAAAAAAGTCTCTCTCATACACCAAAATAGTTTGAAATTTTATTGTGAATCCCTGTACACAAACCAGTAGTGCTTTACCTCTCAATTTCCAACGTCGAACGGATCACAGAGAACATATATTATTATTAGGCATATATTGAATATTTAGTGAAATTAGGGCTCACACAGAGAGATGACTCAGTCATTAATACTTTTAAACTTTGTTTAAAAATTTTAATAAATAAAAGGCGTTTCGGATTAATTTTTATTATTATTATTAAAGTATAAATGACATAGATGTTTTATATAAGGAAGAATTAAACGAGAACTTCTGTATCTGTAACTTGGGTGACAGAATTATTAATTTCGCAAACAAATGTTACATTTAGTTTATAAAATATTAGTATAACCTCAAACTTTATTACATTTTTTATTTACCCAATTGTGCATTACTCTTTAAAAGTTCTTCACTAGCACCTCAAAATAATATCACATTATGAAAAAGCAAGGGTATTTTGTTAAAGTTCCAATCTGCCTTTTCTTCATGAAATGGTTTGACCGTTTGAGTATAAATTTCAGATTCAAATACATGGGGAAGTCAACTTATGTTGAAAACAGAGTAATATCAGATCACGGTTCAAGCACTGCAACGAAGTTTTGAAAAGAAATTTCAGCAAAATTCTGAAAGTTCACCGTTAAATTATACGGTCAGTAACCCTTTTTCGAGAAAAAAGCCAGTACCCATATTTGTAAAAAAAAAAAAAAAAAAATTGTAAAATTCAGAGTGTCCACCATTTATTGAAGGGTCAATACGGTCAGTGACTTGGAACACTTTTTATCAGTTTCTGACCGCATTCGAGCAGTGAAATTTCTTTAGAAAGTATGATCAAACATTTTAGAACTCTGTTTTGGAATAATTGTTTTAAGGAATTTCTGTTGAATTACGCTGCTTGTTTATATATTTTTATATAAATTTCTGTATTTTGTATAGAATTTTCTAGAAACGAATATGATGTCGTCCCAAGGAATATTTTATCCTCTTTTAATCTGTATAAACCCTGAAGCCTGGATCGTATTTAGGACAGACGTATTTCATTTTATCACAAAGGCTGTTCCTCACAGATTGATTGGACAAATTTTAATGTCAAGGGAAATCTTTCATTTGGGCATTCACTTTTTTATCGCAGATTCATCTGTTTATTGGCTCCCCTCCCCAATCATGCTATTATTATGTAATAGTGATAAAAAAGGAGTAAATGTGAAATGGATTGACTACATGTGAGTGATAAGGGATGTGTTGAAATGGATGTTCCACGAATCAGTAAAAGCAGTGTTTGATGAAAAATCGTACAGATTATATCACAAACATACGATAAAGGGACCTATTTAGATCAAAAATTTTATTTTAATTCAAATTGTATAGCTCTTTTTTTTAGTTCCTCATCATACGGTATGGGGCATCATACGATACTGGCATGAATATCACTGACTACGAATTTTCCAATATAAACATTTCGTAAGTTATTTGAAATTTACGAATTTCTTAACATGTCAGAATAGGGCAAAATTTCATACAAGCGTCAATCTTGAGGATATTTTCATCGTAAAGGTGTCAGACCACTTTTGAAATATTATTTAGGATACTAACATGCATACCATAGAGTATGAATTTTCTAATTTAAGAAATTCGTAAGTTATTTGCAATTTACGATCCTCTTAAAATGGCAGAAGAATACAAAATTGAGGATAAACGGCCATTTTCAGGATCATAAATATATCAGACAACTTCAAAATAACATTTATGATACTTGTATGAACATGACTGATTACAAATATTCTAATAGGAAAATTTCGTAAGCTATTCGTTATTTAAGATTTTATCAACATAACAAAACTGAAAATTTTCCATATAAATATGCATTTTGAGGATTGTTGCATTGAAAATAGTAGCATGAAAACTGAACTACGAAACTTACCCTAATAAAATAAATTAATAGATTAGAATAAGATAAATATATCGAAGTGAACGGTGGACAGCCTATTAGGCGGGGATTTCATTCTGTCACTGCGTGTCAAGCGTTTTTTCAAATTCATTTTTCTTAAAATGATAACTATGTTAAGAGAATGTCCTGTTCTAGAAATTTATGAATGTATATATATGATGGGAAACTGAGCAGAGTCCACCTATGCCAACTAGTTTTTTTTTTTTTTTTTTTTTTTTTTTAAGACATTGCATTTATAACATGATGCCAAATATGTATTATTATAGCATGATGCATTTTTATAACATGATGTAAAAATAAATTTTACAAAAGAAACTAGTATGCTGTGGCCACCACAAGACTTTCTTCTATATTTTCCTATACAAATTCCCGCAGTAACAATATTACAATATTTAAAAAAAAAAAAAAAAAAAAAAAAACGATTTTTTTTCAAAGTTTTCTTTCGTTAAAAAAAATCGATAACTTTGTTTTAAATTATCACATATTTATAGTTCAACCATTCGTTTTAAAGATTTTGACGAGACCTTTCGAAAGATACCCATCTTGAAAATTTACCCCTCCCCCCCCCGGGGGGTACTTTCCCCTGAGGGGGGGGGGGAGCGATGACCGAGATTTTTTTTCCTAATTAACTACTACTATTATCAATAATTCATATTAATTTCACAATCACAGGTTAAGAATAACTCCCATTATGTAAATTTATACGAAATTTTGTCCCATACTGCCATGTTAAAAATTCAGAAAAAATACGATCACAGCACCACCTTTTGAGTGATTGATCCCCAAATCTAATCAGCCCTAGTTTATGTCAGGGGCCAACTAAATACCAAGTCTGGTTAAATTTCGTTAAAAAAATATATATATATATATATACGATTATTTTTCTGTTACTTTTTGTTAAAAGTAAAAAAAATCGATAACTTTGTTTTAAATTATCACAGATTTATAGTTCAACCATTCGTTTTAAAGGTATTGACGAGACCTTTCGAAAGATACCCATCTTGAAAATTTACTCCCCTCGAGGGGGGACTTCCCCCCCAGGGGGGCTCACGAGGCTCCTACGCATACAAAATTTTTTCCCCAGTTGACTACCTCTATTATAAATAATTCTTGTAAATTTCATAATGATTACTAAAAAATAATTCTCTTTATGCACATTTATACAAAATTTTGTCCTATATCACCATGTTAAAAATTTAGAAAAAGCGGGATGGCAACGCAACCTGTAAGACAATTTTTACCAAAAGTTGATAGGCACTAATTTATGTCAAGGTGCAACTACATACTAATTTGTATGAAATTCTGTGCAGTAGTTCCTGAGATACAGTTGCCACAAAATTTTGTCACACACACACACACACAGACAGACAGACAGACAGACAGACAGACAGACATTTTCTAAAAAGGGTCAAATCGTGTTCTACAGCTCTCAAAACGTGTAAATCCATCAAAAACCCGAGGTCGAAAATTTTTACGAATCCAATACTTTCTCTATATTACATATAGAAGAAAGTAAAAAGAAAAATTAGTCGTTTCTTGGTAATTTAAAAACCAACAAAAAAAATTAATCGTTTTTTAGTGATCAAGAAATATTTTGAAATTATTTTTGTGAATATATAATACCAAATAAACCCAGACTCCTGGTACCTTTTCCCTTTGTAAATTTATTTTACTTGTGTGACTAGAAAGGAAAATATTAAAATATTCATGACCATTTTAATCTTAAAAATTTTTTTAACTTTATGAATAATTTTATTTTGTAATATGTAAACTTAAAATTTAAATATTAAAGTAGTATGTATCTTTCTTATTCTCATGTGTTATGAATGTGAACATATCTTGAGTTTTAAAGAGCAATTGATTATATATATTGATATACATAAGTATATCAATTTCAAATTTCGCGAAAAATTTGCCTTTGTTATTTTATATTTGACAAGCGGACTATAAATTATAATTACCACACCATGTTTTATAATTCTGATCACATTTTCTCTTGGATTGTATTTCTGTGGGATTGCTCTTGATTAAATATAAAATATGCCGACATTAGCATTTTGCAGCATTATGTATCAATTTTTTTTTTTTTTTACTTTCTTCTATCTTCAATAGAAGAAAGTATTGGATTCGTAAAAATTTTCGATTTCGGGTTTTTGATGGATTTACACGTTTTGAGAGCTGTAGAACACGATTTTAACATTTTTAGAAAATGTCTGTCTGTCTGTCTGTCTGTCTGTCTGTGTGTGTGTGTGTGTGACAAAATTTTGTGGCAACTGTATCTCTGGAACTACTGCACAGAATTTCATACAAATTGGTATGTAGTTGCACCTTGACATAAATTAGTGCCTATCAACTTTTGGTAAAAATCGTCTTACAGGTTGCGTTGCCATCCCGTTTTTCTAAATTTTTAACAGGGTGATATACGGCAAAATTTTTCAAGATGGGTATCTTTCGAAAGGTCTCGTCAGTACCTTTAAAACGAATGGTTGAACTATAAATCTGTGATAATTTAAAACAAAGTTATCGATTTTTTTTACTTTTTACGAAAAAAAAAAACTTAGAAAAAAAATCTTTTTTTTTTTTTTTTTTTTCTCCCCTTAATTTTATCAAACTCCCACGGTTTCCGTGTTCTGACAAACTTAAACTTATTTTGCTTTTTTTCCCTAATTTTGTCAAAGTCCTACGGTTTCCGTGTCTTGACAAACTTTAACATATTTTTGCATTTTCCCCCTAATTTTGTCAAAGTCCCACGGTTTCCGTGTTTTGACAAACTTTGACAAAATTTTGGGTAAAATGTGAAAATTATTCTAAGTTTGTCAAAACACGGAAACCGTGGGACTTTGGCAAAATTGGGGGAAAAATGCAAAAATTTGTTTAAGTTTGTCAGAACACGGAAACCGTGGAAGTTTGATAGAATTAAGGGGAGAGAAAAAAAAAAGTGGGACTTTGACAAAATTTTGGGTAAAATGTGAAAATTTGATAAAGTCCCACTTTTTTTTTCCCCTCTCCCCTTAATTCTATACTTTTTTTTTTATAATTATTATTATTGTTACTGAGTGAATTTGTATAGGAAAAGATAGAAGAAAGTCTCGTGGTGGCCACAACATACTAGTTTTTTTAATTACGCCAAATACTGAAACCCATAGCCTAATGTTCACTGTATGAATTATCCAAACATTTTCATTTGGAAAAAAGTAATGTATATTAGAAAAATTTATTTCCGAAACAAATATTCCAATCCAGGCAAATTAAAGTTTGCGGTCTACATTCAAATTAACAAGTCAGGACCAATTGGGAATTACTTATGCAGGACTCTCTCAGGTAATCTCACCTAAAAATCCTACAAAATTCTGTAACGGGTTTTCCGCCATTTTCAGAAATAAGTCGGCCATACTGGATTTTTGGCAAACAGATACTAAAAAACTGTTAGACATAATACTTTTTTTTAAATCAAAATTCATGTAAACTAGTTGGCATAGGTGGACTCTGCTCAGTGCCCCATCATATTTATGTTCTCATAAATTTCTAGTGCGAGACATATTATAATCATGTTAAAAGAAATGAATTTGACCAAAGCTTGATACAGTGGCAGAATGAAATCCCCGCCTAATAGGCTATCCACCGTTCACTTCGACATATTTACCTTATTCTAATCTATTAATTTATTTTATCAGGGTCAATTCCGCTGTTTAGTTTTCATGCTAATATTTCCAATGCGATAATCCTCAAAATTCATATTTATATGGAAATTTTTCAATTTCGCTATGTTGATAAAATCGTAAATTACGAATAATTTACGAAATTTTCCTATTAGAACATTTGTATTCAATCATGTTCAAACAAATTTCATAAATGTAATTTTGAAGTTGTCTAATGCATTTGTGATCCTCAAAATCAAAATGGAAGTTTATGCTCAATTTTGCCTTATTCTCACATGTTAAGTAAATCGTAAATTTCAAATAACTTACGAATTTTTTAAATTGGAAAAACCATAGTCTATGATATTCATGCCAGTATCCTAAATAATATTTCGAAAATGGTTTGACATCTTTACGATGAAAATATCCCTCAAGATTGACGTTTATGTGAAATTTTGCTCTATTCTGCCATGTTAAGAAATTCGTAAATTTCCAATAACTTACGAAATTTTTATATTGGAAAATTCATAGTCATTAATATTCATGCCAGTGTATAATTCAAAAGTAGTCTGACATCTTTACGATGAAAATATCTCTAAAAATTGACGTTTATGTGAAATTTTGCCCTATACTGCCATGTTAAGAAATTCGTAAATTTCCAATAACTTGCGAAATTTTCAAAGTAGCACATTTATTGTTACTGATGTTCATTCCGGCATCAAAACTGATATTTTAAAACTGGTCTGACATTTTTACAGTAAAAAGTTTCCATTTAATGCACGTTTAAGTGAATTTTTGTCCTATTCTCCCATGTAAAGAAAATCGTAAATTTCTAATAACTTACGAAGTTTTTTAATTCGAATGTTGCAAATGAATAGGGTTCTTGCCAGTGTCGAAAGTAATATTTTAAAACTGATTTTAACCTCTCTGCGACAATTTGTTCTTGAGATATCGTGTACACAGACTAACAAACTAGCGGACTAACACACTAACAGACACCCATTTTGTCATTTTCGGATTCCTCACGCCTGAAAACGTGTAAAAAAGTCAAAAAACCGAGGTCGAAATTTTTCACGATTACCTGAGTTCCCCATACCTATAGTATGATGGGGAACTAAAAATCTGTTTTTAGATGTGAAATAACAAGTTTGTGTGTAACATTTTAGAAAAATAATTTTGGGTCTAAAATTGTATTTTTTCTAATTTTCGGTTCTGAAAACATGGTTTTTCCTCAATAACACTTAAACAACAAAATATTTTAAATAACGCATAAAAGCAAATATAAAGAATAATAAATATATAAATTAAACATATAATTAATTTGCATATAAACATTAATTAAATAATTAAATCGTCGCAAAAGAACATGAAATTATCTTTTCATTATCTTTCAATTATCTTCATCTTAGCGTTCTTGAAAATGTTATAGGAAGTTAATTCCCTATTTCCCAAAACTGTACATGCACACTTGACAACAGGTACTCGTTCCATACAGTAGTATGTAAACATCCAGTAAATTACAAATAATATGCGACCAGTACGTTACTTATACCTTAGTACCTTACCCATACGGAAGGAAAGATTTAAAACATCAAATGACGTGATCGTTTCAGAAAATAATGACGTATTTATAGACCAATATAATTTTCTGTCGAATAATAAAAACAATGCATTATAGTCTTGCTCTATTTCTAAGCAATTAAACTATTAAAAATGTACCTTCTGGCCGCATGATGCAATGTTAGTCAAACAGCCGGAGATGCGAACACTATTTAATCGTGCCAAAAGCGAATTAAAGCAGATTCAGATTCTTAATACTTTTGGAGAAGATATTACTATTTTAGCATTATTATTAATTATGCAAACAAAAGAATTATCAATAGTAATGGCTGACAAGAAAAGAAAGCACAATCATAATACAGAATTCGTCTTATACGAAACATCAACACAACATGCATGAATTAGAATGAATACATTTAAAGTACAAATTATGTTTGTTATTTGCACAAATATATCGTTATTTGTACAAATTATGTGCAAATGTTTGTATTAATGACTTAAGTAAATTCTACTAAAATTGAGAAATAAATTATTCGTCCCATTAAAGTAAGAAAAGAAATAATCTATTTAAAAAAAACTTTTAAAACCCAAATTCTTAATGTATCATATCACATAAATCTTTTCGAAGTTATGATTTTGCAAATTTTTTTGTATTAAGGTGAAATGATAAATTTCAGCGGAAAAGAATTTGTACTCTTTTATAAACCACGAAAGTCTAGGCGGTAAGGCAGTCGAAGATTCGATACATGCCTGACCGAGTTTCAAAAAGTTTATCTGAGGCATTTGATCCATTGACCGATGCATTGCTATGATTGGCCATTAATTATTGCTCTGGTTGTGCCATCTATCGGTCATTACAAACGTAAATATGCATAATTTTTAATTTTTTTTTTTTTTTTTTATAACTGCATAATTGTTTTAGAATTATAAAAATATGCATACAATGTTACTCCCTGCAAACAATTTTTTAATTTTGAGTTTTAAAAAATATTTTAGATATGTTTATGTACTACTTTGTGAATTTATCGATGAGTTAATTTTTATAAAACATTTTTATGTTTGAATACTAAATTTTTGCTTTAAATTTCAGCATTCCAACATAAAAAAAAGGCTTCTTAAAAAAACTCTTCAAAAATTCTTAGGATACTGTGTAGTCAACGAAAAATTTTCTTTTATCAATTGACATCTTTTCTACTAATTATCTGCAAAAATTAACACTCCGGACCTTCGAACGCTCGACCACAGCGTTACAAACATGGCGCTCTAATTACCTCAGCCACGGAGAGGCAAATGAAAAAGCTGATATTTACCTTAAAATGGAGGCGCATTTTTTATTAGCTTGAAATTCACAAACATACTGTGGTGAATGACAGTAAGTACATAAGAATTTGGAGAAAAGGAGGTGTATAGAAGAACAATTTCTAATAAAATTTCAAATGGGGCCACCATAACACAGCCAGCTCTTTGAACAACAATAAAATCAAAATGCTTCCTTTAAAAAGTTGTACCGGGAACACACTCACGCACAAGCATAAATACATTAATATACTACAAATAGATTTAATAATATGATGAAAAAAGTAAAATATTATGAATCATACTATATTTAAAATATAATGAAATATGTAAATACTGTTGTGTAAAATATTATGTAATATAATAAGAATCATACTATAACAATAAAGTTGTATGCTTTAACTGCCTGTGATTATTTACAGTGCAGTCGGCAATTACATTGAACATCGTGAAAGGTTATTAAAACTTTCTTTCTTAAAATGAATGAGTTAATTCACTATATCAAGTAGGAATTATTATTATTATTTTTTTTTTCAAATCGATTTGAGTTAACAATACAATTCTTTAAGCTAATTAGTAGCTTTAAATTTAAGCGAACTTGAGTTATCGATATTTATCGATACTTGAGTTATTTCTGCTCAATCAACCACTTGTAACTGGCAACATCGCTCTCCTTACAACGCATTTCTTCAGTAGCACGCAAGTGCAACGGCCATTGTAAAGTGATCGAGTTTATTAAATTCATTTCTATCAAAGTCATTAATAA
Source organism: Salticus scenicus (assembly GCA_963930645.1). Taxonomy (NCBI): domain Eukaryota; kingdom Metazoa; phylum Arthropoda; class Arachnida; order Araneae; family Salticidae; genus Salticus; species Salticus scenicus. The sequence goes on from OZ005654.1 coordinate 131,032,204, forward strand.
AATAAATACATTACTCAAATACGAGGGTCATTTTAAAGTAAGAACCGATTGCGCATCGTGTCCGCGTATCCTGTCAAGTGACGTCAGTTCAATGTCGGCCACCCTTTGCCAGTTTCTCACTACATCACCATTACGTTTCACGTCTCTGCCGGTGTTGATTGTATGGTTAAACTGCTTTGTTTGTCGCCATGTAAATCAGTAATCCCGCGGACTGTGAAGTTTATGGTGAAGGTGTAATGAATGATGGAAATTTGCGTAAATGGTGTAGGCTTTTTAATGAAGGAAAGACAAATGTCCATGATGAAGAATGATCTGGACGGCCTAATGTCCTGAATGAAGATTTGACACAAAAAGCTGATGAGGAAATTCGCCGAAACAGGCGCTTCACTATTGACGAGCTTCATCAGAAATTCCCACAAGTTTCAAGATCAGTAATTTATCACATTGTTACTGACACACTTCACTACAAAAAAATGTGCGCGAGATGGGTGCCGAAAATGTTGACAGAAGAATACAAAGCAAAGCTAATGGCACATTCTTTGTCCTCTTTGGAGCGTTATCACAAGAATGGTGACGAGTTTTTCAGTCACATTATGACTGGTTATAAAACGTGGATTGCGCACTACACTCCAAAGAGTAAACGTCAATCCAGTGAGCGGCATCATTGAAACTCTCCGACACAACCACGAAAATTCAAACGAGAAACTTCAACACTAAAACTTATGGCCACGGTTTTTTGGAACCGGAAAGGCATTCTTCTGTTAGACTTTTTGTCAAGAGGAACGACAGTAAATGCTGAGAGGTACTGTGAAACGTTATTAAAGCTTAGGCGCGCTAATCAAAATCGCCGGCGATGTTTTGCTTCACGATGGCGTTTTGCTTCACGGCATTTTGCCTCACGTTGCGGCAAAAACAAAGACGCAACTGGAAAATTTTCATTGGGATGTACTGGATCATCCAGCATACAGCCCTGACTTAGCACCATCAGACTTTCATCTGTTTCCAAAATTTAAGGAATTTGAAAGCGCTTTGAAAATGATGACAAGTTGAAAGGAACTGTTACTAACTGGTTTAACGGTCAGGCGGTAGAGTTCTTTGATGATGGGATCCAAAAGCTGGTGCCACGACTTTACAAATATTAATTTTGACTATGTTGAAAAGTGAAAAAATGTTCATATTTTAGATTGTAATACAATTTACGTTCATAAATAAAGTTTCTCTTACTCCATTGCAAAACGGTTCTTACTTAAAAAATGACCCTCGTACAAAAAATAACTCAAGTTTGAATGCATGATGTTAACTCATTCAATTTACTAAATTTAACTCAAGATGATAGGACACGTTTCTTCTAGGCAAATGAGTGAAAAATCACTCAAGTTGAGTTATTTTCATTCTTTCATTTTAAGAGAGTTCTTTTGTGTTATGTTATATGTGCTAAAAGACTCTAAATAAAACCCCGAGTTTTCGACCTCCAAGTCCCTTGGCTAAAGCTAGGGGGGAAAAAAATCTCGAATTTTTTGGATTTTTTCAATTTTTACTTGAATAACTCATAACTTTTAAGTTCTACAAAAAAGTTTTCATGCATCATTTATAAAAGGATAAATTTACAATAATGTGGTGAAAAAATTTCCTTCTAACCCTCTTAGTTTTAAAGATATAGCGTTTCAAACTAACGCTATTGTAACAGGTAATATTTTAAAATTTTCGATTTTTTTTTTTTTTCTCAATAACTTTTACCTGCGTCTTAAAGAAATGAACCATTTTTGTAGATTATTAAATTTGTTCTAATTTTCAAATTAAAAGGTTCCTTTTAACCTCTGAAAAATCTAAAATATATTTTTATTATAGATTTTTGAAATTGAGAACAGCAAAAGGCTTAGAACAATAAACCGTAATCATTTAATGAAAATTCTTTAATTTTCTATATAAAGTTGAATTTAAACTACTGTGAGACACCGTATAAGAAAAGTAAGCAATGGAAAACCTAACTGTCGTGTACCAAACTGCACAAAAGTTTAACAAGCTGAACAAAACTATATGTTTTTAAAATGAGACTTTAGTGTATAAAGATGCAAAATTATACAAAATATGTGACAATTTACAACCTTAAGTATTTGAGTTCATAAGTTCATATAGTCTGAATTAGAAGAAGCAGTGTTATAAGGATAACAGAATTCAAGCCACCCAAACATTTATCTATTGACGGATGATCTAAAGTGTTACAAAGATTCAAGGGAATGTCTTTTAAAATAATCAGAAGTTTTTACTATTATCTTCCTTTTCTCGTAGATCTTTTTTTTTTCTCTGCTACCAATTGCAGATAGAATTTTGTGGCCAATGTTTCCAAAGAAGATTATATATTCTCTACTTGTAGAATTGGAATCTCCCATTTTTTTTTAAGACGGTTTTTTACAGTTTTGACATCTGATCGACAGTTTCACTCAATTTGATAAAATAGCTGTCCTATATACCATTTCCATTCATTACTATTATTTTCAGATGACTATATATTATTTTCATTGCTTCATCAACGTTTGTTGCTGGTCATTTTTTTTTCTTTCTTATCTAAAACATTCTTTTATTAAACATCTGAATACCGTGTAGTGTACCGTGCTTTCACAGCAACTAAATTTGTATCTAAAAGTAACTAAATTCGCATTGGATCAAACGATCTACTAATTTTCTTCCAGTTCATCACAATGATTTGTATCTGCTGACAAAATATAGTTTTTTTTTTTTGTATCATTTTGCATACTTTGTAAACAGCGGTACGCTTAGCTTTTTAAATTTAGCTGGTTTTTTAATGAATTCTTCGGTTATGTTACGTTGCATTTGTTGAAGTTTAAAAATTTTGATCGATTTGATTTAGAAGGACGTTTAAGAACGTCCCATCACAGACTAAATCAGTTTTTTGATATTAGAATTTTTTTGACAAGCATTGTGACAACAATTTGATATCATTCTTTTAGTAACTGTTCACTGAGACGAATTTTTTCGCTCATTACTAGAATCTTAAAATATGGTAACTCCTGTCTTTTTACTATTACAACTTCACTTTATGTCAAACTCATTTTGCTAATGAATTCTCTTTTGCCGAGGAAGACAATGACACCGTAGCATTAATATTCGGATTTACTGTTACATTTACTTGCAAATTGTACTTATTAATTGTAACTGATATTTCCTTCCTAATTGACAACTATATTGAAATTGCACTCACTACATTTTACAAAATTAATATAGGATAATTACTTATTAATTAGGAACAAATTGATGAGGTTTTTTTTATCATAACGGAGAACTACTAACTTAAATACTTTGTAGCAACAGAGGCGCAGGTGATTAAGTTAAGCGCACTTTCTTTCTTTTTCTATCACCATCTGTTAGTTTAAAGTAGAATATTAACAATCAGTTAGCCAAACTGCTAACAACAATTCAACTGAATATTTATTTACCTTTATATCACATAAACTAATGTCTCATTACATCAATTACCAAAATGATGAGCTGAAATATTTTATTTGTTTCATTACATATTTTCAAAATTAGGGATTAATTTTGACGCTGTATTTCGAAAAATATAATATAAATGTTGTACATAAATAATAGCAATTATAAAAAATTATACATAAATTATTGAAAATTTACTGTCGCACTAGAAATCTATTTATATTATTTATTTATTTATTTATTTTTAGAACTCTTAAAAGAAGCATTATTAAGCGAAAACCTACTTTTCTTTTTCAGAATTTCAAAAATTTCGAAATATTTTCGTATCTTTGAAAATTTGTATCTAAAAAATCTAGGAGGGTGAAAAACAACCCCCCCCCTCCATACACACTATTCTAAATTTAGACATCTATAAATAATACATGAATTTTTTTTTTTTCTAGAACTTAAAAGTAATAAGTTATTCGGCAAAAAATTAGAAAAGTCCAAAAAATTCGAGGTATTTTGGCACTTCTAGAGTTACAGCCAAGGACCTTGGAAGCCGAAAATTGAAGCTTTCCTCTAGTCTTTTGGTACCTACAGCATACCACAAGAGTAAGTTTTTATGATCTTTTGTAAGCAACCTCTTTTTATCGGTACCTGCCAGCTGGACAATAAGGGCATCAAGGTAGAATTTTTAAACTTTTCTCACAATGTTCATATCTTTATTTTCAGTAAAACACTGCATAAAACTGTATCTAAAAGATAAATGAATTTATAATAGAAATCATAAATGTACTTGGGGGGGGGGGGGGGAGTTGTTTTGTGTTTTTATGGTGCAAGATCTAGGACATTCCAAGCCAAACTTTAACGTCTGGATTGGGGATCCCATTCAAAGATGTTGGGAAGGGGAAGGAAAAAGTAATGGAACGTCCTTAAATTGGCATAAGACCCTCGAACTGAATTGTTTCAAGCAGAATTGTGCAATAGTGAGAAAAATGCAAAGATGATTTAAGCTAGTATGCTATGCCTACCACAAAACGTTCTTCTATGTTTTCTTATACGAATTCACGCAGTAGGAGTTATTTATTAAAATTATTATTTAATAAAGTTATTTTCCACGAGAAATGTAGACTATTTTCATCTCAGAGAAGTGTAACATTGTGGACATTTATATGTAATTTTCTCCTATGATACCACACTAAAAAGTATGGGAAAAAAAAAAAAAAAAAAAAAAAAAAAAAACGGGATGACATTGCTACCCGTTAAGTAAATGATTCCCAAATGTAATTAGCACCAATTTAAGTGAAGGTTTAATTATCTATTAACTTCCGTTAAATTCTATTCATTGGTTCGTGGGTGGAATACAGCATCTACAATATTTTGGAATGAATCACACCATTTTGGGGGAATGATCAAATCTTGTTACGAACATGTAAACGTGTAAACCTATCGGAAACCAGAAGTTGAAAATTTTCACGAATCGAATACTTTCTTCTTACATATATAGTAGAATAATAAAAATAATAGTTAAATTACAGAATGAAATTGGTTGATATTACTATGAAGAGTAAGACTATAACCCTTATTCTTAAAAAGGGAGGACATTCTTAAAATAAGAAGTAAGGAAAATGTTCATACAATAATTAGAATTTTTTTTTGTTTATATTCCTATGCATATTTCTATATACTTTTATTTGATAAAAATCCTATATACTTCATCATAACCTTCTTCTTATTCTATTCTATTAATCAATATTTGTATATGTATAATACTACGTAGATGTAAGCCATATACATACTGAGGTAATTTGGATTTGGCAAAGAGATTTTTTTTCCCTCTTCAGTATGTTCCATTTTTGTTTTCAAAAATGCGTACAAATAACAGGTGCGGCAGTGAAACGGCCGATTTTGAAACCCTGGAAATAGTAAGTTACATTAGGAATCAGAAAACGAGAGTGGTGTCATCTGGACAACAAACCTTTGCCATTGACTCTGATAGCTGATATCGGTCTTCAGTTAAAAGGGCGTCGTGGACCAGTGAACAACGCGCTTTTGTTGTGAAGGCTTTTTACGAAAATAACGACAGCTACGTGGCCGCGCAGGGTGTATTTCGTGCTCATTACAATCTCCCACGTCATGTTCCAATTCCGTCGGCGCATGCTATCAAATTGTGGGTACAGAACTTTGAGGAAACGGGTAATGTGATGAGAAAGAGGGGTGGAAGTGCGAAACGCGTGTGCACACCAGATAATGATGTCATTTTCAAGTGATGGACATTTTGTGTCGGGACATGTCTGTGCAAGATGTGCAAGTTGTTCAGAAACATTCCTCACAAATTGCAAGCATTGTAAATTCATGTTGTAATTCTTTTATTTCGCTGTGAATAAATTTGTATCGCTGATGGAGGTTTCAAAATCGCCCATTTCACTGCCGCACCTGTTAGAATTTATTCAGAGTAAATAATTTATTAAAATGCTTTTTAAAAATAGAATAATATATAGATAGAAAATAAAATTAACGAACAATGTAAAAAAAAAAAAAAAAATCTATCGAGAAATTTGACGTAATTATTAGATAGAGGGTTTTCAACTAATTTCTAGATTATCTTGATATAAAACCAGAATATTACATAAATCTGGCATTATAGTTCATACGATTTATACATCTAAATGTTATTGCGTTGTTATTTGTGTAAAATCATTCAAAATAATAACGGTTGGTTGAGATCAAATAGTAAACTAAAAATAACTCCACCCTGTGAAACGTCTGTTTTTCTTTTTTCGTTTTCTCTGTATAAATGCTTTATCATTGCGTAGAAGAAAAATTGATTTCGTCAAAACATTAAAATATTATTTCAGTTGCAAATTCAGTATTCATGCATCAAGTGAAATATTATTTCAGTGAATCTTATTGAAAATGAAGATTTTTATGTTATTAAAAAAGAATGTTGAATTAGTTTTTATGCATGTAATATTGCTTTATATGTTTTTAAATTTTAAACTATAATGTAACTTTTTTTTTTTTTTTTACAGTAAGTGTTTAGATTTTTAAGGTAAGGTTTATAGATTTTACTTATTTAATATATTTATTCAATAATGTTTTAATGGTCAAGTTATTGTAAAAATTGTTGATGAATGTGGCAAAAGGAAGTAATGATGACGATGCGAAGTGGTGATAATGATGATGATAATAATAATAATGTATTATATATTTATTTTAGGAAATTTGATTATTAAGTTAAGATAAAGATACAGACATTAAAAATTATTGTAATAATTGTGAATTTTTAATTTTTTGGTTTTGTTACTTTTTACTTGCATTACCCGACTATTGTAGGTAATGGGAGTATTGCATTTGATCGTATGTAATCGTCGTTTTCCGGTCACTAATAGAGTTTGCCAAGTTTTGGTGAAAGTCGGTATCTCAAAAACGGTTCTAACGATTTTCTTGAAACTATTTTTAGACATCCCTTCGCATCTATTGCGTGATTATTACATGAAAATTAACAGTCGTCATGATTAAATTGGTCAGTTATAGATCTCAAAAACTGGTGTTCAAAAAAAAAAAAAAAAAAAAAAAAAACAGCTCTACATTTTTTTTTTTTTTTTTTTTTTAATAACTCGCTATGTAAATTCTGTTTTATACATCTTTACACAGTATCAGTTTTTTCTTACAGGAAAATTGTTAAGTCATTTTTATGTCTTCTGACCACATTATTTCCCAAAAGTGCGTATAATATGCGTTATAGTGGTTAATAGAAGTCATATTGTTATTAGGTTGTTACACACCAGATTTTTTTTTAAATGCAAGCAATAATTCTAAAGAAAAAAAAATCGTTTGTTTCATTTATTTTTTATTCTTTTAGAATAGTTTGGAGGATATTGTTTTCATTCTACAACAAAGATTAAACGTGTTTACAATTTTATTTCGTCTGCTTGTTTATGCATATTTTTATTCTCATAATATTTCCCCAAAACACTTTTTAAGTCACTTAAATTAAGTGTATTTCCCAGTCGCATCGTAATTACTTTCCAACATGATTGGAAGGTATAGAAAATGAACAACACAACTAAAAATGCAACTTCAGCAATTTCGCGCAACGAGTTCGAATATTTTTGTGTGAATCTGTAAATGAATAATTAATGTTAATTATATCATTTTCTATAGGAAACATTCATTTTACTTTTATTACTCGACTATCATAGGTAATAGAAGTATTGTATTCGGTCCAAAAATTCGATATCGAGTTTTTGCCCGAGGTCTCCTGAGTCCAAAAATGTAGTGTTTAGCAATCGGTCAGTATGTGTGCATGTGTGTGTGTGGATTTTTCTGACTATCATGTCTCCAAAACTAATAAAGATAGAATTACGAAACTTCAGAATTGAGACAGATTTTGTGTACAGATGATTTTTCCAACTTTTGGTGAAAATTGGAAAAACAAAAGTGGGATTTCGGGAAACGGAAGGGTCACCGTAAGTCCGTATCTCAAAAACAGCGCTAACGATTTTCTTTAAAGTTGCAATATAAACACTTTGTTAGATGCCCTTTAGTATGAATTAGTTAGTTAATTCAGGATATGATTTTAATAGCTCAATTTCAGGTCTCGCAAGTGCTTTCCTTTACAAATGGCTGAACGGATTTTTTTTCAAACTTTCGATCTTAACACCTTTTTAAATATCTTTTTGTGTGTCTTAATTGCTGTTTTCCGGTCAACATTTGAGTACGCTCAGTTTTGGTAAATATCCGTACCTTAAAAACGGCTCTAACGATTTTCTTGAAAATTGTTACATAAGCCTAGTTTAGAAATCCTTTGTCATATAATACATGGTTATTGCAGGAAAATTAAATCATCCTGATTAAGTAGGTCAGTTTTAGATCTCTGAAACTGGTGTTTGTAAAAATGGCTCTACCGATTTTTTTTCTTATTTTTTAAATCGCTAAGTGAACTCTGTTTTATATGTATTTACATGTGTATCAGCTTTTCCTTACCGGAAAATATTTAGGTGTCTACTTTTTTTTAGGTCAATTTTATCTCTACTGATTACATTATCTTCCAAAAGTGCATATAATGCGTGTAATAGTGGGTAATGAAAGTCGTGCGGTTGTTTCACACCAGATTTTTTAAAGAACACATGCATCCGTTTTTTAAAGAAACATATTTTTTTTTAAAGAACACATTAAACAATCCTTTCTTAAAGACCGAGATATAAAGTATATCAACAAGGTGTAATTATTTAGAGAAACTGGATTTCCCGCCAATTTCTCTAAATAAATATTCGTGTTTGATGAATAATATTTTTAAATGAAATTATGTTTCTTGTACAAAAAAAGAAAAGAAAAGAAACAAAAAATTTGAAAATACATAATTATTTTAACAATTTTCTCACGTCTGTTATTTAAAATACTTGCACTTTCGTTAAAATCAGCTATTCTTTTATTCAGAAAAATAAAACTAAATCAATGTTAAAAACGTCGAAATAAAACAAATAAAGAAGCATACTGCAGTTTCGGTAGCGTTAAGCATACCGTCATCCGCACAGAATAACAAGACGGATTATTGCTCCTATGTATAAACAGGGAAGCAGTTTTTAGAACCAGATTAACAGCCAATAGAACTGCGAGATTCTGGAGGTATTAACTAGTAGAAAATTGTGATATACAATGCTATAGAAATGGTAGGTGAAAATCAAGAAAATGTGGATTTTATGTAATTTTTAGCTTGATTTTCATCTATCATTTCTATATCTTTTTATTTACCAATTTCCTATTGGTTAATACTTCCAGAATCTTAAAATACTGTTGGCTGTTAATTTGGCTCTAGGATTTGTTTTCCTGTTTCTATACAGAAGCAATAATTAGTTTTGTTATTCTGCACTGATGACGGTAATCTTAATGCTACTGAAATAGCAATATGATTATTATTACTTTCTCTTACCCATAAGGTAGAGAAAGTATTGGTTTTGGGTCAAATTTTCGAACGCGAGTTTTTATAATATTTGCATATTCTGAGGTCCCCTGCATACGAAAATCATGTTTTTAGCAAATGGTCTGTGTGTATGTGTGTGTGTCTGTGTGTGTGTCTGTCTGTTATCAGCATATTTCAAAAACAAATTCTGGCAGAAAGTTCAAACTTGGTATTCTAAATGTGTATCATATAAGGATGCTACACTAAACTTTTCGTTAAGATCAAGCAAATGGTTCGTGTACAGGGACACTCAAAAGTATTCAAATACATTACGTCTATGGGATAAATTGCAGGTAAGTAGAGTTTAACATCTATAGACTGCACTAAACCAAATGAAACGAATATATATTTTTTGTAATAGAGATAGTCAACAGAGGAAAAAAAATTGTGTATGTAGGACCGTCGCCTGCCCTCCCTGGGTCCCCCCTTGAGGGGAGTAAATTTTCGTGATGGGTATCTTTCAAAAGAGCTAGCCAATACCTTTAAAACGAATGGTTGAACCATCGATCTGCGATAATTTAAAACAAAGTTATCGATTTTTTTTTTACTTTTAATGAAAAAAAAAAAAAACTTGGGGATTTTTTTTTTTTTTTAATATTGAGAATAAAATGGACTTTTTTTTTTTTTTTTTTTTTTTTTTTGATATTTAGTGTTATACTACTTCTCTAATATGGAAATCGTCTGCTTTATCACAAAAGATATATTTTTTAAATAATAATTTTAATAAATTATTTTTTAAAAACAGAATTATTTTTTAATAGCCGAATTAAATTCTATATACATATTGGTACATTAATGAAACGGGGGTTGAGAGGGGCGGGAGCCCCCCTCACACAGAACTAATTATCATATAAAACTCTTCCGAAGCCTAATTTGAATTGTTTAACACAGGTTAACATAACAGTACTCGTTATCTTACCTCTTAATCTGCAACCTGTATTTATAGTATTAAATTTCAGGGTTAGAGAAAGTCGTGTGAGTGACACACCAGATTATTTTATCTGCTTTCCTTTGCATTTTTAACGCTGGTGGATATTTACTTAATTATTTTTGTTCAGCGTAAAGTCAAGATTTTATATTCTTTTATTTAGTATGTCAGTTATGGAAGCTCTTTCAAAAAGGTTGTTAAAGTGAAGAGAAATATTACCTGAGAGTTGACAGTACAAATAGACAGTAAGTTTATATTATTATTTAAACATTTTTTCTAAATGTCTGGTGAGGCACTCCACGACTTTCTGTTACTCTAAATTTGAATGCTAAAAAGACAGATTTAGAAAAAGTTTCATTTAGCATCTAACAATCCTTGTGAATGGTCCTACTGCCCCCTTAAACGCCCCATTGAAATATAATACTTACATTCTTTAATTAATAATAATAATAATAATCTAATTAAAATTTAAAGTTCCTACTAAATTATTTAGACAGCTTTCTCCATACTCCCTCTTTGAAACGTACCAAACTTGGTAATTGTTTTCATTTGGAAACCTCATGTAATCTTCAAAACAACAAATTTGAACTTCCAGCAAATTTTTGCTTTTAAATTATGTTGATAACAAACATAGACAAAGATCAACTGTTAAAAAACTGATTTTCGTATTCAGGAGACTTCAAAACGCGTAATTAGAGCAAAACTTCAGTGTTAAAAATTTAACTTAAAAAATGTACTATTTGCTACATGGGTATGAAAAATAATTATCATTTCTAATCAATATTTCTTGATTTGGTAAAATTTAGTAAGGCATTTCCATCAATTTCATTCAATAGAAAAAAGGTATTCCCTTAATTTTGGTTAGCTATGTTGTCAATGAATTATATACAAGCCGCATAGTGTATCTAAACTTAGAAAAATAAGAAATACGCATTACACAGCTTGAAATGCGTTTTCAGCATCTTCCAAACACAATATTAATATTGCCTTTTTTTTTTTCGTACTGACCTGTAAGAAAATGGTGAATAATTTCCATACCATATCTTATACAAAACATTATTTTATGCATGAGAAATATATAGGTTCATTTTATTTTGTTTAATGCAATTTAAAGATGCCAAACTGCACCTACCAGAAATTTCGCTAATAGATGTAATGTTTTTGAATTATCTTGAATGTCCCTGTATACTAACAATTTACCCGATTTTAACAATATGTTTCAGGTAGCACCCGCATATGATATAAATTTAGAATACCAAGTTCGGCCTTTCTGCTAATATTCGTTCAAGAGTTATCCTGATAACAGACTCAGGCAAGACATATACACAAACCAAATGGTAAAAAAAACATGATGTTTGGATTCAAGGGACTTCAAATTGTGTAAATGTAGCAAAAACTGAATTTAAAAATTTTACTTCATTTTAATATTTTCTTTACCATGATGTGAGTAAAAAAAAAAAAAGGATATAAATAAATAAATAAAATGATAAGTAAATAAAATAATAAATAAATAGTTTATTATAATTTACAGCATTTTTATGAATACAGATTTAACTCTCAAGACAAATAATTAAATAAATAATAATAATAATTAAAATAATCTGGTGTGTCACTCACACGACTTTCTCTTACCCTGAAATTTAATACTATATATACAGGTTGCAGATTAAAAGGTAAGATAACGAGTACTGTTATGTAAACCTGTGTTAAACAATTCATATTAGGCTTCTGAAGAGTTTTATATGATAATTAATTCTGTGTGAGGGGGGATACCGTCCCCCTCAACCCCCCCCCCCGTTTCATTAATGCACCTACATTTATATAGAATTTAATTCGGTTATTGAAAAATAATTTATTAAAATTATTTAATAAAGAAGCATCAATAAACTGGCGTTGTAAAAATATTACTTACAAACTTTGAATAAACACCATAAAATGCAATAAACTCGCAACAATTGTTTCGGGTCGAAAAACACACGACCCTTCATCAGGCGAATAAAGTAAGCACGAGTGCTGCAGTCAAAGCGGCAACGCACAAAATCGTTTAAAATGAAAAGAAAAACTTTATAAAGTAGAAAATAAATATAGCTACTGGTGTGAGTAAAATTGTACAAGCAAACAAGAAAATAAATAAATGAGTGAGTTTAAAACATGTAACAATCTAAGGATAACAAAAATTAAACGAAAATCTAAGTTATGTGAGTAATTTCCAAGCATCAGAGAAGAAAGGAGTGGAAGAAATATCATTAAAAAGATTTTTCGAATTTTTAAATATGTAAAATGCTTCATGAATATCCAAATGGGAGGAACAGACAGGAGATGAAATTATGTTAGTTTTGGAAAAATCAAAACGATGACCTTGAGACCAGCAGTGGGAAGCAACAGAAGATTTGGTAATCTCTTCATTACGAACGTTCCGACGGTGCTCATTTATTCTGTATTTCAAACGCCTCCTAGTTTGACCAATATAACCTAAGTTGCAGGACGAACACGGAATTAAATAAATTCCAGAACGGTTTTCGGTGGGAATGGGATCCTTAAGAGAAGATAATTTAATTTTATTGACAGGTTTGTAAATAGCTTTGAAACCAAACGGTGAAAGAATTTTAGAGATTTTAAAAGAGAGTGAAGAATAAAAAGGTAAAACAACTGGGATGAGACTGTGATCGTTTAGTTTGGGAGCAGAACGTTTAGGATTCTTAAATTTATATAGAGCTTTATCGATGATAGATGGGTTATAGCCACGAGAGAGAGCAAGAGATTTTAAATAATTAATTTCTTTCGAAAGATTAGACGGATCAGAACAAATGTGTAAGGCACGATAAACATAAGTGTAAAAAGCAGACATTTTTTGTTGAGGGGCGTGGTTAGAGAGAGCATGCGGTGGCAAAGAGACCGAGAATGGTTTTCTAAAAACAGTAGTTGAGAAACAATCATTTTCTTTATTCACAAGAACGTCAAGGAAAGGCAAAGAGCAATCCTGTTCAACCTCAGAAGTGAATTGAATGCATGGGTCAATCGAATTGACCAAAGAAAGTAAATTGGACAAATCGACATCAGGGGAGACAAGAACGAAAGTGTCATCCACATACCTAAACCAGTGAGGAAATTTATATACACCGAAGAGTTTTTCTTCAAAATAGTGCATATAAATGTCGCAAAGTAAAGGAGAGAGAGGACTACCCATGGCCATACCATCATTTTGGGAGTAATAAGTACCATTAAAAATGAAGGCAGTTTGCCTGATACATAAATGAACTAAATTTACAAGTTCCTCAATTTCAATAGAAGAATAATGGAATTCACGTAGTCTTCTCTCTAAACAAACCAGAGCACCTTGAACCGGAACATTTGTAAAAAGTGATTTTACATCAAAAGAAATCATAGTATAGTTAGACGGAGAGATGCATTTAATTTTGTCCACAAAATCATACGAGTTCTTAACAGTATAAAGATTAGTAGTAGTTAGATGAGAAAGAGAGTTTGAAAGAAATCGAGCAAGATTATAAGAAGCCGTACCAATATTAGATACAATAGGCCGAAAGCAGAGAGTGGGCTTATGAACTTTCGGAAGTGCATAAAAACGGGCACAATTAGCAGCAGAAGGAATAACCATGCGCTTGGTATAATCATTAAGAATAACGGAATTTTTAACGTGGTATTTGACTTGATCAAGATGATCATTGGAAGGATCTTTTTTAAGTTTCGAATAGGGACCTGAAGTAAGTAAGGACTCAACATGGGAAATATAATCCGATTTGTTGAGTAGAACAGTTTGTCCTCCTTTATCAGCTCTTGTGACAATTAAATCGGGGGCGGAGTTTAATTCAGAGAGGGCGGATTTTTGAGAAGGAGTAAGGTTAGACTTTTGTGGATGATTATTGGTGGAAATAATGTTAGATAAAATGTAACGAAGAGATTCTAACTGGCCTGGAGAAATTTTACTATTTTTAAAGGAATTTTCAATGGGAGCGATCAAATCCGGAATGCAGGGTCTCGAAGTACGCGCAAAATTCAGACCCAAACTGAGCACGTCGCGTTGAATATTAGTCAGAACGTGCGAAGAGAGATTAACAACAGTATTCTGAGCAAGAGGAGAAATGGGAGAAGTAAAGGAGTTACGTTTAAGAAGATAATTAAATTTCTTATTTAAAAAATAAGAAATAAGAAATTTAAATAAGAAAAATTAAAAAATAAGAAATAAGAAATTTAAATAAGAAAAATTAAATAAGAAATTTAATTATCTTCTTAAACGTAACTCCTTTACTTCTCCCATTTCTCCTCTTGCTCAGAATACTGTTGTTAATCTCTCTTCGCACGTTCTGACTAATAGTCAACGCGACGTGCTCAGTTTGGGTCTGAATTTTGCGCGTACTTCGAGACCCTGCATTCCGGATTTGATCGCTCCCATTGAAAATTCCTTTAAAAATAGTAAAATTTCTCCAGGCCAGTTAGAATCTCTTCGTTACATTTTATCTAACATTATTTCCACCAATAATCATCCACAAAAGTCTAACCTTACTCCTTCTCAAAAATCCGCCCTCTCTGAATTAAACTCCGCCCCCGATTTAATTGTCACAAGAGCTGATAAAGGAGGACAAACTGTTCTACTCAACAAATCGGATTATATTTCCCATGTTGAGTCCTTACTTACTTCAGGTCCCTATTCGAAACTTAAAAAAGATCCTTCCAATGATCATCTTGATCAAGTCAAATACCACGTTAAAAATTCCGTTATTCTTAATGATTATACCAAGCGCATGGTTATTCCTTCTGCTGCTAATTGTGCCCGTTTTTATGCACTTCCGAAAGTTCATAAGCCCACTCTCTGCTTTCGGCCTATTGTATCTAATATTGGTACGGCTTCTTATAATCTTGCTCGATTTCTTTCAAACTCTCTTTCTCATCTAACTACTACTAATCTTTATACTGTTAAGAACTCGTATGATTTTGTGGACAAAATTAAATGCATCTCTCCGTCTAACTATACTATGATTTCTTTTGATGTAAAATCACTTTTTACAAATGTTCCGGTTCAAGGTGCTCTGGTTTGTTTAGAGAGAAGACTACGTGAATTCCATTATTCTTCTATTGAAATTGAGGAACTTGTAAATTTAGTTCATTTATGTATCAGGCAAACTGCCTTCATTTTTAATGGTACTTATTACTCCCAAAATGATGGTATGGCCATGGGTAGTCCTCTCTCTCCTTTACTTTGCGACATTTATATGCACTATTTTGAAGAAAAACTCTTCGGTGTATATAAATTTCCTCACTGGTTTAGGTATGTGGATGACACTTTCGTTCTTGTCTCCCCTGATGTCGATTTGTCCAATTTACTTTCTTTGGTCAATTCGATTGGCCCATGCATTCAATTCACTTCTGAGGTTGAACAGGATTGCTCTTTGCCTTTCCTTGACGTTCTTGTGAATAAAGAAAATGATTGTTTCTCAACTACTGTTTTTAGAAAACCATTCTCGGTCTCTTTGCCACCGCATGCTCTCTCTAACCACGCCCCTCAACAAAAAATGTCTGCTTTTTACACTTATGTTTATCGTGCCTTACACATTTGTTCTGATCCGTCTAATCTTTCGAAAGAAATTAATTATTTAAAATCTCTTGCTCTCTCTCGTGGCTATAACCCATCTATCATCGATAAAGCTCTATATAAATTTAAGAATCCTAAACGTTCTGCTCCCAAACTAAACGATCACAGTCTCATCCCAGTTGTTTTACCTTTTTATTCTTCACTCTCTTTTAAAATCTCTAAAATTCTTTCACCGTTTGGTTTCAAAGCTATTTACAAACCCGTCAATAAAATTAAATTATCTTCTCTTAAGGATCCCATTCCCACCGAAAACCGTTCTGGAATTTATTTAATTCCGTGTTCGTCCTGCAACTTAGGTTATATTGGTCAAACTAGGAGGCGTTTGAAATACAGAATAAATGAGCACCGTCGGAACGTTCGTAATGAAGAGATTACCAAATCTTCTGTTGCTTCCCACTGCTGGTCTCAAGGTCATCGTTTTGATTTTTCCAAAACTAACATAATTTCATCTCCTGTCTGTTCCTCCCATTTGGATATTCATGAAGCATTTTACATATTTAAAAATTCGAAAAATCTTGTTAATGATATTTCTTCCACTCCTTTCTTCTCTGATGCTTGGAAATTACTCACATAACTTAGATTTTCGTTTAATTTTTGTTATCCTTAGATTGTTACATGTTTTAAACTCACTCATTTATTTATTTTCTTGTTTGCTTGTACAATTTTACTCACACCAGTAGCTATATTTATTTTCTACTTTATAAAGTTTTTCTTTTCATTTTAAACGATTTTGTGCGTTGCCGCTTTGACTGCAGCACTCGTGCTTACTTTATTCGCCTGATGAAGGGTCGTGTGTTTTTCGACCCGAAACAATTGTTGCGAGTTTATTGCATTTTATGGTGTTTATTCAAAGTTTGTAAGTAATATATTAAAATTATTATTTAAAAAAATTATCTTTTATGATAATGCAGACGATTTAGATGTTCGAGAAGTAGTGTAACACCAAATATCCAAAAAAAAAAAAAAAAAAAAAAAATCCATTTCATTCTCAATATTAAAAAAAAAAAAAAAAAAAAAATTTTTTTCGTTAAAAGTAAAAAAAAAAAATCGATAACTTTGTTTTAAATTATCGCAGATCGATGGTTCAACCATTCGTTTTAAAAGTAATGGCGAGGTCTTTTGAAAGATACCGATCATGAAAATTTACTCCCCTCGAGGGGGGACTTCCCCCTCAGAGGGGGGGGGGGAGGCGAGGCTCCTACATACACAAAAAAATTTTTTCCCAGTTAACTATCTCTATTACAAAAAACATATACAGTAGCCGCCGCTTAATAAAATCACTGGTTAATAAAATCAGCCGCTTAATCTGGTCAAATTGCCAGGACCGGAATCAAATCAATACAAACTATTGTTGAAACCGCCGCTTAATAAAATCAGCATCGCCGGTTAATAAACTCAAAAGAAATATCCTCAGCAGCCAAAATTATATTTTATGCACACTAAAAAAAAATTTCATTTACATTGTATTTTTTTTTTTAATAAAAAAAAAAAAAATTAAAGTACCCGTTATCACTCATTGTCGAAAATTTTACACTTGCAGCATAGTTACAAATTAAATATTCCCATAACTTATCTCCCTAACAATTTCAAGGAACGTATTTTTCAAAGCGCAGTAATAAGTTACAAATTTGATTCGATTTACAAATGATATATATATATATATATATATATATATTGAAATACATTAATATAATCAGTGCAAAAATGTTTTTATGAAATTTAAAGATGACTCAACTTCAGTATCAAAACAATTCCTCGGATATATATATATATATATATATTTATTTATTTATTTATTAAAAGACAATTTCTAGTTCTTATTTTGAAATAGCTATAAATTAAGAGGTTCAAACGGAAAGATTTTAAATTTATGAAAAAAGCGTGATAATACTTTGGCTAAAATAAAATAATGATGATTTTCCTTGAAGAAAAGCGCATAGAAATTTGAAATGCGTTTAATTTACTGGTATATCGAAGGAATAATTAATTATTTATCAAAAATTAATTAATATTGTTTACTAATTCCATTATTCGTTACCTTTTGGAATTTCTTTCCAAATTCAGGGAAGTAATACCTTTTCCTTGAGTGCAGGAACGTTCGCCGGATATAAAAATCAGCCGCTTAATAAAATCACTTTGCCTCAGAACGAATGTGATTTTAATAAGCGGCGGGAACTGTATTCGGTTCATTTGGTTTTGTGCAGTCTATAGACGTTAAACTCTACTTACCTGCAATTTCCCCCATAGACGTAATGTAATGTATTAGAATTCTCTTGATTGTCCCTGTACACGAACCATTTGCTTGATCTTAACGAAAAGCTTACTGTAACATCCGTATATGATACACATTTAGAATACCAAGTTTGGAATGTCTGCTACTATTTGTTCTTGAGATATGCTGATAACAGACAGACACACACACAGACACACAGACCATTTGCTAAAAACATGATTTTCGTATTCAGGAGACCTCAAAACTTGTAAATATAACAAAATCTCACTTTCGAAAATTTGACCCAAAAACAATACTTTCTCTACCTTATGGGTGAGAGAAAGTAAAAATCTGGAGTGACTTCAGTCGATTTTCCGAACACTAAGCAATTAACGACTGCATAAATAAATTAAAGTAAAACAAATCGTTAAATAAACAAAAGTGAAAATTATAATAGAGTGTTTGAGTATTTTTCTCTATCGTTTAATTTAACACTATTGCCCTTCAAATAATTTGAGCCCATAGAACATACTGATAAATTTTCGTTGTGTCCCTGTAAAAATCTGTAAGGGCTATATTCACCAAAATCTATATAATACATGCGATGGTGACTTATATTATACCATGTGTATAAATTTTCAGTTCAATCAAATAAGGCGTTTAGACGCTATCTCACTTAAAAGAATTTGGGTCTATAGACCATGATAATAAAGAATATATCTTTGTGTTCCTGTAAAAAAAAACTTTGTAATAATTCATTGAAATCTGTACAGTTTACGCGACTATGACTTGTAATATGTGTATTAATTTCATCTCAATCAAATAAGGTTTTTAGACGCTTTCGCGTTTTAAAAAAATTGGGCTCATAGACCATAATGATAAAGAATTTTTCTTTGTGTCCCTGTAAAAAACCTATAAGTGCTAGATTTACCAAAATGTATACAATTCGTGTGACAGTGACTTATAACGTGTATATAAATTTTTAACTTCATCGAGTAAGGCGTTTAGACGCTATCGCACTTTTAAAAATTTGGGCCCATAGGCCATAACAATAAAAAATATTTTTTTGTGTCTCTGTAAAATATATATATGTAAGTGTTAGATTCACCAAAATCTGTACAATTCGTGTGACCATGACCTATAACATATGTATAAATTTTCAGTTTATTTGAATAAGGCGTTTAGATACTCGCACTTTAAATAATTTGGGCTCAAATGATAAAGCATTATTATCACACATAGTCTTTATCATTATCGCGATTTTTATACCATAATGATAAAGAATTTTTTTTCGTGTCCCTGTAAAAGAACTATAAGTGCTGGATTCACCAAAATCATCAGGGTTCGTGCTTTGGTGCCCTATAACATACGAACTAACTTTCAGCTCATTCGAACAAAACGTTTAGGCGCTATTGTGTTCAATCACACACATACATACACACACATACGTACATTATCGTAAAAGTAGTAAAAATGAACTCAGGGGACTGCAAAACGTATAGAAACACCAAAATCTCAAAGAAAGATTTTTGACATGATTACAATACTTTCCTTACATGTATGCTTGGAAAGTAGAAATCATGAAATAATATGTTAAATTTAAGTTGAATTCGTTACTTAGTACCTAATTTCATATTGCATTGAAGAGCGGAATCGACAATTACATTAAGGTAACCTCTAATTATATATCCCAGATCATGATTTGTGGTATATATGTTTTTAATAAAACAGATTTTTAGTATGACATATAGTGGAAGGTCGAGAGGAAATAAGATATTTTGACTTTATGAACTAATAAACTACTTACTTTATAAACAAATGTTCATACTGTATTAAGAGGAATATAGAAAATTTTGTTTTTAAAAGTAGAATTAAAATTAGCTTTCTTTGAAATTTTACTTATTTGTAACATTTTCTGACACATTTTAGAACGCTCCGATTCGGCTGTCAGTCTAACCATCTTTTCATATTCATGAAGTTTTAAAATTCCATAAAAATCTATGTATGTTAGTCAGATATAATTGATATACCGTAATATACTTTCCATTAAAAGTCACGCAGCCCAACTGGCTTGTATACAAATGACTCATAAAATAATTAAGATACATTAAATCTAAAAAGCGTATTTCTTATAAACAAATTTCAGTTTTTTGTTAAACCACGCTAAACAAATTAAATCAACCTAAATTTTTAAAAGGTTATTAAAAATGTTTAGGTGTTTAGAAGGTATAAGAAGTATTATAATTTACACTGATTCAATTACAGGTTCATACAAAAGTATTTACAAAAGATTTTTTAAGGGCTATTGATGGAGAGGAGATATATTTTCAGTTGTTGTTTGCTTCTTGAATACTTATCAATGACATGAAAATTATTTATGAGTCAATATTTATGACAGGATGGATAAAAGGATTTAGAAAATGGTTTATTGAATAATGAAAATATTTATGGCTATGAAAACGTGGACAGACTGACGGACGAACCAAAATAATTAACACTTCTAAAATTTATTAGAAAGGGTTAAAAGTAAGTAAATTATCCTCCAAACTATTCTTAAAGCATGAAGAACAAATTATATAAATAAGTAAAATTAATTTTCTTGAATACACACACACACACACACACAGATATATATATATATATATATATATATATATATATATAATAGAAATTATAATACATGTTTTCAGTCATATAAAAGTTGAAAGTATGTAACAAAAATAACTAAAGAAAAACTTACGAGAAAATTAATAAATGTGAAACAATTCATAAGTAAAACTTTCTGCAAAAACATAAAATAAATGATTTAAACTGTCAAAAAATGCCCCGTATGACTTGAGATAAACGTATATATATATATATATACATACATATATGCCTAATTTTCATACGTGTGTGCATAAACACAAAAGGAGAAAATAAGAGTTTTTAAATTTAATATATAAATTTAAAGCTAAACTTTCTTCTATTCTTATTAAGTAGATTTTTGAAGATAATAATTCTTAAAAATGAGTTATAAATAACGAAAACATTTTCGTTAATAAGAACAATTAAGAATTTAAATATTCTTACCTCAATACGAAGGAAAAGAATTAATCTTCAATACATTTTAATAATTTCTGATAACTTAAATGAAATAATAAATGAAGGTATTCCTGTATATCGTTTATTTTTCCTGTCTTATTCATTAAAAAAATGCTCTAGTTTCATTTGTACGTTTTAAAGATATACTTAATATTAGATCCTTTGTACCAGCTTAAAATTATTTTTTCTTCTTAATAAATCCCTTGCTTTACACTGAGCATACTTATGATGGCCATCAAGTAAGTCACAAAATTGGTTTGATTTTATCTTTGTGTTTTATCGTATCACACATGGTATATCCATTTACAAATTCACATGGCTTTACAACACATCACGTAATTTATACACCTTCCAGAAAGCGGTAAATAATTTACAAAGCTATCACTTGCAAAAAATTGGAGATTGGTCTTATCATTAAAAAAGAAAATGAAGTACTACGGCAAATAAAAAGTACTTGTAAAATATCAGTTAATGCATTGCCCAAAATTTGAATGTAAAGGTACAACACACATTTATTTAGTTTCTTTTCTCATAAAATTGTTATTGAGTACTGTAAAAAATCTTTGAATATATGTATATATATATATTGCAAGGTTTAAATTATATTGTTATAAAAAAAAAAAAAAAAAAAATCTGGAGTGACTCCACTCGACTTTCCGAACATTGAGTAATTAACAGTTTTGTAGATAAAGTAAAGAAAGAGGAGTTGTTAAACAAACAAAAGAGAGAAAACCATAATAGAGTGTTTGAGTATTTTTCTCCATATTTTACACGATGTTTTATTTAACGCTGCTAGATCATAATGATAAAGAATTTTTCGTTGTGCCCCTGTAAAAACCTATAAGTGCTAGACTCACCAAAATGCTTAGAGTTAGTGCAACAGTGATTTATAATATTCATATAAATTTTCAGCTCAATTGAATAAGGCGTTTAGATGCTATCGCATTTTTAAAAATTTAGCCCCATAGGCCATAATGATAAAGAATTTTTCTTCGTGTCCCTGTAAAAAAAAACTATAAGTGCTTGATTCTCCAAAATCTATACAGATTGAGTATCTGTGACCTATAATATGTGTATAAATTTTTTGCTCAATTGAATGAGGCGTTTAGATGCTATCGCCCTTTTAAGGTTTTGGTCCCATAGGCCATAATGACAAAGAATTTTTCTTTGTGTCCCTGTAAAAAAAAACTATAAGTGCTAGATTCACCAAAATCTATAGGGTTCGTACTATGGTGACTTACAGTATACGTACCAACTTTCAGCTTATTCGAACAAAGCGTTTAGACGCTAGCGTGTTCACTCACAGACATACACATACACACACACATACATACATCATCGCAAAAATAGTGAAAACGAACTCATTGGACCTCGAAACGTATAGAAACAACAAAATCTCAAATTCGAATTTTTGATATGATTACAATACTTTCCTCACTATAGTGTTCGGAAAGTTAAAAAAAAAAAAAGAAAAAAAAAAACTTGTACATGAATAATTTATTTTAGAGGTATATAATATACACTTCAACATATCATGTAAAAGTAAATGAAAAGTAAATCTGGGTCTAATCAAGTTAATGTGGGACTTAAAGGTTGGTATTTCATCCAAGATTCGTTTTCGTACACCCTCTCAAAAGAAAAAAAAAAAAAAAAAAAGAAAAGAAAAGAAATACTGTTCGATGTTTAGAGGGCACATTACATACATATTGATATATATATTTATATTTATACCTTTTCTTTAAAATTCATTCTAAATATAAAACGTTATTGATAATTTGAACAGGATACACTGCTCTGCATGAAAATCGGCCCCAATACCATTTTTGCAAATTCTTTTGTGTAATGATCTCCTTAATCCGAATATGACACTCATTTTGCCCTATAACCCACCGTTTTTTGGGGACTCCCTTTACTTTTATCATTTTTCGACTATTTTACGGCTATAAATTTGAATTATAGAGGGGGAAAGGATTAATTTAACTGCTAAATATCTACTGAGGGGCTGCAGAAGTGAAAAATTTTAAAACATGAACATTTGAAGCAAGGGAAATTTTAGGGGGGGGGGGGTTGCCACTGAAATTATGGATTACATTTATTATATTTTATTAATCATTTATTATTATTATTTACTATACATTATATATATATATATGTTTTAAAGTGTTGAAATAATTCTTTTTCCATTCTCCAAATCAAATTCATATCCGTAAAATTACCAAACAGTGATAAAAATTGGGCGGAGGGAGTGGCGTCCCGAGAAAACGGTGGAGGATTGGACAAAATGGGGGTCATATTAGAATTCAGGAGGTCATTTTACATAAGAATCAGCAAGAATGGTATCAGGACTCGAAAACATTTTTTTTTTTTTTCAAGCACAGTAATATTAGAAAATGAAAAAAAAAGTATACGAATTTAAAAATAAATTTTCAACGAATATGTTAAAAGGAAATACACAAAGTAATATATTTATAAACAAAACCTTTTTCTTAATACAATATGATATTAAATAAAGAACAATATTAACAGGTAGGCCATAAAATTATGCTGAGAAGCATGAAGTTAAACTTGTTAGTACAGTACATTACTGGCCATTAAAATTTTCCCACTAGGAAGGAATGCAAATAAAAAACATATTTGTTGGACACATGCATCACACTGGGAAAAACATTTAATTAAATTTTCAGGAAATTTGGACGTAATAAATGCAGCAATAACAGCACTTATCCGCCTAGGCATTGAAACGAACAGCAATTGGATGACATGTACAGATGCAGCACTCCATATAGCTTCAACCAAATGCCACAGCTCATCGATCGTGTTTACTGGAGAGTGGTGTCATGCCAGTCACTTGGCAACGATTGACCACATATTTTTAATTGGTACGAGTTCAGGGGAACGCGCTGGTCTGGTTGCAGCAACAGTTGAACACATTCTGTATCAAAGAAGGTCTGAACAACATGGACAACATACGGTCGTACATCGGCCTGCTTAAATATTATGTTACGAAGGCTTGGAACATAAGGTACAGCCACGAACCTTAACCTATCAGAAATTTAAAAGACCCTATTCAATGTGCCAGAAATGCAAACAGGAGGTGATCGAAATGTATATCCAATGGCCCCCATAGCATTACTCCAGGTGGTGGGGTGGGGGGGGGCAGTATAACGGTGTGCCTTTTCCACGATCCTATCAAATACGGATGCGGCCTACTTGATACTATAACAAAATTGTGATTCATCACACCATTCCTGCTTCCAGGTTCATCACTGATCACACAATAAAAATCATTCCTTTCTGATACAGCTTCTGGGTAGCTGAAATCATGGTCAAAGTTTATTGGTTCACCATCACTGAAGTGATGGTATGAGGTGCCATTGGATACACGTCTCGATTGCTGCCAGAGGTCTCTCACTGCTTTATTTCTCGAGATATACATCTCTAAATTTCCTGAAAATTTAATTAATCGTTCTTCTCACTATAATGTATGTGTCAAATAAACATCATTCTGTTTTTTGCATTTCTTCCTGATGTAGCAATTTTAATGGCCACTAACGTATCTATAATAATGTATTTAGACATTATTGGAATATTTGAATTATTGTTTTTATGTATATTTTAGTATTCTTTTCTCTTCGTCAACTCCTTCCTTGCTAAGAGTGTCATCAGAAGAATATTACTGAAAATGAATACAAAATTATGAAAAATAAAGGTATTTTAGATCAAAATTCAAAATCTAGGAGAAAGGCATGCTGCCTCCCCCTCCCCTCTTTTGCCCATAGCTGCCACTATTCATACTATTAGCAACATTTTGACACGGAGATTTTTAGTACATAAATAAACCAAGTGTAGTGTACATTACAGAATTTTCAATTAAATATTCATTTAGTATAATTTGTATAATATTCCAAGTGAAAGGTCGAAGAAACACCAAAATACTTCCACATACCCTGAATTTTCATTAAAAGGTAATAAGATAAGCCATTAACAACACATAAATTTGAATATAAATGAATTTCTTTGGAACAAAATTAAATTTACATTATTAATTTAGTTTTCATATATTTTATATGTATATAAGGTGATAAAATATTTTTTTATTTTTTAATTATTCTATTAAAATAAGGCCACACAAAAATGGTTATTAAAAAACAGTATTTTAGTTCTTAACTTTCCAATGTTTCTGGTAGTTTATATAAAGCTTTGTTTTATTTTATTTTTATTTTTTATAATTAAGTTTAACTTCTATATTATTCTATATTTTTCTTCTATATTTTTATTTTTACTTATATATATATATATATATATATATAAACTTTTCAATTATTTATTTTTAAGATTATTATTAGTTTAAACAATTACTATGATCAACCTGCAAAGCTACCAAAATCAAACCAAAACTGAAATAAAACATGACAATTAGAAATATATAACAGCATATTTGTATTCTAACGTTTTCAAGAGCTTGGTAGAATACAAAGCATGCAAAGTAATGTATTATTGTTGAAGCACTTTTTATGGGGTAGCCTGGGAATTTCAGTTCCTATTGCCCTGTCATAAATATAGCCCTGCGATGCAAACGATATCTTATACAGTCGAACCTCGTGAACGTGAACACTGTTAACGTGAATTACTTTTAACATGAACTGTTTCCACAATACCCATCAAAATAAAGATTAGTTCAGTTATATGAAGATTAGTTTCTGATAGCATGAACTACTGTTAACATGAACAAATTTTTTATCCCCCTTGAGATTCACGTTAACGAGGTTCGACTGTACTAACAAAAAAATATTGCAGAAAAATGTATCAAAATAGTGAATGATGATTAATAAAAATGTTATGCGTGTTTATGGTGCTTTCTTACAAAGATTTTATTTATTAACAAAGTATATTTTTAAGAAAAAAGCTGTTTAAATTCCATATTTTTTCTTTTGTGAATTTACTGTGAATGATTCGCTCACAACCAGCGTTTGTTCTTATTCTTTTTTTTTTTTTTTTTTTTTCTAATTTGTAACACTTTCCAACAAAGTTAAAAAGGTTTATGATTTCAGTTCCTCTGAATGCTCTCTGTCCATCTACCCGCTCTAAAATTTCTATGTACAATTTTAGAATACCTTGAAACTGATATATGTATTTCTGTGTATAACATGTTTCCTATTGAAAATGGTATACATATCACTACTGGTTTGTGTATAGGGATTTATAAAAGAATTTTGATACGCTGCAGTCTGTGAGAAGTATTCCTTTAAAGTATACTGTAATACCTTTATAATGCAGTCGAAACAAACGGGATTAACATACATTATACAAATTCGCAAACACTTTTTTTTTTAAATTCAATATAGTATGATTAGCATCACGGGCGTGCCTGGCGGGGGGGACAGGGGGGACGTGTCCCCCCCAAAAATTTCATATGCACAGGCGGTCCCCTCCAAAAATATTTCTAAACCCTCTAATTTTAAACTTAAAAGAAAGTTAAAATCTCTTTAAAGTGTGAGACTATTTCTCAAACCCCTCTAAATTTTGCGTGTGTGTGTGTGGGGGGGAGGCATTTAAAAAAAGATTTTTGCCATCATCGCACAGGAAAAGGAAATCTGCACTAAGTTTTTAAACCAGATATATGGGTATTGTCAGTCGATCTTATTCCAATTAAAACGTTTCTGGAATACCCCTGCCTTTCTTTTAGTGAAAACACAAAAAAACGTTTTGCCTGGTACAAAGAAAGCCTATGACACAATTATCGTTAATTATTAATCGTTCTTGGACCCTTGGAGATAATGGTTGTAATTCTTTATGCTTTTCCTGGATGACATCTGCAAGGAGTGTAGAAGAGAAGAATAAGTGTAGTCAAAGCCAGAGAATTCCAGCATGAGGGTCTTCTCTATCTTTTTCTTTCCCTATAATGAATGTTTGTTACTATCTTGGATAGCTTAAAAAATAATCAACACAAGTAGCTTGCTTTGTATTGAATGATTGATAGAAAAACGAAAATCTGGGAGGTCACTAATGATTACAAATAGGTTTTTAAATTGTCGGCATATTTTAAAGTAACCTCTTTTGACATGTCTAAGCTATTAACGAATTTAAATCACGGCAACTTTGACAGAAATATGGAAATAAATTGACTTAAATAGATTTATTTTTGGTTTGGTTTGGTTTTCACACGCTATGATAATTTTTTCCACATTAATGCTAATTAGACAGGTACTTACTAAATAGATTTAGGATGTTATACTTGATTATCAGAAAAAGGGAAACGCTTTAATTTTCGGAAAGCCAGCTTTGTGTGTTATCTGTTTAGTTTAAAGAACTTGTTTTTCTAAAACGCCAAAATTGTTGCATATGGTGTATCCCCCCCCCCCATGAATTTTAGCAGAGTGTGTAGTATGCTCGGTGTGTAGTTTTCCATTTTTTGTTTTGAAGCGAAGGAATTCCTGAATTT
This sequence comes from Salticus scenicus, assembly GCA_963930645.1. Taxonomy (NCBI): domain Eukaryota; kingdom Metazoa; phylum Arthropoda; class Arachnida; order Araneae; family Salticidae; genus Salticus; species Salticus scenicus. The sequence goes on from OZ005654.1 coordinate 131,059,875, forward strand.
TATGGATATGATATAAAAAAATCTTTTTAATACGTAATAATAAAATGAAGAGTTTATTGAAATGGGTAAATATGTGATAAAATCTAAACAGAAAATTTTTAAAACCCATTGGGAGCTTGACAGCGTTCTGAAAAATGATGAAAAAAAAAAAAAAAAGCATATAAATATGTGTATGTGTGTGTATTCAGTTAATTATCAACAATATGCGCATAGATTAAAAAAAAAAAAAAAAAAAAAGAGTCACTGGATGAAATTTATATTTGTTTGTATGTAGAAATAATTAATATTTAATAAGCCTGTTAATACTGACATTTAAAGCCCCTGCTATTGTGACACATGCACATCATTATGTCTGCTTAAATTTATTTTGACAAAGAATATTCTTCCACTTTGCACGTATCTCAGATAGGACCTGATTAACTTCATGTGAGGCCCGGGACACATATGCTTTCATGGGCCCCTTCACACTTTGCAATAATCAGCAAAAGTGCATACAATTGTACATGGGACTAACATGACAGATTTTTGCATTTTATGTTACTACTTTTTGTCGTTTTTAGGGGCAAGAAAGGCAAAAGGGCATTTTTCAGGGCCAGTTTTAGGGCCCCTTCTACTCAGGGCCCGGGGCACATGTCCCTACGTTAATCGGGCCCTGACCTCAGATGTCATGTCCCCCCCAATATTTTGAAGCCAGGCACGCCTATGATTAGCATTAAGATGTACAAGGTCACACAAAAATAATCGGATGTATTAATGGATGTAATCGAAAATTGCCCGAAGCGCAATGTCAGTTGTATTACGATTTTTAATACTTTTCAGCAAAAATTAAAAAAATGTTCGGTTTGTTCATCTGAGGCGCTCTAAGTTCGTTATTTTCTTTCTTTTTCTTTTTAGAATCTCTTGAAACTGAAATAAGGTATTAAATTTGACTATGGCATGCCTCTTGTTGAAAATGGTACAAACAACATTATTAGTTTGTGTAGAGAGATTCATAAAATGATTCCGATGCATTACGGTTTATACGACGCATTCCATTAAGGGTTTTTTTTTATCTCTTTACAATGATTAAAACATAATGAAATTAACATAGATAATTCAAATGCCATGTTTCTTAGGAGTATGCTATAACTCGTTTACCGGAATCCGACAAAATTATTCATATATAATTTGAGATATTAGTGTAAATTCCTCAATAAAAACTTTTAGTTTTATGATGTTTTTTTTTTTTTTTCTTTTTAGTGCACTATGAGGTCAATAAAGCAGCTATCACATGTACTCTCATACGGCCAGCAGTATCAGATACTTTCTCCTGAAACCACCTGAAACAGGTTTTTCGAGAGACAAACTCTCAAAAAGTTTCGTATGATAGTTTCCCTCTCCTACCTTTGTCAATGACGAACTTATGACTGACTAAATCTCCTACGCTAGATGTCAGCTTGTATTCAACCAATCGGAGTGCGAGAAAATCAGAGTGCGTTTAAAACATGAAATAGCGAGCGATTAGTCGCCAATTGTTAACGCCTTTTTGAATCAATTTCAGTCTTCAAAATAACCCTACTACCTGATGCTCGATTATTCGGAGAGGTATTAAGTATAGCTCAGAGGGTAGGATCATCCGTGTGATAACAGCTTAATACTATAAGGTTTAGTGCAGTATAAAGCTTAAGGTCAAATAGAGCTACCTAGTTTAACAATAGCGACAGTCTGGGATTGGTTCTTTGAATTCCTGAAATTTCTAAGAGTTAAAAATCAAGAAAGTGAACTGAGAGAAAAAATATACCGCATTCATCTAGAACGAATAAGTAGTCATTTTCTCAATCCTCAAACTAGAAATATAGATTTCCGAGTTACGCGTATAAGGTAAACAAATAACCTGAATAGACGAAATGATCGAGAATTTCTAGTCTATACAATTCTAGACGGTCAATCAATATTATGAATATTATGACTATCATCAATCCTTTGTAGTGCAAGAAATTCTCGCTTTATTTTTGTAGAATTGGGTCATTAACCAAAAATTATAGTTACTAAAGTTCGCCTCTTGTGTTCGCATTTATTTGGAGACATTTTTAAATAGGTTTGGCCTCGATAATACATACGCTCTAGAGTTTTAATAGGAGTTTCTAGAACTCGCTTTCAAAGGGGACTAGAATTTATAAGGAGGACAAGGAACTATTTTTACCAGAACCATAACTTAGATTCTAGATGGCAGTTAGAGAAATTTTTCTCAGTATGATTTAGATAAAAGCTCAGTTGTTACAGAGTTATTCATAGATTATTATTATAGCACATTTTTATATTTTGTTTCTCTTACTTAAATTTAAAATTTCCGATTGCGGAAAAAAAAAAAAAAAAGCTATATGATGCGTTAGGTATAGATTTTAGACGACATACAAGATTACACAAAGCAATCTTACAAGAAAAGAACTTTGAATAAACACCATAAAATGCAAGAATTTACAACGATCGTTTGGAGTCGAAAGAAAACATGACCCTTTTTCAAGTGATTTCTTCTTACATAGTTTAAAACAAAATATATTTTTGTATGTTCTTATGTTTTTGGATAATATACGGGCTACACAAAAGCAATTTCTAGTATACTTTTTCTTTAAAAGTCGAGTCATAATCTTTGAAAGATTTCTTCTGGTATAGTCAAAACAAAATATATTTTTGTGTGGCTTTGCTATTTTTAGAGAATGTACAGTCACTCCCCCAAAAAACGCCCCCCCCCCCACCTAATTTCGCCATAAGTTGTCGTAGAAACATGTGATTGGTACCAATCGATTTGTAATAACGTCTAGTTTATAATGGTATAGTTAGATTTTGCTTAAGGGGTCGTCGACATATTAAAACTGGCATCAACTTCCTTTTTTTCAATAGTAACCCCCATTTTTATAATTTATTTGAATTCTTTGGATCAAATCATCCCGGAAAATGGTATAGTTTATATATTTTACTAAATTTTTCATAGAGTTATAAGCTGTCAAAATATGAGGATGCTAATGTTAAATGAATGTGACAAACATTAATTCATATCTTCCAAAATAATTATGATATTCAAATTCTGTTTTTTTTATACGATAAAATGAAGTGACCCAAACATATTACATGCATATTTTTGATAAAAAAAACATTTTTTGAATTATGAAAATTATTAATAATTTCATATTTGAAAAAATTATGAATTATGACCTATGTTAATTTTTGCATAAATAGAACGGGCATCATCAAAAACATGGGTTTCCAAATTTACAGCTCGTTCCTAACATTATTTTATGAGTTACAGTGATATATCATTTTTTACTGCTGTTAGGGGGCCGTCACCTGTTATAATTTGTATCCTCTGTGAGTAAATATCTGTATATATTTTGACGAAAAACAATTTTAACTTATATTTTTGTTATTCTAATTGATTTCTAAGCAACATTTCGACGTTTATCATACAAATTGGCTAATTTTTATAAAATTATCGCAATGCAGACGAGAGATTGTGAAAGAATTCCATAAAAAAATGAAGCCCCGCCTCCATATTGCAGAAACAATATTAAAAAACTAGTTCGCATATTCGTATTTGACTCTATGTATAACACTGGTACGCATAAATGTCAATGGCATTTAATACATCGAATGCTGAAGACAAAATTTAAATGATTTAATTGCAAATATGTAAAAAAATTTTGTTTTATAATGTAAAATTTTAGAAAATTATGTAAAGGCGTGGCTTCCGTTGGGAAAAGGAATATACACAGCTGCCAATATTTTAATTTATTCCGGAGTAATTTCAGCCCCGCCTCTAATTCGTGCCACTTATTTTTTAAAAAGTATTTTGTCTTATTTTATCGAAATTATGTATTGAAGAAGTGGTGCGGAATAAAGGCGGGGCTAAAAGTACTCCGGAATAAATTAAAATACTGGCAGCTATGAATATACCCGATCCTGAAATGTCAAGTCTTTCTTCTGAAATGTTACATAACTTTTCCTAGTTTCTCACTGCTAAAATTCTATTTTAACTCAGATGTCCCTCTTATTTTTACTTGAATATTGTAGGGTTCGTACACCTCAAGTTAAATATCATAATTTTGGAAACGCGGTAAGGCGAAGATTATCGTTTGAAAGAGGAATACGCGTTTTTTTTTTTTTTTTTTTTTTTTAATTATTATAATTAACATTTAATAATTTGTATAAGATTTTTTCAAAAGAATTTTCTGTTTTAATTTTTGTTATGACATTTTCGCATTTGTTTACTGTACGTTTGCAAGCTTTGTGTTATTTAAATTTCATCGCATGACGTAACATAACATTAAATTTTTATTTAATGTTTTTTTAATACAAAATCAAACAGTGGAAGATTTTTTTTTTTTTTCATTGAATATATTATTGAAACAAAGCGCAATATTTTTTATTTTCGATTATTCTAATCACGGCGTAAAATTCACATTTATTATGGGAAAACTATTTAAAACAATGTAATACGTCTTATTACTTTTAAAGATATAGATTTTACACATTTAAAATTAAGAATTCAAGTACAGTAGACGACTGCAGAACGGGGAATATTCGTTCTAGGCAATAGGAAACTGTTTTTTCTATATCCATATTTATTTTCAATATACATAACAATTATACTCATTCTAGTGAAAGTATTTGGTTTATATAAATATGAATATAAGGAATATTCTTAAGAAACATCGTAAAACACGAATTGTGAAAGAAACGCTCACTGGAGGAGTTACAGATTTCCAAATGACGTGAAACTACGTCAGCAGTCGCGAAAATGTTAAATATTCTTTCTCAGATTTTAGTTTAAATCTTGTTATTTATATTTTTGTATATTATCTATTGTTGGTTTGTACGCCTAAAATTAAATGTAAAACTTTATAGTAACACTTTCATGCGGGGCTTACTGTATAAAATAAAAATATACCCAAAAAGAAGTAGATAATTCTTTTTCTTAAATATTAAACACTTTTTATTTTCTTTTTTTAACCGCTATTGATATTATTATCATTATTACTATTATTCTTTTAGCTTGGTATCTAGATTTTTGTAATTCAACATTGTAGGGTTTATATGATTCAAGCTATTTAATTTTCTTCGTGTGAAGTGATATATTTAACTATACAATGTTTAATAAATAGAAACCAATAAAAATCTTTTAATTCATAAACTAACAAAGAAAATTCGACGAATTAGAATCGTTTTTTATATTATAACTAACATTTCTGAACTTTTTTTCCAGTGTGAAATTTAATAAATAATATATATTGGGTGGTAGATCACGATTTATTTTTTCTAAATGTATAGACGGTCCTAACACATTTTCATGTGTAACTCTGTTTAGAATTGATTTAAAGTATATAAATAGGTAAGTTTTCCGAACTGCCTTGATCTCAGAAATCTGAATATGAGGTCAAAAATAGGGGTCGTCATTGTAAAAATGAAATTTATGCCTGTTTTAATATGTAGATAACCCCTTAAGCAAAATCTAACTATACCATTAAAAACTAGACGTTATTACAGATCGATAGGTACCAGCCGCATGTTTCTACGATAATTTACGACGAAATTAGGTGTGGGGGGGGCGTTTTTTGGGGGGGTGACTGTACATGGCTACATAGTAAAAGCAACCTATTGTATGCTTTTTCTGTAACAGTAAAGCTATGAAGATAACTTTTAGTAGTTTTAATTTCGCCTTATTGTGAACTGTTCTTTCAGGTGCAATTAACTATCTGGCTGGTATTATAGTTAAATTGGTCAATTTTAATCAAAAAGTTAAAATTTTGACTTGAATCGTCGGCTTTTCTTCCAGAGAATATCTTTAAATTATAGAACTTAGCACAAATTTTAGATAATTTTACAGAGACAGTGTTAGAACGATCTACGTTATGAAGGAAATTAAAAGATGTTTAGAAATAAGCGTACCGATTTACTCAAGAGACTTTACTTAAAATTTTCTCGCTATTCGAATGAGATATACATAAAAGTTCCTTAAAAATAGACATTTATTACAATGCATTACTATATATATATATATATATATATATATTTTACATTTGCTTAAACGTAAACATCGTGCTAAATGATAACAGATTATCGTGTGGCACATTAAATAAATATAAAGATAAAGAAATAGTAATATAAAAGTGTAATAATAATAAAAATAATAATAAAACTAACCTTAATATTTTTTATTAGAATCCATGTTTTTAACTTATTCAGATATCTTTGTTTTTCCAGATCGATTTTAAAGATAATTATTTGTTATAAAAATTATCATCTTATGGAATCGAAGCTTTGTCTTGGAAATTAACCGACCAAGGGAGGCAAAATAGTTGAATGAACACAGATGTCCATCAGAATAGCTATCTGAAATAGCTATCGGGAATATTCAGATGCTACCAGATAATGAACTGTCATCGACAGAGGCATGAAAGTGACCTCGACGAAAAATAGAAGGCACTTTGTGATGCAAAAACCTGACTATCAGATTAGAAATATGTATAGACTTTGATCAGTTTGGGCAAAAGAGACTTAAATTCGAGTAAATAAGAATTCCGTATCCTTTTGCGATCAATTATGTCTGCGAATTCCAAGTAAAAATTTTCTTATCAGTGGGAGAGAGAGTAAAAATACATCTATTTTTCCCACTTTCTTAGAAAAAAAAAAAAAAAAAAAACTTTTATTTTGAAGTAGTAGTAATAGTGATGATTATGATAATAATAATGACAACAACAACAACAGCAATATAATAAAAATAATTAGGGTTTACGCCAGCATTAGAAATTCAGTGGTCGAAAACGTCCACCTGATCATGATTTAGTGGTCCAAAATTATAAAATAATCAACAAATGCATGCAAAATATAAAAAAGTTCAATCCTTTTTATACATTTTTCCCCTACATATTCCCAACTAATCTCACCGATAGCTAAGGCCCATATTCTTCCATGGGGAAATTTGTTTCTACAATTACTTATTACCTGAAATGTAAAAAAAAAAAAAAAAAAAAAAACTGTTTTTATTTAGAAAAATTTCAATCGTTAAGTTAGAACTCGTTTTCAAAAAAAAAAAAAAAAAGATTTTTCAGATTTTATTTTCTAGCTAAAAAGTGCGAAAAATGCACACAAGTATTAATTTAACAGTTGTGAATTTTTTGAATGTGAAAATGGAAATAATAATAAATAGATAATAAATAATTGTGCAAACAAACTTTCCCATAGAATAACATGGGTTTTGACTGTTGGTAAAATTAGGTATTGTACGCTCTTAAGCTATTAACGATTTTCTGAAAATAAAAAAAAAAAAAAAAATAATAATAATAATAATAACGAAAATGGGAGATTGAAGCTTGTTTCAAATCTGATTTCGTTATCCAAAAGAAGTTTTTTTACTGACATTTTGTAAAAACGAATAATTTTTAATACTTTTATTATAATTCCCCCCTTTTTTTTTTCTTTCTTCTCTCTCTCTTTCTTTTTTTTTTTCTTATAATACTTTAGGCGACAAATTAGTCATATGTATATGTATATAATATATATATATATATATAAAAGCAAACTAACCAAGGATAAATGAAAATGAATCACAAAACACATGAGGACCTTCTTCAGGGGAGCTCCCCCTCCCCCCCCCCCCCGTATGTAGGGAATCAAATATGAGAAGTTTTACAAAACGTTGGCTATTTCGCCAAAAAACACGTTTCTAGCCCCCCGACTTCTCACAGATGGAATCAAGACCCTATATTTCCTTTTGCTGCATTTGCACATAGGTTTATAAATACTCTGTTCCAGTTTTATATTTAAAAATTCAAGTTTTATTTCATTTAATTTTTAAGATTTATCTTATATATATATATATATATATTTTTTTTTTTTTCTTCGATTTTTTATTTTTTATTTTTATTTATTTATTTTGTTATTTTTTTGTTTTATAATACTTTTGGCGACAAATTAGTCGCCCTTGAGTGCGATAGTTGTTGCTGCGTCCCCATGCATGAACTCTAATAATGATAATTATAATTATAACAAAAACAATAAATATACTTATTTAGTTTTTGTTTAGACATTAAAACTGGATTGTACATTTGATTTAACAATTACTTCTTCGAAAATTTGACAAATATCTAATGGGAAACAAGTATTAATTATTTGAAATCGATCGAAGATGCCTTTTTAGAATTCCGAAATTTTAATGAATTTCAGAGATATAAATTTATTTTTAATTCTAGTGAAAGCACTGAGAAAAATTCAAATTGGTGACAGATAGTGCAAATTTAAGAAAACAGTTGAAAATAAAATATTAAATTGAAATAATTCATTATTTATTACGCCATTTTCTTACTGAAATATAAAAGAACAAAAAGTAATGTTTAGCAATATTCAACAATGTTTTTAAATAATGTTATGAGAGAAAATTGTCTTAATATCTATAAAAACTTTTAACTTTAATTAATTTACAGTTTATTTTTAATTTTTGATGAAATACTCGTGAAAATAATTATATGATAGCAATGACTTTATTATTTGTTATGGAAATAGGGTACACTGTTAAAAAAAAAATGCAACTTTACTGCCAGAAATTCTCTGTAATTTGAGAAAATAGTCGTAAATTACGGAAAAATTACGTTGACAAACCGTATTTTTCTGTCACTACAGAGAATTTCTGGCAGCAAAGTTGCATTTTTTTTTTTAACAGTGAGGGTCGAAAGGGAATAAAAGAAATCTATTATACAGTGTAACTTCGTTAATGTAAACACGGTTAAAGTGAATTACTCTTAACCTGAACTGTTTCTATAATTCCCGTCATAAGGAAGATTAGTTATATGAAGATTAGTTACTGATAGCATGAACTACTGATAACATGAATCAATTTTTTATCCTCCTTGAGATTCACGTTAATGATATTGGACTGTATATCTTTAAAAATTTAATTTTTTCAGCAAACTAAATAAGTAAAGGAAAATAATATATATATATATATATATATATATATATATATATATATATATATATATATATATATATATATATATATAATGATGATCTATTAAGCATAGTAGAAGCAACAGATACAAGATCACTGAAACACCAATGACCAATAAAATTAAAAAAAATTTTATCAGTGGATGAAATACACTAATATAAAGAAACCAGATTTATTAATTAACAGCCTGCAAAACAAACGAATCAATAAAGTAACACAACAAATCTTAACTTAAAACCATAAACTTTATCAAAATTTATATAAAAAAAAAATAATTTAAGAAACTTAAGATAGGAAGAAAGGAGGCAGGCGGCAAGACTTGTGACTTGCCTGTGGGGTTAAACTAGTTTCACGCCGGCAACACTCACCCAGCCTGCCACGACCAGAATAGGACTCATATGGACTTAAAAAAGCAAAATTTCAAAGCAAATGAATAACAATGAAACCACGAAGCAACAATGAAATTCACTGACTGATTATAATGAAAATGTGAAAACAACAATGACAACCTAATTTGGATAGACCGTATTTAAAATTATTTTTGAATTTTAAAAAATGAAATGCTTCTGTGAGTAAAAACAACATGATATTTAGAAAAGGAAAAATAAAAAATTGTTACGTTAGTTAGTGGCCAATAAAAGTGAATCCAATTAGAGTGCTCTAATAAGACAGAGAAATAACGAACGGAATATTCTGGTCTAGAAATTTAAAAAAATCGATTTTTTTTTTCATATTTTGAAAGTTTAGACTTTCAAAAATATGATCCTAAAAGGATTTTTCAAAATTCGAATTATTTTCGGAGATTATTCGAATTATTTCGGAGATTTGATCGAATTATTTTCGAATTATTTTCGCTTCTGCTGCTTCAAAAGAAGGTAGAACAGCTCGATTAGCTGAAAGAACTTCTCAAGAGCTGAATTATGAGAAGGAGGAAGGCCCAATGTATGGATCTGGGATCGCCGATTGATGCAAAGTGAGTATAACATATTATTTTCAGAGTTATTCCATTAGAATTGTTTCCTAAACTTTAAACGCGTTTTTCTCGAAACTACTTTTTTTGAGGTGGTTGACATGATATTTCAAGTTCTACTGAACCGATTGCTTTGAAATTTGGTATATATCTTGTTTATACAACTCTCTATCGCGTCTGCCTTGGATTTAAAAAAATTTTGATTTTCAATATTTTTAAAAAATTCGAAAAGGTCGAAAAAAGTCGGGTAAAAAAAATTTTTTTTTTCAAGTCGGCGCCATTTTGTCATTTTTTTTTTTTTTTTTTTTTTAAAATGGTCAACCCGATAGCGACATCTTTATTAATGAAGAATTTGTTTGATTTTTTTGTTTTAGACAAAAGGTTGACTACAAGGGTTGAAATCATGTCAACCAGGACGCACCGTGTTTTTTGAAGCCCCCACTCCATCGGCCTGTATCTCGGCGAATTTTTTTTTTTTTTTTTTTTTTGTGATTTTTTTTTTTACATTCTCAAAATGTCAATAAAAAACATATAAAAAAATGGATAGTAAAAATGTTTTTCATTTTTTTTTATCTTACTTTAAAAAATGCCTAAAATTCAGGCTTCCAGACCAGAATGTTTATTTTCAATTGACAGTGCTTTGAAGATCCGTCCTTTTTTCCTTTCTAAAATATATTTCTAGAATCCGAGAAATAATTTCGTTAGCACGTTGTTTCTGAAATAAATTAACCACTTGGAATTTATAAAAGTATATTATTTCAAAATAACTCTAAAAGTAAATAAACGTTTCAATTATGTTTAAATTGGAGAGCTAATTATTCCATTCTCTCAACCATCAAAACCATTTTAATATCAAGGGCATATTCGAAAACAAGAAAATTATATTTCGAATTTTGTTCACCGTTAAAAAAGATATGATGATTTATTCATTTTAATATTTATTTTTTTCTGTGTTTGATAAATCAGATACTCCTTTGTTTTGTTTTGATTTTTTGGTTTATGATCTTTAAAGAAAGTGGAGAATAATTCTTAATAATTCTTATAATATTTAAGTAAAATATAACGGTAAATAGAGGTAAACAGGAAATTAATAACGAGTAACTGATTTTCAAGGCTGATTATATAAACACAGAGCTCATATTAATAGTGTTTCTTATTCGTGAAGTGAATTTTGAATTATATTATGTTAAATGTTAATTATATGAATGTATAATTTATCCAATGGTGTTGATAATGATTTTGCATAAAATTCATTGGGGTCAATTTCTTATTGTTTCATAGCTTAATGGGAGATTTTAAACTGGCTTATTTATTCAAGAGATTTTGCTAGTTTATGAGGAATTATGGGATTTTATTTTTATTGAAACAACGCGACAATGCTTTTGTACTTTACTTTAAAAATACTATACCAATCGCCATACTTCTTCAGTTTGACATCTAAGAAAAGATATGTAGTGTAATTTACTTTTAAAACACTTGCTTTGGTCATGTTTTCCTAAAATGAATAATTAATTATTAAAAATCAGGATTTAAAGTAAAACTCAATGTAAATCTGACAAAGTTAATTTTTTACTTTCTTCTATATGTAATACAGAGAAAGTATTGGATTCGTGAAAATTTACGAAGTCCGGTTTTCGATGGATTTACACGTTTTGGGATGTCCTGAACACGATTTGATAGTTTTTAGAAAATGTCTGTCTGTGTATGTGTGTATCACGAATTTTGTGGATGCTGTATCTCACGAACCAAGGACGAAATTTAACCAAACTTGGTATTTAGTTGGACCCTGACATAAACTAGGGCAGATTAGATTTGGGGACCAATCGCTCATCAGGTGGCACTATAATCGCATTTTTTTCTAAATTGTTAACATGGCAGTATAGGACAAAATTTCGTATAAATGTACATGATGAGAGATATTTTTAACTTTTGATTGTAAAATTAATATAAATTATTGATAATAGTAGTAGTTAACTAGGAAAAAATTTTGTGCATGCGGGGGCATCGCTTCCCCCCCCCCGGGGGGGAGTAAATTTTCAAGATGGGTATCTTTCGAAAGGTCTCGTCAATACCTTTAAAACGAATGGTTGAACTATAGATCTGTGATAATTTAAAACAAAGTTATAGATTTATTTATTTATTTATTTTATTTTATTTTTTTATTTATTTTTTTTATTTTTAACGAAAAAAAAAAAAAATAGTTTTTTTTTTTTTTTTTTTTTTTAAATATTGAGAATATAATGGACTTTATCGATATTTAGTGTTATACTACTTCTCTAATATGGAAATCGTCTGCATTATCATGGAAGATAATTTTTTTAAATAATATTTTTAATAAATTATTTTTGCTGAGTGAATTTGTATAGGAAAATATAGAAGAAAGTCATGTGGTGGCCACAACATACGAATTTTAAGTTAGACTAATGCACATGTATATATTGTTTGTTTGTTGTTTTAAAAATAACTATTTTTTCTGTGTATGTAACCTGAACTAATTTGCATTTGTTCTTATGCAACTGTATTGATATTTTATAATGGGATAGAAAATCATTAAAATTTTATTTTTAAATGCGGTAGCCCTTTGACAAATATAAGTAGTGATGTAAAATATTTATTACTACAATAGGAAAAATCTTTAAAAACCTGATTTTCAGATTTAGGTGACCCCAATATATATATAATTATAACAAAAACTCAGTTTTGAAAATTTGACCTTAAATCAATTTTTCTACTATATATGCATACAAGAAAGTAAAATAAATAAATAAAATAAATTACACTGATAAATTCCTTACGGTTGTCCCTAAAACAAATTATAATATGAGAAATTGTTTGAACACCACTAAAGTTATTAACATTTCAATATTAATATGGAATCGTGAGCCATGCTAATAAAAAAAAATTTCCATTATTCAAGATTAAACTCATAATTCTTAAAAAAAAAAAAAGGGGGGGGGGGGAAGAAAGAAAGAAAAAAGAAAGAAAAGGGAGAGAGAGAAAGGCAGAAAAGAAAAGAAATAACAATGTAAACATATGAAAGGGGACTTTCCCTAAAATATAAATTTTAAATGTCTTACCCAGCAATGATAACATTTTAATCTTGTCGTAAAATGATATTTCATAAAACATTATCCTTCCCGTCTTCATCATCAAAATTGAAATAATCATTCCCGTCTTCACAATATCAATCCCACAAAAAATCTCCAAGAATTTGCAAAGTAATGAAAATCACAATTATTCACACTACTTCAATGAATTTATAGAATATTTTAACTGATATATATATTGCGATCAAATCATCCGATATATCCAAAATGAAAAAAGCGGACATCGAGGAATTGAGCTATTATATATATTCTTGTATCTCAAAAAAAAAAAAAAAAAAAAAAAAAAGTTTTTGAAATCATGAGTTTCAATAATTTTCTAGAAAATAATTATAACAAACGTTCCTTACACGTTCATGCCATAAATTAATTTTTTTTCATTCAGTAGTTTGTTTGGAAAACATGATGGCGTTGTTTTTAAAATTTACGACGTTACAACCGAAATTACTAGAAAGCCTTTAACAAATAAAGAATTCTTATTTGCAAGCTTTCCGAGAATAGTCTTATTATTCTTGGATTCCAACAGAATGATAACGTTTAGCCTTTTCTTAAAACCAAAATAGAAGCAATTTTTTTAATAGCTTCAGTATACATGTGAATTGTGCTGTTTCAATTTTATTTGCTATTTTTTTTTCTTTTACTATAAGCCAATCGAATTGAAAGAAATATTGGGGATTAGTCAATAAGATATTAAAAAACGCTTGTTGTAAAAATATGTAAAAATTTTTTAAGAAAGTGTGGCTTGATTGTAGTGATGCCAGATGGTCGAAAATTATTTCCCGAAACAGGTCTTCAAATTTCCCCAAATCAGGGGTTTTAATCGAAAAAATCCCCAACTTGATTTCTACTAAAAAGGGAAAATAATTTTTTTTTCAGAAAAAAAAAAAAAAAAAAAAAAAAAAAAAGATATATATATATATATATATATATATATATATATCAAGCAGATTTAAGTGGATTTAAGCTCAGATTTTTTTCCAAATGAAGGCAATTTTTAAAAAGAATCCCCAAATAACAATAAAGCTATTGAAAATCCCTGGTCGTAGGGATAAATCATTACGTTGCCAACATATTGACAGAAAGTTGAACTCCCCAGATTTGTCCCCAAAAAAGTCCCCATAAACATTTGGTCCCCAAATTTGTCCCCAGAAGCCTCAAAAATCCCCAAAATGGAGACAAAAATCCCCAATCTGGCATCACTGCTTGATTGCTAAATTTCCAATAAACAAAGGGGGTACAGCGAAATCACAAGCATTAATGATTTTTAAGATTCTTATGATGTAAAAAGTTTCAAAGAAACTGAATTCATGTGCAAATTTAGGCTTACAAATTGTTTAGCTATATCAAATTCAGAATTATTATTCTTTCCCCCCAGCAATGCTTAGAAATGGCCATTTGTAGATTTATTATTTCCGGACGTAAATGATATCAATACAAAGAACCCTTAACGGGTTAAAAGTTTGTGACGCAGCACTGTACTTTATGGCTATAAGAATTAGAAATACGGGTCTTAAAAATAATGATATCAAATTTTCAGTGACGCTTTGATATTAATTAAATTATACATAGATTTTCATATTTGAATTTGCTTTTTCCTTTTATTTATATTTACAGTGTAAACGTTATTTTCAACATAAAATAATATATAGCATTTACTCATTGATACCTTTCCATTCACATATCTTATACTATGAAAGCATGTGTTTTAAAAGAAATTATATGAAATTCCAGTAACGCAGTGGTGTTACATTAAGTGATTTGTTTTTAAACTTCTCTGTAATTATTTTGTTTTGCATATTAAAGTATATGTGCACATTGAAATATTGCTTTTAATTTTCAAATACGCTGTCAAATATATCACTTTCATTAAGCTTATATTATGTACTGAAATATATTTATTTCAATGAATTATTCTATCTTTTGCGTCACACCATCCAAAACTGAAAAAAATTTCACATTTTTTTCTTTGCATCACGATATCTATTTGCATGCATTTTCAATTTATTTGGATGAAATGACACAAAGTAAACATTTCCATATATTTTACTTACAGTTTTGGATGGCGTGACGCAAAAGATAGAATAATTCATTGAAATAAATATATTTCAGTACATAATATAAGCTTGATGAAAGTGATATATTTGACAGCGTATTTGAAAATTAAAAGCAATATTTCAATGTGCACATATACTTTAATATGCAAAACAAAATAATTACAGAGAAGTTTAAAAACAAATCACTTAATGTAACACCACTGCGTTACTGGAATTTCATATAATTTCTTTTAAAACACATGCTTTCATAGTATAAGATATGTGAATGGAAAGGTATCAATGAGTAAATGCTATATATTATTTTATGTTAAAAATAACGTTTACACTGTAAATATAAATAAAAGGAGAAAGCAAATTCAAATAAGAAAATCTATGTATAATTTAATTAATATCAAAGCGTCACTGAAAATTTGATATCATTATTTTTAAGACCCGTATTTCTAATTCTTATAGCCATAAAGTACAGTGCTGCGTCACAAACTTTTAACCCGTTAAGGGTTTTTTGTAATGATATCATTACTTTTTAGGGGTTAATGATCAAAACGTAAAATTAAAGGAGCATGGTAATGAGTTATAACACTGTATTAAAAGTGTTGTTTTATAGGTCATACTCGAACAAAATAACAAACTAAATAAAATTTCAAAATTTTATAAAAAGTGATAAAAAAGATGGAAACATGCAACATTACAAAGGCATAATATAGTACATTTTAAAAATGACAAAAATTTCTTATTTATATTTATTTCTTATTATAATTTTTTAGGTATAGATTTGATTTAAAAGAGAAAAATAAATAATAATAGAAAAATCTTTAAAAAGTGAAAATTTTATACTGGTAAATATTTAAGTAGTATAGTTTGTTATGAATTTAATTAAAAGAAAAATCTTAATCTATTCAAAATTTTATTATAGCTTAACATTTTGTAATTTATATATTATATATACTAGAAACTTAATGAGCAAATTAATTATTTTCAAATTCTGTTTTAAGAATTTTTTCAACCCGTAGTTTAAGTGATTTATCACCTAATTTTGAAAAAATTACAAATATTTGCATATGATTATCATATTATTTGTCATTTTTATGAAAATAAAGGAAACATTTTTTGTTGTTGCAATCAACTCATTTAATATATATATTAAAAAAAGAAAAAAAAAAAAAAAAAAAAAAAAAATATATATATATATATATATATATATATATATATATTTTTTTTTTGTGTTTATTTTTGACGCTTCCCTATAGATGAAGCCAAAACGATTATTTGATATTCAGTATTTCAGATGGAAGAGAAGAAATTCGTCCGCGAATCTGCCGTATCACGGTATTTTCGGAGTAAAAAATAGTTCGATTTTTAAACTGAGTTGTAAAAAAAAACAAGAGTTTTCCTAGGGAAAAGGGAGATGTCAGGCACATCAGATAAAAGCGATTAATATCATATATAAATTAAACTAAATTCGCTCGAGCCATATTCGAGAAAAAATTCTTACACATATAGTCCGTCCATTTATAACTTAAATGAGCCAATTCATATCTCGAAATATATTGCACGCAGAAATGTAGCGATTTCAGGGTAGTATCAGACAGAAGGTGAAAGTCTATTTTGAAAATATCAGAACATAACCTCCCATATTTCCTGAGATATTAAGTGTCGGCTTTCAGCGGTTTCTTTGATCTTAAAATTCCTGTATATATAAGTGTCGCAGTTTTCGTTCGTTTTTCCGTTTCCGCTGAGTGTCGTGGCGTTCGTTTGTTTTTGCGCTTGCGTCACTGGAAAAACTGCCGTTTTTCATGATATATGTTTGTTTAAGCAGAATTTAAGAATGTGTTTAGTTTGATCAGTATACTAAGTTAAACCATACTGGCAGAAAGTGCTATAAATACCCCAAGAGTTATATATACGTATAAAGTCTTTTATATCAGAAAGGATTTGTGGAATGTGAGGCTATTAGAAGGTCAAAAAAATCATTTTAAAATTATATTATTCGAGAACTTTAGTGATGGCATAACTTAATTAAAGGGAATAGAGGTTACAATATTGATAGTAGAAGAGACAGATTTAAGGCACAAAGTATAAAGAAGCCGTAATTTTTGAATAGCTTCATCTGTAATAGATGAAGCTAACCACTATCAAAAGATGGCTTTATCCAGTAAAGCACCGTTTATATGTCTTACAAGGCATTGACGTAAAAGGACGTATAAATGTAAAGACGTATAATCGAAATTTTGATAACTTTTTTGATTTTTTATCGAAATTTTAATGTTTGATTTCTTATCGAAATTTTAATAACTTTTAATCAAAATTTTAATAGTTATTAAAAAGTGTCATCCAATTTGTTGTAATCAAAGTGTTATTAGTTAATAACACTTTGACTACATCAAACTGAATGACACTTTAGCCAAATTTATATGGAAATTCTAATTAATAAAGTTTCTTAAGTTAGTAAATGTATATTATACTTTTTTTAAAGATAATAATTAATTTAAATAAATAAATAAAAAAATAAAAAAGGGAGAAAAATTATACTATTAATGCATGACTGGGTACTATATTGAGTATTTCATTACATTTCTTAAGAACTATATGAGTACATTTTGAATATTGATTATATATATTGCGTATCTTTAATAATAAGCTTACGATTTATGTCTATACAAATAGTTATTTAATTTTAATAACATTAAAAATCTTTAATATTCGTCTGATTTGCTGCTCGTCTATGAGTATTAAAAATTCTGCTGTGAATTCAATTGATTCTTTGATCAGTATTCTTCGATCTTTCTTATGTTCCTCCATTTAAGATGCTTTCTAGAAAAAATCCGTCTTATTTAGAATGGAAAATAATGACATATCTTGAAAGTTTGCGAAATTTAGTAAAGTAGAAAAGACGTATAATCGATATTAGCGGCGTATAAAAGAAGAATTTTTGCATTAAAATGAATAAGAATGAATCGGGACTTCTCTAAAAGGATGTATAACTTTTTTATTTAACTACCACCAATAATTTTGAGAAGTAAAATTTGACATACATAATAGACGATTAATCTTCGATGTGATTAGGCAACTGTTGCTATAAAAATTTAATGGTGGATGTTGAATAAAAAGGCCCCAAATCTGGCAACACTGGTATAAATGTCAAAGACGTATAAACGAGAGACGTATAAACGGTGCCTTACTGTATTTGATTTCAGAGCTTAGTTAAACAGAATCGGAACAAGCATTAAAAGCATGGTTACACTGAGAAAAAATTCTGTAACTGACGTCTAGAACCTAAATTGTGGCTGTAATAAAAATAGTTCCATGTCATCCTTATAAATTCTAGTCCCTTTTGAAAGCGATTTCTAGAAACCCCTATTAGAATTCTAGAGCGTTTGCCTATATTATCGAGGTCAAACTTATTTTAAAATCTCTGCAAATAAATGCGAATACAAGAGGTGAGTTTTAGGAACTATAATCTTGATTTATGACCAAATTCTAGAAAATCAAGCTAGAATTTTTCGCAATACAAAGGATTCATAATATTCATAAAATTGTTTCGCCATATACTAGAAATCATTTCGTCTACTCAGGTTATTGGCGTGTCTTATACGCATAGATCGGGAATCTATATTTCTGATTTAGGGATTTAGTAAATGGCCACTTATTCGTTCTAGATGAAGGCAGTATATTTTTTTTATCAGTGTAGCAAAAATATAAAAATTTACATTTTTTGGGTAGGGGGATGACATAAACGCGCATGAGGAGATAAAGAGACAGTGAAATTTTTACCATAGACATTAGGGCTGAAGCCGTTTTCTGTGTGAGAGACAGGGATATCAAAAAAAGGAAGGTAGCTATTATTTTCTGTTTTATAAATAAATTGGATATCCTTCTCCATAGAATTTATAGTTCGTAAGACATGGTCAGTACTGTGAAGAGATATGTCAATTAGTTTGCCAATGTCATTAATGTACAGGTCCAAAAGGAGGAAAAATGTTTCTTAAAATATCATATGAATGTCAGTGAGAATTGTTGAAAGAAGGGAAACTCATGGCAAAGGATTGTCATAAAATTTTCCTTTGAATGAAATAGTAGTTTATAACAGAGAAATATGGGTGAGGAAAAGTAATTCTTGTATTTCGAAAAAAGTGAAGTGAAATTTTTAGTAATCTCTTTTCTATATACAGGAAAAAAAGCATCAGTTATTGGAGCATTATTGAAAAATGATTTCACCTGCAAAGATTTAGAAAATGACCACTTATTCGTTCTAGATGAAGGCAGTATATATTTTTTTTTTTCTCAGTGTAACAAAAACATAAAACTTACCATTTTTGGGGTAGGGGGATGACATAAACGCGCATGAGGAGATAAAGAGACAGTAAAATTTTTACCATAGACGTTAGGGCTGAAGCCGTTCTCAGTGTGAGAGACAGGGATATCAAAAAAAGGAAGGTAGCTATTATTTTCTGTTTTATAAATGAATTGGATATCCTTCTCCATAGAATTTATAGTTCGTAAGACATGGTCAGTACTGTGAAGAGATATGTCAATTAGTTTGCCAATGTCATTAATGTACAGGTCCAAAAGGAGAAAAAATGTTTCTTAAAATAATCCATATGAATGTCAGTGAGAATTGCTGAGAGAAGGGAAACTCATGGCAAAGGATTGTCATAAAATTTTCCTTTGAATGAAATAGTAGTTTATAATAGAGAAATATGGGTGAGGAAAAGTAATTCTTGTATTTCGAAAAAAGTGAAGTGAAATTTTTAGTAATCTCTTTTCTATATACAGGAAAAAGCATCAGTTATTGAAGCATTATTGAAAAATGATTTCACCTGCGAAGAAACCATATAGTAAGATTAGTGTGAGGGTAATTATAAATGTTTTTCGCGAAGTTGATGGCATTTTCAGAAAGAAAAGAAACAAAATTGTAATGAGACATTTAGCTAACCCATATCAAGCAGTACCAATATTAAAGATTATGGAACGGAAAGCGACATTACACAGTATTGCCAATTTTAGGAACTTTTTTATTCAATATCTACATTTAATTGTAATGTTTATCTAATCAAATCGAAGATTTGTCGTTTATCATGTGTATCAAATATCACTCATAAAAATTATTGGTGATTATTGAATAAAAATGTCCCTAAAATTGGCAATACTGATATTAGGTTTGTGGCCTTTAGGAAGTGAATAAAATCTGGCAAAGTTAGCTTTGGAAGGGATAAGATGAGGTTTATTTTAATCCAAAAACAATATTTTATAGCAGATTTGACTTTAGTTAATTCTTGTGTGAGAGAGTCACGGGAAAGTAGAATATCCGCACCATCATTGGTTAATTTGGAAATACAATGTAATGTTTCTAGTCTAAGATAAAAATCGGACTTTCCTTATCAGCTTTAGTGATAATATTGTTATTAGATTTGAAATATATCCAGGCGTTTTTATTCAAATGTGATAAGTTTAGGTTTAAAATGTTTAGAATTGAACTTAGCGTTACTAGAGATTAAATTGCGTAGGTTTTCCTTCTGTTGGTCAATAAGACGACAATTTTTCAAAGCTTTTTCAACGGGCATTTATTTGGTGGAAAGAATTTGATTTAGAAATAGCAAGATTTGAATTAAGTTCCATATATTCTTTTTCTTCCTGACGTCAACTAAAATAAAATCTGCTATAAAATCATGACCCTCATTTTTGGATTCAACTAAATCTCATCTTATCCCTTTCATAACTAACTGTGTCGAAAACCTAATTTCCTTTTCCGTCCCATAGTCTCTAATATCGGGACCGTTTCCAATGGTTCTAGGAAAAAACATCCCCCACAAAACTTTTCCTAGAAAGAACGTACCCTGGGAAAAACGTCCCCGGAAATAAATCGCAAAATTTTCGAAATTTCACACTTACATCTTGTAGGTCAAATTATTGACGAATTTTACTTATTGTTCAAAATTAAAAACGAAATTATAAAATATAAAAAATAAAAAAACGTAGTAAACTTTGGCCATCACAATTTTTTTTTCTATATCATTTTGTATAATCTTTTCAAAATTTCATTTGGGGCACAGTCGGTGGTCTTTCCTCCTTTCTAAGAGGCAATGCTTTGCTCCAGAAAGCTGTACAGCTCCCCCTCTCCCACTTCTACTCCTTCAAGTTTTTCTTAATTCGAATATATATATATATATATATATATATATATTGTTACGAAATTGTAAATAATTGTGTTTATTTTTGTATAAATTCTTTCAAAGAGGCTTAGTAAGTTGATAAAGTGCTAATTTTGTGCATTTCTAGTCGTTTTAGCGTTGAAATAGCCTTATTTTCCCTTAAAAACGCATTAAAAAGCTCCAGTAATGCACGTAATGGATTTGGCGCCAAATTTGGCGACTTTTTCCCACCTTGGCGATTTTTTTGGCGACCTTGGCGATTTTTTTGGCGACCTTGGCGAGAAAATCCTTATATGGGATATACCAAATATGGAAGCTGTAAGTTGATTGGTTGACCACTTTCTAGAGTTTTCTCGAAAAATCTGGGCTCCATGGAACAGCATATAAGGAGCGCTTCCTCGCCAAGGCAGTCAGTTCAGTTCAGATCTCAGCCAGCTTCGCTAGTGCTTGCATTGCTCTTAAGCCTCTTTGAGAGAGACTTGCTTCAAGTGTTATTGATATACAGTTTGTACTGTGGATTTGCTATTGACAGCTGTTGTTTAAGCTGTGTTTACTGTTTGAATTGAAGCTGATACTTGGTTTATAGACCTGCATTTTTCTGGAATTTTCTGTGAATAAATTACTGAATTTTTGTACGTTTGGCCTTTCATTCCCAGACAACTCACGAACCCCCAAGTACGCAACATTTCTGGTGCCAGGAGCGGGGATTGTCTGTGAATGGTGATAACGAGAGCTATGGAACAAGAAATGAAGAAATTTCTAGAAAGACTCACTGCTCAGATGAATGAGTTAAGATCTGGATTGATAGAGGAAATGAAAGCCGGACAGGAAAAGATGGAAGCATCGCAAAGAGAGTTGAAAGACGGTTTGACTGAAGAAATGAAGGTAGCACAAGAGAAAATGGAAACATCGCAAAGAGAGTTGAAAGACACTATGGGTGAAGTTCAGGAAGAAATTAAATCTAATCAAGATGAGATGAAGAGAGAGCTTTCAACGGTGAAAGAATCAATCGAGGGTAAATTAACGGTTATGGAAAACAGAATGGATGGAATAGAAGAGAAAGTTATAAAGATAGAAGAAAATTTTGAAGAGAAAGTTATAAAGATAGAAGAAAGTTTTGAAGAGAAAGTTTTGAAAGTGGAAAAGAATTTTGAAGAGAGATTTATGAAGATAGAAGAGAATTTTGAGGAGAAATTTAAAGAAAACTTTGATCAAGAGCTGAAAGGAAAGGTTTCAGAGATAGAAAGCAAGTTTAAGAGAATGGAGGAAGATCTTGAGAGAAAAATGAGAGAAGAGTGGAGCGGAGAGGTAATAGGGAATGAACTGCAGAGCAAGATTCGGCATCTCGAAGAAAAGTTAGAATCCAAGCCCCAGGAAACTGAAAAGAAAGAGAGAAGAAGCCAGAATCACGAATTTATTAAGCTATCTACCTACGACGGCAGTTCCTCCTGGCATGTATATAAGACGCAGTTCTCCATCGTGGCTGAAGCAAACGGCTGGGACTCTGTTGCAAAGACGGCTCATCTGGTAGGGTCGTTGCGGGGCGACGCCGCAGATATTCTGGAGACCCTTTCGAAGGAACAGCGATATGACTTCGATGCTGTAACCAGAGCACTAGAGCTACGTTTTGGAGCGAAATGGTCCAAAGAATATAGTCGACTCCAGCTAAGGTCCCGTCGCCAGAGACCAGGGGAAAGCTTACAAGAACTGGCATCAAACATCCAGAGGCTTTCACATTTGGCTTTCTCAGACTGTCATCCTGAAACACGCAATGATCTGGCTCTAGAATATTTCATTGATGCTGTCGAAGATCCAGATATTCAAAAAGCCCTCAGACTCTCCGGCGTGAAGGATGTGGAGTCAGCCTTGGTGTATGCCCTAAAGCTCGAGACTGCCCAACAAGCCTCCTGTAAACATCGCCAGAACAGCACAGCACACAAAGTGAACGGCTCTCAAGATGATCTTAAAGAGATTCACGAAATGATTGCCGAAATTAATAGAAGACTACGCATTCTTGAGAGGAAGAAAGAAGGGAAGACTCCAACAACTAAATGCTGGGGCTGTGGAAAAGACGGGCATATCAAACGAAGCTGCCCAGTAAGAACACCTAGTGAAGCAACCAAGAATGTCTCTGAAGTATGCCACCCAGAAGGAGCTCTTCGGGAAAATTCAGATGCATTCTTGCGGAAGCCTCCATCTGAAGATCATAAATACATCTCTAAAGCCGAGGATAAACACCAAAGAATAAAGCCAGTTGTTCGCCAAGTTACTGTCGCAACACCATCAGAACAAGATCCCGACCCATGGAGTGACGAAGAATTTAGAAAAGCCCAGATGGAAGATCCTGACGTAAAGCCTATATTACAACTGAAGGAGACGACCAGCAACAGACCTACCTGGCAGGATATTTCCAGATTTAGTCCCATTACGAAAAGTTATTGGGCACTTTGGGACTCTCTTCATATCAGAAACGGCGTATTATACAGAAAGTGGGAATCTGATGAAGGGAAAAGCTTCAGATGGCAGATAGTATTACCAAGATCAAAAATTCCAGCTGTTTTAGAACAACTGCATAGTAGCTCTACCGGAGGCCATTTTGGGGTAATGAAGACTCTGCAGAAAGTTCGGGAATGCTTCTACTGGTGCAAGGCAAAGGAGGATGTGGAGAAATGGTGTAAATCCTGTGATGCTTGTGCGGCACGTAAAGGCCCGCAGAAACGAAGTCGAGGAAGACTGCAACGGTATAACGTGGGAGCACCATTTGAACGGATTGCACTCGACATCTTGGGTCCTTTGCCACGAACCTCCAGTGGAAATAAATACATCCTCGTCGTGATGGACTATTTCACCATGTGGCCTGAGGCATATCCCATTCCCAATCAAGAGGCATGCACGGTCGCAGAGGTCCTAGTGCAGCAATGGGTGTCAAGGTACGGCACGCCCCTACAACTTCATACCGACCAAGGTAGGAACTTTACCTCTGATGTTTTCAAAGGACTGTGTGAACTACTCGGCATAGACAAAACCCGGACTACACCCTTACATCCCCAGTCGGATGGCATGGTCGAGAGGTTCAATCGTACCATCCGGAATAACCTCTCTCTTCTAGTATCAAGGAACCAGCAAGATTGGGACTTGAAGTTGCCATTGTTCCTGCTGGCTTATCGAAGTGCTGTCCATGAAACCACCGGCTATACTCCAGCCCCGATGCTGTTCGGACGTGAACTTCGTCTTCCTTGTGATCTCCTGGTTGGTTGTCCACCCGATGCGCCTTCATCGCCCGAGGAGTACATCCAAGATCTCCAGGCACGATTTGAGGACGTACACAACTTCGCTCGGGAGCGGATTAACATGGCAACGGAGAAAATGAAGACAAGGTACGATCTAAAGGCTACACAATATGAGTTCCAGGAAGGAGAGAAGGTCTGGTTGTGGAATCCTGTTCGACGCAAAGGACTCTCTCCCAAGTTACAGTGCAACTGGGACGGACCATACACAGTCTTAAAAAGGCTGAATGATGTAGTGGTGCGGATCACTAAAACACCTTCATCAAAACCGAAGGTGGTGCACTATAATAGGCTAGCCAAGTACCACAAGTAACGGTAAAATTAAAATTTAAAATGTGAATACTGGTAAAATTTGCGCATGCGTAATGTAAATATTTGTATATAAATATTTGAACATATTTGTGAATTTTGTAAATATTTCTCACTTGATTTGTATTTCTATTTTATCGTTATATGCAACTTAGTTTTTGTGTTTTAGATTGTGTAAATTTGTTTAGTTTCGCCTCTTGACCAAGGGTTGCACTGCCCGGGACGTGCAGTCCTTGGGAGGGGGGCAGTGTTACGAAATTGTAAATAATTGTGTTTATTTTTGTATAAATTCTTTCAAAGAGGCTTAGTAAGTTGATAAAGTGCTAATTTTGTGCATTTCTAGTCGTTTTAACGTTGAAATAGCCTTATTTTCCCTTAAAAACGCATTAAAAAGCTCCAGTAATGCACGTAATGGATTTGGCGCCAAATTTGGCGACTTTTTCCCACCTTGGCGATTTTTTTGGCGACCTTGGCGAGAAAATCCTTATATGGGATATACCAAATATGGAAGCTGTAAGTTGATTGGTTGACCACTTTCTAGAGTTTTCTCGAAAAATCTGGGCTCCATGGAACAGCATATAAGGAGCGCTTCCTCGCCAAGGCAGTCAGTTCAGTTCAGATCTCAGCCAGCTTCGCTAGTGCTTGCATTGCTCTTAAGCCTCTTTGAGAGAGACTTGCTTCAAGTGTTATTGATATACAGTTTGTACTGTGGATTTGCTATTGACAGCTGTTGTTTAAGCTGTGTTTACTGTTTGAATTGAAGCTGATACTTGGTTTATAGACCTGCATTTTTCTGGAATTTTCTGTGAATAAATTACTGAATTTTTGTACGTTTGGCCTTTCATTCCCAGACAACTCACGAACCCCCAAGTACGCAACAATATATATATTTAAATAAAAATATATTTCAGAGATAAGGAGTAACTTTTTCTGTTCCGGGCGCTCTGTTGTGTTCTTCATGTTAATGTCAAGGAAAAGATTCATACCACTTAAATATATATATATATATATATATGGCTTGAATGAAAAATGTTTCAGAACAATAATTTTATTTTGTGTTTGAAAATCTAAGACGGGAAATTAATAATATCATACAGAATAGCAGAATACAAAAAATCCAAAATCCTAAAGTTTCGTCTCTTAATTTGCATACAATCTATTAGCTCTAATTCTAACTTTTAAAATCCACTTACAACAATTTAACACCAAGGTTTTGATTACCGAATAGATTTGCTTTGCTCAAGAAAAAAAAAAAAAAAAAAAAAAAAAGTAAATAGTACGCAATGTTCGTTGTCAATATTAAGCTGGAATTTCTTTATATGATTCTGTTAAATATATACATCATAATGCGTGCACTTTTTCCACGCATATTATGTTGTAGTATGTTGTAATTACAGGTATAAATTACTTTCTATTTGCAACAATTTTAGTTTACTAAAGTATAATTCAAAGACTTACTTACTGTAGATCGTTATGTAAATTAAATTATTTTGTCTGGCAACATTACAACAGAATCAGTGATGCCAGATGGTCGAAAATTATTTCCCCAAACAGGTCTTCAAATTTTCCCAAATCAGGGTTTTTTTCGAAAAAATCCCCAACTTTTCTACTAAAAAGGGGAAAAAAAAAATCAACCATAGAAAGCTCAGAAAGCTCAGATTTTTCCCCAAATGAAGGCAATTTTTGAAAAAAAATCCCCAAATAACAATAAAGCTATTGAATGTCGCTAGTCGTAGGGATAAATCATTCCGCTGCCAACATTGACAGGAAGTTGAACTCCCCAGATTTGTCCCCAAAAATTTTAGAATCCCCCCAAAAAGTCCCCACAAACATTTGGTCCCCAAAATTGTCCCCAGAAGGCTCAAAAATCCCCAATCTTGCATCACTGAACAGAATTCTAAATCTATATATATAAACCAAGGGGGAGAGGGGGGGGGGGCAAAACGTAATTTCACAAAATCCTTCATATCTCAAACAAAAAAACAGATATCCGTAAAATTTTTGCTTTAAAATATAGCTAATACAAATGTCTAAAAATCGCTTTCTGGAATTTTTGAAATTCGGTCCCCAAGGGGGGCGGGGGGGGGGGCAAAACGTGATTTCACATGCGTAAAACGTGATTTCGGATAATCCTATATATCTCAAACAAAAAAAATAGATATACGTGAAATTTTTGCTCTAAAATATAGCTAATGCAACTATCTAAAAACCAATTTCTGGAATTTTAGAAATTCAGCCCCCTAGGTGGGGCAGCAAGGGGGGGGGGTTATGGGGCAAAAACAAATAGAAATACAGTTAGGCCGTTGAGAATTGGTACAGATAGGTTTAAGAGGCCTGCAAGTCGAATGGGGATATTTTCGAAAGTTTAAAGTTATTAGGAGGGGCGAGAAGGGGGAGGGGAGAGGGGGAGGCAAAAATATAAAAATAGAGTTAGATCGTTCAAAATTGGTTTAAAGAGGTTTTCGATACTTACAAATCAATTGCGGATATTTTTGAATTTGTAAAATTATTAAGAGGGGCGAGAAGGGGGGTGGGGCGGTAAGGGGGGCTATGGGCAAAAATAAATAGAAATACAGTTAGGCCGTTCAAAATTGGTACAGAGAGGTTTTAAAGGCCTGCAAGTCGAATGGGGATATTTTCGAAAGTGTAAAGTTATTAGGAGGGGCGAGAAGGGGGAGGGGAGAGGGAGGGGAGGGGGCAAAAAAATAAAAATACAGTTAGATCGTTCAAAATTGGTATATAGAGGTTTTCGATACTTACAAATCGATTGCGGATATTTTCGAATTTGTAAAATTATTAGGAGGGACGGTAAGGGAGTGGGGCGGTAAGGGGGGGGGGCTATGGGCAAAAAAAAAATAGAAATACAGTTAGGCCATTCAAAATTGGTACAGAGAGGTTTTAGAGGCCTGCAAATCGAATGGGGATATTTTCGAAAGTGTAAAGTTATTAGAAGGGCCGGGAAGGGGGGGGCAGAGAGGCAAAAAAAATAAATAGAGATAGATCATTCAAAATTGGTTAATCAAGGTTTTCGATACCTACAAATCGATTGCGGATATTTTTGAATTTTTTAAATTATTGGGAGGGGCTCGAAAGAGGGAGGGAGCGGAGGGGCAAAAAAATAAAAATAGAGATAGATCGTTCAAAACTGGTGCATAGAGGTTTTTGATACTTACAAATTGATTGCGGATATTTTCGAATTTGTAAAATTATTAGGGCGCTCATATATATGCATTCGCGCATGCGCATCGCGCACGGGTCTACGCTGCCGAAGGCAATGGGGACCCGGTGCGACATTTTTCCCGATCAGAGTTTTTTTTTTTTTTTTTTTTTTTTTTTTTCACATGATAAAAATTAATGCAATTTTGAGAATTCATTAATTATAATGATTCATTTAAAAATAGTGACCAGCGAAGCGGGCGTAGCCTGCTAGTGATATATAAAGTATCTTTCATTAGCAAAGTTCGATATCAGTGCGGCTTTCACAACTTGAGGAACCTCCCACAAAATATTTGAAGGCATCTCTTACTCAAAAAAAAAAAAAACGTTTTTTAATAATTCACTTTTAGCAGGACCACAATGCATGTTGTGCAAGTTTTACATAATTTTTCGTTCTCTTATTTTTGTACGAATGCATACTCTGGTTATTTACAAATTTATTTTGTTTTCAAGTGTTATTTCGAAATAATGTAATCGTAATGCTTTTGTTTATCTTTTAATTGCGTGAGTTCAATCATTAGTAAATAGAGCTGTTTTATGTCTGAAGTTTACACAAAAATAAAAGTATAATTATTGTAAACGCAGTCTTACTCTTTTGATTACATAAGTAAACGAGGCATTCAACCTTTTGTTGAATAGATATTTTTGAAAAGTGCTAGATTAATTAATGATTTGTATGTTTGCTTTTGTTTTACTTTCTTAAGAAATGTTGATACACAATAAAAGAACATGAAATAGCAAATGCCAAAAAATGCTAAAAAAAAATTTAACGTTTCTTTTAGTCTAAATAATTAAGTACGATCATTTATCAGGTGATAAAACATGGGTACGAGTTCAGCTTGAAAGTTGCAATGGGCATGTGTGTACTTTAATATTTTGAAAATTCTGATTTCAGTTTTGCGCAAGAGTACAATACTTTTTTAATTACTATTATTCAAGTATAGATGCCAAGTGTTTTAAGCCAAGTTTATAGATGCCAAGTATCTTTTTATATGGTTTGTAGCAGTTTTCAGTAATTAAAAACAGGGTCCTGCTGAGAGTAAATTATTATAAATGCAATGTATTTATTTACTGAGTAGAGTTTTTTTACTTTCAAACATTTTGCGGGAAAACCCCCATGTTGTTAGCGCCGTCACTCATACAGAACTTTCCTATTGAATATATTAGAATATATATCATTTATAATTTTGTTGTAGTGATGCTACATAAAATAATTTGATTTATAAAACGATCTACAGTCACTAAATCTTTGAATTGTACAGGATGATTATGATTAAAGTTACGATTTCAAAACGCTATAATTTTAAAACTACCCATCAAAGCGATTTGATATTTTACCAGAGCAATCGAGAGGCAATGAAATTTTGTTTGGGGAAGTAAAAAAAGTAGTTCCAACATGTTCCTATAGATGGCGCTGTCAGGGTAATGTCAGGGGAAACGCCTGAATGGACTCATTAAACACAGGAATGTTGTTAGCAACACAGTGGAATAGCAGGAAACAATAGACTTCAACTACAATTCTTTTAGCAAAAAGACAAGAATACTTGTTTACAGCGGAAACAGTCATAGTGAAAAGAGAAAAACAGGAGCTTCGTGAAACAAATATTTTACGGATAATTAACGGCACATTTTGGAACTATTTTTTTTTTTCTTTTGCCGAACAAAATTTCATTGCCTCAGGTTTGCTCTGATAAAATATCAAATCGCTCTGATGGGTAATTTTAAAGTTATAGCGTTTTGAAATCGCAACTGTAATTATAATCACCCTTTACTTTAATAAACTAAAACTGTTATAAATAGAAAGAAATTAACCCGTGTAACTGAAACTTATTACAATATAATATACGTGAAAAAGTGTACGCATATCATTATGCATATATATTTAACAGAATCATATAAAAGAATTCTGGTATGGAGTTTGAACATTAAATGTTTTTTGATTTTTTAAATAATGTTTTAGATTTAAATTTTTTCTAAATGCATATTAAATGCATACTATTAACTTTTTTTTTTTCTTCTGGAGCAAAACGAATCTATTCCGTAACCAAGAACTGAGCTGGGTGCTCAGTTGTTGTAAATAGATTTTGTTAAAGTTACAGCTTATAGATTGTATGCAAATTTAGACATTAAACTTTTAGATTTGGAATTTCTGGCATTCTGCATTGTATTATTAATTTCCCATCTTAGATTTTTGGACGCAAAATAAAACTATTAATCTGAAATATTTTCCAATCAAGCCTTTTTTTTTTTTTTTTTTTAAAGTGGTACAGAGTTTTACTCGACAATGACATAAAGAACACAGCAGAGCGCTCGGAACAGAAAAAAAAATTACTCCTTATGTTTGATATAAATTTTTATTTAAAGAGAAATAAAATAAAATAAATTCTAATCAAGAAATCCTTGGCTGTAAAGCAGTGGAGAAGGGATGGTGTGGGGAAAGCATTGCGTCTCAGAAAAAAAGAAAGACCGATTGTTTGAAATTGATTGAAAGACGCCAACTTTTCAAAATTCTCCAAGTGAAAATCTGAAAAGTTGGCGCCTACGTTTGTGCATGTTAACCACTATTATAAAAAATGATATAAAAGAAAGTTTTGTGATGGCAAAATCCTACTATATTTTTATATGCGTAATTTCATATTTATTTTGAATAATAAATAAAATTCGCCAATAATTTGATCTACTAGATATAAATGTGAAATTTCGAAAATTTTGTAATTTATTTCTGGGAAAAAATTGTCTGGGGGGGGGGGGGGAGGGAAGGGACGTTCTTTCCAGGGAACGTTTCTTTCCGGGGGCATTTTTCCTGATACCGTTTTCAATAGGTAAGCTAAATATTTCCAGGGGTGCCCCTGGTGACTATTTTTATATGTTTTTTTATAACACTATTTCTATTACATAAAATTTGTAATATATGCAGGTAAAATGTAGATTTTCCTGCATAAATATATTATAAATTTTATTGTATGTAAAAAGCGGTGCGAAAAGAATATAAAATAGTCACCAGTGGCAGTCTTGCTATTTCACGACAATTTCATTTTTCCTTTATCTGTCAACACCTATACTGTGAAGAATGCCATGAATTTGTGAAAAACATTCAAAATTGCCCTCAGACTAACCTTACTATGGTCTCTTTTCATGTAAAATAACTTTGCACTAGTGTTCTAATAAGTGACGTCCTCTTCTGTCTAGGAAAGAGGTTACAAAAATTTCACTTCACTTTTTTCGAAATGCAAGAATTATTTTTCCTCACCCGCATTTGTCTATCATAAACTACTTTTTTATTTCAAAGGAAATTTCGTCGACAATTAGAAGGTTTAGCCATGTGTTCTGTCTCTTTCACCAGTTTTCACTGACATTTACATACATTATTTTCAAAGTACTCTCTTTAAGTCCCCCCCCCCTTTTTTTTACCCGTTATGTTAATGACCCTTTCACGCTAATCGACACACCTTTTCACAATATTGACATCTTGCAAACTATAAACTCCGTGATTGAAAATAATGGCTCATATCCTTTTCTTGATACTCTTGTCTGTCGCACTAAAAAAAGCCTCTGCAGCACTGTCTATCGTAAAAATTTTGCAATCCCCATATGTGTTCATGTCCTCTACCTACTCAGAAGATTGCCAATATGAAGATTTTCTTAACTGTGACCTTAATATTTGTTCAGATTGTGTTTTACTAATCTCTGAAATCTAACAATAATCTAATATATAAAACAATAAACTGATACATATTTAATCTTTATTTATTTATTTATTCTGAAAAATTTAGTGTTACTACGCTCTGAAATCTAACAATAATCTAATATATAAAACAATAAACTAATATATTTTTAATTTTTATTTATTTGTTTATTTTGAAAATTTTAGTGTTATTCTCCCCTTCCTTTTCACAGTTTACAGTTCAATTTTTACATCTCAAGTCATTTTTTTCTGCTACTGAGTGAGAGAAGAAGGAGAGTGAATATTTTTCGTCTTTATAGTTACAATAACACCTTTATTTATTTTATTTATATATTTATTTTGTAAAAAAACATTTTGAAACATCCTGTATAGTATTTTTAAAAAGTTAATGAGATTGTTTTTAAAACTCTCAGTTTTTTTTTTTTACATATGGTTACATATTAGTTAAAAGAGCATAAGTTACGAAGCAGAATGACACAAATTCAAGCTCTGTTAGTTTTTTTATCAACAGCGGTTTGCAGGTGTCAAAGTGTCCTCAAATTTCTGCATTTTTTGATTTTTTGAAGGTTTCTAACTCTAACCCAGTAGCCCAGGTAACAATTTCTGTCTTGTTGATATAAGTAAAATAAATACAAAAAATCTTCAAAATCTTAATCCTACAGGTTCAAAATGGTTTCTTTTCTCTCTCTCTCTTTTTTTTCTTCTTTCTTTCATATATTTGATATGGAATTAAATATTTCCTGAAAACGAAATTGAAATTATATTTAAGCAGAAACAAACTTAAAAAAAAATATATATATATATATATAAAATAAAATTATAAAGCTTTGTTTGAGTCTTACACTGAGAAAAAATTCTGTAACTGATATCTAGGATCTAAATTGTGGCTCTAGAAAAAAATAGTTCCATGTCATCCTTATAAATTCTAGTCCTTTTTGAAAGCGAGTCCTAGAAACCCCTATTAGAATTCTAGAGCGTCTGCCTATATCCTCGAGGGCAAAGTTATTTAAAAATATCTTCAAATAAATGCGAATACAAGAGGCGGGTTTCAGCAAATATAATCTTGGTTTATTACCCAATTCTAGAAAATCAAGCGAGAATTTCTCGCAATACAAAAGATTCAGAATATTGTTTCACCATCTAGAAATGTCTAGACTAGAAATTCTCAATCATTTCAATTTTTTTCGCAGTGTAGAAAAATAATTTATAACTACATTATGAAAAATTTTTTATTAGAAAATATTTAGCGATTTTCTTTCTGTTAAACTCCATTTTAAATGCCAAAAAAATAATTTCTTTGGAATAAATTAAAAAGGCAAATGGTGTAAAACATCAACAATTTAAAAGTTTAATAAGATTCTTATTAAACTTCAGAAATTTACAGAATCTCAAATATTTAAGAATCGAGGTGAGACCTGAGACTCTGTTGACCTTAGCGCTTTTGCAATCTAACTTTTATGCATGAAAGTAGGTATTAAACGAAAAAATAATTTACAACACAAGGGACATGCACGTGATAAATTAGTTTTCTGTTTATTTTTGTTGATAATATCTTCAATACCAAATTTGATAATTCTTGTTTTCAGAAAGAAAATAACTGATAAAATATAACTTTGTTCCATCATTTTTACTTTTTATGATCGTTGTAAATGAAGTTTTCGTATTATTAATAAGTTAGTCCATGCCAAGATTTCAAAATGTCTCATTTCTTAATTGAAATTAAATTACTTATATTAAATGATCTGGTGTGGCACTCACCCTACTTTTTCTTATGCAATGCTTTAGACATACTATTCGTATACGTCCCCCTAACACTCGACTTTTGTGCAATTATTTCCAAATTTATTTTAACTTGCCAGTTCAAATAACTAAACATTGGTTTATATGGTAATTTTTTAAAAATGACATCCCTTGCATCATAATATTTACATGTTTTAGAGTTCAAGTGGCTTCGAGAAAATAAAAATGACATCATAATTCTTTAATTCAAGTTTTATAAACCCATGTCTATTTCTTTATATCTTAACATAATTAATTTCTTGTGACGATGTTGAATTCGATATATTTAATTTATTGTTATTATTTTCCCTTCACGTATAAAAATTACGCATAGAAGCGAAAAGTGTTTATTCTTAAAAAAAAAAAAAAGTAAAGTAAAAGAAAAGAAAGAAAAAAAAAAGTTTTGTTTTATTCAAATTTTGCTTTATTGTATGAATAAATTCTGTAAAATTATCAGTTATGAAAGTTTTCTTTACTGCGATGGTAAAAACTGTATTTATGCACTAAACTGAAATAAATTTTTAAAATAAGATATTTCTGCAAGTGAACCAATGAACTTTGTATGTTTAAAGTATTTTTTGACTCAACGAACAAATTTTCCAAAAACAAGCAAACCTTAGATAAAATTTTACTTTATTTTATCTCAATACATTGTTTTAACGAGGCAAGTTTTTACGTCAAATTATACTGTTAAAAAAAAAAAAAAATCTCTCTCTCTTTTTAATAAAATAAATAGAAATTCTTATTAAAAAATCTGAGTATGTAAAAAAGTAACATTGAAACAATAATTTATAAAATTTTCCTTAAAAATTTTGTAAAATTCAGCTGGGGGGTCTTGGGGTGGTTCCCTTCAGAAAAGTGGTGGAGATGATTCCACAAAAAGTAATATTATAATGTAATTATATACAAAAATAATATAAAACTAATAATAAAAGACTAAACAAAATCTATTTGAAATATACGTTAGTGTGAAGGAGCGGTAGCCCCTCCCCCCCCCCCCTCTAAATACCCAATTTAAACATTTTATGAATGTAGCTACATTTATAAAACGTTCAAAACTGATGTAAAATTAAAATAATAATAATAACAATAATAATAATAATAATCAAAGAATTAATAACCACTGCATTCTTTGAAACTTATACGACTAATTTTAAAGTAAGTCCTGTATATTAACTCTAAATTGTGTACGCACCAAACAATATACTTAAATTTGGCTCATGGAAAAATAATGACGCAACTTAACACAAATATATCAGAATTATTTTGTGTGCCCCTGTAAACACAGAATAAATACTTTTCATACAATATTCTATCCTAAGCATGTTTTTATGGATATAAAACATGTATGTTTATTTCATTTTATTCAATGTCACCTGTTTCAGATGTTAAACTGTTTCTACTTGAAATTTCACCTATAGATGTATGTAGTAAAAGCATGAAGTGAATACTTTTGTATGTCCCCACATACGAACCATTTGTCCCATCTCAACGAAAAGTTTGCACCTTACATGATACAAATTAGGAATACCGGTGTTTGATCAGGGTGCTAATATTTGTTCTTGAATTGTGCTGATAACAGTTTCACACGCACATACAGAGAGAGAGAGAGAGAGAGAGAGAGAGAGAGAGAGAGAGAGAAGTAAATAACCAGTAAGCTTTTTTAGTCACATTTAGAGGTAATTTATTTTGCAATAAGATATTGACTTTGAAGAATAACAGCATTTGGTTTGCGTCTGCTCATTTCTGTTTCTGGAGCAATTCACTCACTACATATTTCGGGTGAATATTTTATATTCTATACATGCCCAAGGTTTTTAATATACATATATTTTTGTTATACTTTTCTAAGGTTCATGTATTTCGAAATTCGAAATAAAAATAAATATTTCAATATAATGCATTAAATTTATGCACTTGGACATTAGTTGAACTGGTACTTACTGTTAGTCCAAAATATATTTATACACTGAACTATAAATAAACATTTGTACAATTTGGCTGTCAGATTTTTTTTTTTTTTTTCCCCGAATTTATAGAGATATACTTGATCTCTTGGAGATGAAGGGTGGGAAGAACATGTTGTACCTGATATATTTCAACGAAGAACTTGAATTATCGAAGGAAAAGTGACGACCAGAAACAGTTAAAGAAAACTGTTTGGGATCATCCTGCAAAAAATGTTTGAAATGTATGTCTGTAACGTATGATTATTGTGCTTATTTTAATTATCTATTTATTTGGAAGAGATTAGCATGTGTATTAATGGGGATATGTGTTACACGATGATCTGATGTTTAGCAAAAGAATTTAAAATTTCTTGTGAATTTTAAATTGCAAATCACATCATCAGCTTTATGAAACAAGCTGAAATTTTAATTTAACCTCAATTTTATTACGTAGTAGAATACTAGTAGTAGAATATGTAGAAGTATGTAGAATACTTGTGACTACTCTCACATATTTACCTCTATTTATAGGGAAAATTAGCGAAATATTATTCTCAACTGTTTTTTCTCTACTAAATACATTAAAAGGACATCAACTTCCATTAAGCAATTAAAGGAAATGAACGAATCTTCAAATTTTTAATTTGTTAAAAAAAAAAAAAAAAAAAAAAAAAAATGTACATAATATTATACAAAGCAAAATATGATTTTGCTAAAAACTTTTTTAAAGCAAAGAAAGTTTTTTCAGCATTTAAATCTATGTGAGCTCTGAATGA
The DNA here is from genome assembly GCA_963930645.1 of Salticus scenicus. Lineage (NCBI taxonomy): Eukaryota > Metazoa > Arthropoda > Arachnida > Araneae > Salticidae > Salticus > Salticus scenicus. Next base: position 131,096,133 of record OZ005654.1, read on the forward strand.
AATGATTTACAAAATTAACGGAAAAAAAATAAAATGAAATAAAAATAAATAAAAAAACAATAATTACGAATCCACTTCCTGATTTTATCTAAATCCTTGTTTTATCTAAAGTATACTAAACTTATATTTACTTTCTTAAGAATATTCTCAAGAAAACGTGTTGTAGAAATATATATTATATTTCTAGCTGTCTACTTGAAACAACATAAACTTTTATCAGTCTCTTTTAAATCCTGGATTAGTTGTTAAGCCCCTGAAACTATATTGCACATTCACAACTGCTATGACGTTCAAGGTTCTTTTTTTCTTTCTTTTTCGTTCATTCACTTCCTTTTTCTTTTTTGTTCCTTTTTGCATAATCATACATGAGATTTACAAAGTGAGATAATTTATCCATTTTACATTATGCTCTATATTTTGTTACTTTAGAATTAGAATAAGAGTTCGCGCAGGTAGATTTTGTCCAATACAAGTAAAATGTAACCAAAAATAAGGTCTTTTTGATTAATTAATATCCTAATTAATACGTTGTAAGTGTAATTTGGAAGGATTTAATTCATCGGTGTGAGAGTAAGTATGTATTATTTAAAAGTCTTAATGAAATTATATTACAAGCAGTTGCATTTAATTGTTATATGCATATTTTAGCTATGTGTTTTTTCTTCTCTTTTCTTTTCTCGCTTTCTTTCTTTTTTTTTTTTTTTTTTTTTTGTACATAACTTTGACTTTTCTAGAACATAAAAACACTCATTTTTTGGAAAATAATTGAGTAATAAACTTAACAAGCTCAGAAAAGTATTAATGCATCAGCTATGAAATTGCTGCAATTGGTAATTTCAAAGTAGAATTTAGAATAAAAAACGACCAAATTTAAATAATATAAGGTACAGATATATCACCATTGAGCTGTGAAAGCTCATGGTTAAAACTATAGTTGAACTCCGATATAGTGTCCTCGGATGTTTATGACATCACAAATATTTGTCTCGCTCTATCTTTCATAGATTTCAATGTTAGCACAATTTATTTATAACATCACATGACCTCGGTTTAGACGTCAAAATTTACGCAGATTTAATTGCTTTTTCTTCCTCCTTCGAGGGAAAAAAAAAAAAAAATATATATATATATATATACAGTCGAACCTCATTAACGTGAATCTCAAGAAGGATAAAAAATTTGTTCATATTATCAGTAGTTCATGCTATCAGTAACTAATTTTCATATAACTAAACTAATCTTCATTTTGACGGGGATTGTGGAAACTGTTCATGTTAAAAGTAATTCACGTTAACAGTGTTCACGTTAACGAGGTTCAACTGTATATATATATATATATATATATAATACCGCAAACTAAAATTACTTTTTATATTTTTTTTTGTGAAATACTGGATGTTTAAAAATTATGTATGTCATAGATATCTTTGATGTTAAAAAGTTCTGGGAAGTTGGCTAAGACATTTTTATATTGGTCTGTAAGCGATTTTACTGTAGGGGATCGGAAAAAAGAGTGCCATATTTCCATGAAAGAAGTATCTTTCGCAATATTTAACTGCTTAAAAAAGTTTTGTAATTTCTTTTTTTTTCAAAATAATGAAAGATAAAGACAACTTAATTTTAAACTTCAAATTCCAGAAGGATCCATTGTTCTCTTTCGCTCATAAGCTACCGAAGCTCAAGATATAAAACGAATTATTGTAAATAATTTTTTTTTTTTTTTTTTTTAATCTGGAAAAATGTGTAAGGTAAATACATTTTAATAGTATTTCATACAAAAATCTCACTGCGATGTATTTTCTAATAAAGATGTTTTTACTTTATTATTACGATATCAGTTACACAGAACGATTTCGCTTGCTCTTCAATCAAGTCGGTTATTACGTCACTCGGCTATAGCGTCAGAAATGTTTCGGCCCTTTGGATGTTACGTACGAGTTCGAATGTATTGCGATTTTTTCAAAAGCATTACCTTTTATTTAGTGTTAGATATCATTAAGGATGCATCCGATGTTGCCGTAGGCATTGATGGCAAAAGTAGCAGGGCCCAAATGTGAGCCCAGGGCACAATGTGCATTCAGGCCCTCTACCCATATTTTACTATACTGACAGAAAAAAAAATTTAACTTTTTTGACACATTAAAATACATCATATGAATATTATTCAGTATTGGTAGGACACTTTTTAACACTAAAGCGCGTATCAGACACGACGACTTTATAGGCGATTTTAGAGTCAACACTGATCAGTGGCGATTTTTCGGAAAAAATTGTCTCTACTCCCAGTGTGATAGCGCACACCGAACTTGCCCAACTTTCTCAGAGCTGTCTTGATAAAATTGTCTCTACACACAATTTTTTCCACAGACTCATCCAATCAGGATGCGTTATTTTGATACGTCGTATTTCCAAGATGGAGGAACACGGAATTCGCTTAAAATGGAGATTTGAACAAGAAATATTATCGTTAAGCACATTTATTTTACCGTTCAATGATAAGAATTTTGAATTTTGCGAGAGGGCAAAAACATGTATTCATGCGTAACTCTGCAGTAAATTATCTTAGGAAGGACCTTTTTGATGTGTGGGTCAGTTACATGTACCTAACTGATAATATAATGTGTTTTTGCAAAATTTCCTCCCCCTTCTTTCCTTTAAGAATGAGGCTAAAAAAACACAGGGGTGGGGCTAAAAAACATGTTTTAAATCATAACTCTGCCTCAAATAATCTCAGGATCTCAATATTTTAATGCGTCGGTTATGTACGCGTATGCAACATGAACTATAAATAGATTTTGTGAAATTACTCTTACCCCCTCTTAGGGGTGGGTGGGGCAAAAACACGTTTTCAAGCTTAAATGTGCTCCAAATTACCTTTGAATGGCAAATTTTGGTGTGTGGGTTTTGATTAAATGTACTTAATATGCACTTTGATGTGATTTTGCAAATCTTCCCACTTTATCCGTGAGGAAGGGGGAGTAAAATGCAGGCAAGGCGCTACCGAAGGCATCGTTTCTCCAGACTCGAAGTGTGGCGTGTTGGAAAACCGCTACCGAAGGTAGCGAGAACGTTAACTTAGATTTTGACTGATTTCAATGGTTTTTATTATTATTATTATTATTATTATTATATGGTATTTTGAGAAATCATTTCAATATAATGACCAGCGAAGCGGGCAAAGCCTGCTAGTGTAAAATATAGTATTTAGTCTTAACCAGTTTACAATTGATGCCAGTATTACTCAAACATTACGTGTGTGTGTATTTCATAATTCCATCTAATTACGTTTAGGGTTTAGTAACAACTTAACTTTTTTTTTTAAATTATCTATATATGTCTATATTAAACAGTCGGGGTGGAGACTTTCTCCCCTTCCACCGAACTCACTTTGTATTTAAACAAGCCATGTGAAGACATACTGTGTTTTTAAAAATATCCACCTTAAATTAACTCCTAAAGAAAAATGATACATTTCGTTGCCGGCAGCCAAACCCCAAGTTATTCTACCGGAATTTTGTTATGAGACTTACTTATTACCTAACATATCTTTTTGAATTCTGTTTTCACATTAAAAAGATTCACAGTCGTTAGATTAGTGTTTTCTTCGAAACTTGATTATTATTACTTTTCTTAAATATTTCATTTTTAAGCCGTTAAAGTTCTGAAAATGTACTTATTTAAGTTCATTTTCCACATAATTAAAAGAAGAAAAAAAAAAGGAATTTTTGGAAAGCAAGACCAGATTTAACGGTTGTGATTTTTTGAATGTGAAAACGTAATTTTAAAGGATGCATTACGTAATGCGTAATTCCCGTAACAAAATTTCTCATACAATAATATAACAGTCCCATTGGAAATACCAGGACGTATGTGTGTTACGTTCTCATATTAGTTCAGAATGATATCCTCTGATATTTTGGAAATTTGCGTCCCTTATTGCTATTACGACTTGATTTTTATAATCCTCATATGGATGATTGTTTCTCGCATTTAACAGAGCATACAGTTATTTCGACATTTCTTTTCGTGAAAGCCGTAGCTATTGTTAAGGGGGTTGCCTTCCCTGATTTTTTTCTTTTTTCTGATGCTGTTCTTGTTTCTGTGCTTTATTGTATTGTGACGCAACAAAATCGTAAAACTTACGAACTTTACACATATACTCTTTGATAACTTCAAACTTTATGTTTTCTTTCTTTCTTTTTTTTTTTTTTTTTTCAGCCAAACAAATAAAAAAATAAAATTTTATTTCCTCTTCTGGCATCACACGAGAGAGAGAGAGAAATTACCGTGACTTTCGGTGTATAATCCGCAGGTCAGAGAAATCAGTTTTCCACGTGAAATTTTCTTTGACAAAGTTATATTTGTACAAGTTGAGCTGTTTCTTTGAAAAAATGTAGATTTTGCTGTTAAATAAAATTTCTGGCGGAGGAATGCCTTAACTTACCTACGGATTATGCGCCGAAAATTACGGTATATAATTCTTATGTGATAAAGAAATTTAATATAGTGTGTATTGAGCATACTCTTGACAATTTGCATATGACGATTAAGAGTTTAAATTCTTTTAAATGCAGTAATTCATGGAAATTTCTACTTAATTAAAAATTAACGATGTACTGCTTTGTAAAAGTACAATAAGTTTTTGAAAATAATTTTTGAAAAATTAATCGTCGAATGTTTCAGATATACACTTGATCATAATTTCAGACATCTACATCCATTTTTATTTATTCATTAAAAATGTTTTAATAAATCAATTTTTACTCATGTCATTTCTGGCGGAGGAATGCCTTAACTTACCTACGGATTATGCGCCGAAAATTACGGTATATAATTCTTATGTGATAAAGAAATTTAATATAGTGTGTATTGAGCATACTCTTGACAATTTGCATATGACGATTAAGAGTTTAAATTCTTTTAAATGCAGTAATTCTTGGAAATTTCTACTTAATTAAAAATTAAAGATGTACTGCTTTGTAAAAGTACAATAAGTTTTTGAAAATAATTTTTGAAAAATTAATCGTCGAATGTTTCAGATATACACTTGATCATAATTTCAGACATCTACATCCATTTTTATTTATTCATTAAAAATGTTTTAATAAATCAATTTTTACTCATGTCATTCATACCCTGCTGAATTCTTATGTTATGAATAAAAGAAATATTTTAACAGTGTTTTATCTGCAACTGATGATTAATTAATTTCTAAATATACATATATATATATTAAATCGTAAGTATAAATTAAAGAAATGTATTATTTTAAAGCTAAAATTCACCGACAATCAACTTTTAGCATTAAAATCAAAGAAATACTTAACATCTTGAATGCCAAAGAGAAAAAAATTGAACCTTAGAACCCAGTTTTTTCTTTTTGGCGTTCAAGATTTCTTTGGTTTTAATAATGTAGCTCCAAGTCTTCTTTTAATATTCAACTTTTAGCATATTTTTTTTTATTATTATTATTATTATAAAACTAATAAAAAATATTATAGGATTGTTTTTCGTATACAGTCCACTGCTAGTTTAGAAATTAATTTTGTTGTACCAGGCATAATGAAATTTATCGAAATTGATGCAATTAAAAATATCTAAGATTATCATAAAATGTACGAAGATATATAATATTAAAAAAATATATTTTTCTACAGTTTCGCAAACATTATTTATTTTTATTTTATTACTAGTATATAACCCCGTCAAAAATGACGGAATGTGAAATCAGTTAAGGTAGTGAATCAACGAATGCTTTGCCTGCTTCGCTGGACACTATATTTAAAGCGGACTAATGTGCAAGTTGCACCAGACAGGACTAATATGCAAGTTGTACCTGACGAGATGTGCAAGTTGCACCGAACGAACAAACTATTTCTTTTAACGAAAATACCTACTAACCCTGGACGATAGGTCTAATATAACGTATCATATTACACATCGTTTTTATCGTAATATAACTCAGTACTTATTTCGCTTCCTTCTTCGATTCGTTTTAATAAGTATTTTTTATATGCAATGGCAAATTTGATATTTTTTTAATTTTTCGAGTGAAAACATTATTTTATCTTATATCCCCCCTCAAAAAATAAATAAATAAATAAATAAATAAATAAAATAAATAAATAAATAATATATATATATATATAACAATAACTGATAAATTTTTTTGGCAACAATCATAAATTTAACTGTTCAATATTGAAATTATTTTTATATTTAAATTAATTTTAAAATATCTAATCAAAACTTCGTTACAAATAAGGTACCAAATGAAAGGTACCATGTTTGTAACGAAGTAACCTTAGGTTCCTTATTTGTGACCTTATTTATTTTAACTAATTTGATAAATATGACGTCACACTCAACTGTTTGTTTATATCAGATAAGTACATTATCATGATTGCAAGAAAATGATGTAATAATTATTAGCCCATAATTTTTATGATTGAATTTTATATTACATTTTAATTTTATCCTCCATAGGTATTTCAGAATTGCAATGGTAGTTATAAACTTTCGTTGAAATCTTTTTACATATTGAGATTAAGGGAAAAGTGTAAGCTCAAAAAATGTTCAGTTTTGAAAGATCTTTCTAATGATGTAACATTTATGCAGATTAATTAAAAAAATAAAAATAAAAATAAAAATACATAGCATTTCTAAGAAAAAAAAAAAAAAAAAAAGGCTACCAAAAGTCTCTGTTTTGAAGCGATCTAACCGGAATTGTTCCTGACAGAAGATGGTCATCATTATTAATTTTTTTAAACAAAATTTTAAACTTTAAATTTATTTTTTGGAAGTTCCAAACAATTTTGGAATAATTAGTTACAAAAAATGCTCCATGTTTTTGTCCAATCCTCTTAAGGTGCCTGCCTACTGTCGGAGGTGATTTTTTTTTAATAATTGGAAAATTGCCTATTTATGTGCATTACATAATAGAATATAGTTAAAAACAGTGAATAACATGAAAAAATATGCAAATTTTAAAATATTTTGATATTTAAGCTCAAAATATATATAAAATTTGTAAAAAAAAAAGCATTTTTTCAAAAGATCATAAGTCAAATTTAAATAAAGATATTTTTATTCTGTAAATTTTATTTCGATTATTGAAAGGTCTTTAAGGGAGTGAACTATTTTCAAAACTATAACCATGTTATTTAATATTTTTGAGACGATAACATTTTACTTGCTGAAAAAAAGATGAATATACAACAGTTCATAACTTCTATCGACAGATGGACAAAAAATAATTTAGCTAGAATTATTGTCGTAGTTCAATCCCTAAAACAACTCCTCTAGAGTATTTTGTCAAAGTTTCATAAGGTTTCAATTATAACTTTTGGAGTTATGATGTTTTGCGATAAAGCAAAATGTTAAAAATATCATTTTGAGAAAAAACAGAAAACGTAATTAAAAAACCAGATTTTACTTTTAAATAAAAAATAATTTTAATAAGTTCCTGATTTGTTTAAAAGTTTTTTTTTTTTTTTTTTTTTTAATTCATTTTATATGCAGTAACGAATTTTGATGCTTATATTGAGTAAAACATTTATGTAAACAAAGATTTACGATCACTTCCGGTTTCAAAAACTTGTGAGTGACTAATATTAAAATGCCTGTAACTCAAGTTCTAAGCAAGATAGAAACAAAATTAAAACTGATTTAGAAAGCTAAAATGTCAGGCTTTAATACTAAATCAAAAAGAGAGTCTGGAGGGATGGGACGGGATACCTAAAATTATTCTTAAAATAAACATTGTTTTTAATTTTTGACACTTCCACCAGGTGAAGTAACTACAGCCCCATATTTGTTGCTATGTATCATTTTAGTTGGAGAACTCTGTAAGTTTATGTAACAAAAAAACTATTTTATAACACTAAAAGTAAACAATTGCTTAATTTTCAAGGCAACTTTTCAACGTCACTCACTGATGTCAGCATAATCACTTTTCATATTTTATATACCTAATAAATAATATAAGTTTTAAGAATTAGTAGCTAAATTAAGCCTAAAAGTAACATATGTGTCTAATAATAAATTATTTTTTGAAAAATAATGAAAAGGGAGGGATGGGACATGTAAGAAAAGGAAGGAGAATGAAGATTCTAATACTCCTTAAACAGAAAATATCAAAAGGCAAATGAACGAATAGATGGAAGAAAAAAATGCACGAAACAAATTCAAAATCATGGAAAATATTTGGCGTGCATTCACACGACTTTCGTTTACCCTTTTAACTTTTAAAAATACTTTTTTTACCATATATGTATGAGGAATTCATTTTCATTCCTGAGCAGTTTTCCTGGACATGGTAAAATATACAAAAGAAATTGCACTCACCAATTACAGTTAGGATCTCTTCGTAATATTTGTTCTTGAAATATGCTGAAACACAGACTAGCCACTAAGAACCTTATTAATATTCAGGGAACCATAAAACATATAAATGAAACAAAAACTTAATTTTGAATATTTGAACTGAAAACAGTATTTTCTCTGCTAGAAGTAAAAAAAAAGAAAAAAAAAAAAAGATGAACTGATTGAGCATTTGGAAATTTTTATTTAAGTTGTACATTATACTCTAATGTTGAATAAAATAAGTGGTATTCGTAATTAATTAACCTTACATACATCGTGTCCCACTGTTTTTGTCATTTTTCCTAGTATGTCTGTATATTATGTATTTATTTTAACTTTATAAACATGTCCCATCCCTCTCTCATATAAGGGAGGGATGGGACATTTTTATGACTATGTTAATTGGCTTATAAAATTAATATTTTAATAATTAGCATCAAATTTATATTTTTAAAAGATGTTAAAATGTTTCAATTTGTTTCTCTGAAACTTACAGTGTACCAGTAAAAGTAAATTTGTAAAAAATATTTTTGTCAAAACTGTCCCATCCCTCCCTACTCTCCCCTATATATATATTAATTATTTTTTTAAAACGTAGTAAAATCCGTTCAACAAGAGATTTAAGACCCCTGAAACCACAAAGACTATAAATATATATATATATGTATATAGATTTCACTTAGCCAAATAACGAGTCCATGATTATTTTTTTCATACTCTAGGTGGGTCATTCTCTGAAAAGTGGGCTGTAAAAAAAAAAAAAAAAAAAAAAAAAAAAAAGTTAGCCAAATAAAATTGCTCCAATTTTTTTTTTTAAAATTTTTGTGCATGTACATATATGTTACAGTTAATAAAAAAATAATATAAACCAAACTGTAACTGATAATTTTTTGAAATAGTATTATATTTACTAATTAGAAAAAAGAGGGAATGATTGTGAGATAATGACAATTTTCTTCTAGAAATTACTTTATAAAAATATGATGTTTAATTGTATTTTCAAACACTAAATATTTGTTTAATTGTATTTTCAAACACTAAATATTTATTAAAACATATTTTTATTGCTATAATAACATAAAAAAGCAAATTTGATTTCTTTTAGTTAACTTTATGATGAATGAGGGAATGACATTAATAAAAATACTGCATTTCAATCTAACGTTTGAGAGCCATATGCTACTCTATGTAAAATGTTTCCAACAGAACACAAAATAGCTTCTTTACTTTGCGGCTATATAAATTAAGTTTGACTTAAATAAAGCACGTGCTGCTATTAATTGAGTAAGTAGGGGTGTAATTATAGTTTGATGAGGGAATGATGTCTGTTACCAGGGACAACAATAAAGAGTGTTATAATATCTTTCATTGTATCTATATATTAATAGGCAAGCATAAAATTTGTTGTTCCTTTTTAACATATTAATTATGGGAGTAGAGGTTTGAAAATGGTATCATTCGAAAGGTATGGTTAGCCAGAAGGTGCGAATACAAATATTATTTTCTTACGATGTCAAGAAGGTATTTAAAAATACATTTATTTTTTATGCATTTTCCCCCATTTTTCCCTTTTATACATGTATTCCTTTACATTAAAAAATACCTAAAAGTAGAAAGTTGTTAAATCTGGCAATTTCATAAAGCTCAAATAAAACCATAGACACAGTAATTTGTATAATGTAGCATCACTATACGCGAGCGAAGTGATGACGTCACTGTCTGTCCATGGAGCCATGAAAAGGATTTTCTATGTTAATTGTCCATTGGATTTTTTGTAAAAAATTATTAAAAAATAACGGAAATTATCTGCCGATTTTAATTCCGATATTTGGGTATAGTTATATATAAGTTACTGTCTACATGTGTTTGATTGAGTTATTTTTTCTGTAAAATTGATAAAATTTTAATTTAAAATCACAAAACTCCAGAAAAAAAAATGGCAAACTTCCAGTTTCGAATGTAAACATAAACATTTCATTTCAAAGGGAGATATTTAAACAATAAATATTCAACTAATATACTAAATAAAAGGAAAATGGATTTGTTACTAACTGCTGCATGTATATAAGTAGACGATACGGAAAAAATTCCGATTTCCGTTTTTTGCTGAATTTACATGTTTTGAGCTTTCTTTACGTTTCAATTAACTGAAATTGGCTACTTATTTTTTAAAAAAGTGTTTTTATTGCTAGCTTTTGTGGGTAGAAGAAGCAAGTAGAAGATACATACAAACTTTTGATTTCCGGTTTTCGATGAATTTACACGTTTTGAGATTTCCTTGCATTTTAATTAAGTGAAATTGACTACTTATTTTTATTTTTTAAAAAATGGATTTATTATTCTTTCCTCTGCATATATAAGTAGAAAATATAAGATTCAGAAAAGTTTTGGATTTTCGGTTTTCGATAAAGTTACACGTTTTGAAATTTCCCGAACTCAATTCGACCATTTTTGAAAAATATCTTTTTTTTTTTTTTGTTCAAACACTGTACTTTATGAACCAATCGAATTAATTTAACAGAATTTGATACTTGGTTGGGCCTTGGTTTGACATGGTACCTATTAGCTTCTGGGCTGTATCACACAACAAGGGGCGTTTTCACGTTGCGATTTTCTCTCATTTCAGGAAAGGCTAACATCTACAAAGAGAAATAGTTATATTAAGTAAAACTCTGCTGATTCAGTTAGAGTGAATATCGGCAAACAATTGCCGCAGCTGTGTTGCAATTACATTCCGTTTAGGACAAGGCAATGACTTTGCTTTGCCTCGCTTTGCAAAAAAAAATGGTCGAGTTTCGACCACTGGACGATACTAGTAATATATAAATGTGATATAATGGATAAATATTTATGAAATATATTTAATAAATTTTCAATTCAAATAATTTAAATATCCATGCTATAATACCATAGAAATCATTTTATTTACTTACATGTGTGAATGGGGACACAGTGAGGGAATGATATTTTGCATTTTAAAAAATATTTAAAAATCATATTTGAATTCCAGTAACCAAAGAATAACAGTTTATACGCATAACTAGTTAATGTTGATAGTTCTGACAGATTTTCTTTTTGTGATTTTAAAAACATACCCTCAAGATTACTGGGACATGAAATGACCACTTTTCAGAGAATTACTCAGGTATAAGATTAAAGAAATCTACTTCGAGTGTTTTAACAGCATGATAATGATTTCATGATGTGCCTTTGTTCTCATAGTTTATTGCAGCTTTGATCTTAAAATATAATCTTCTTAAAGGACAATGGATGTTGAAATTAATTGTTTTTGTTTTACATTATATCGCATTTTAAATCATGCACTATCACGAAATCTATCATTTTCATGCACAAAGTATGTTTTAAAGCATAAAAAGGAATTCTAGAGATATAAAGGTCTGTTATATGGGGAAAATAATACAAAATAACGCCCAGAATCAAAATGCTCCATGCGAATTCTAGTTTAAATCTCAAATTTTTTTACTGTGCGTTTCTTGTATGTAACGGAACCTGTCTGTGTATTTATTATTTTTTTTATATATATGTCAGTTACAGAATCAGTTACAAAAGAAAAAAGATCTGGATATTTTTAAGTAACATAGATTTTTACAATATCACCATTTGTCCCCTTAATAAGGAATATTCGCGTGTTTTGTAAATATGAGATGTAACATCTTATAAAAGTAATACTAGTACTTTTAGTTCGCTATTACAAATTTTTGTTTATAAGCATTACATTATTTGCATAATGACTCAAAATTTACAACAATGAGAAGTTTCTGTCTATCCATAAAGAAAACTAGTTATCAGATTGCATATTCGTTCAAAGTATTCTTATCCGTAACTGAAAATACACTTCAGATACAATTGTTCGAAGCTCGAACTTTTGTAGTGTATTTAAATGAAATTCATTTGGTTGTTCCTGAAACCAGTTTAGTCCTCAAAACGATGACCTTTAGACCTTTTAAGCAATTCTTCAAGTTAGGAAATAGAAAATTGTTATAAAAGCTAGGTAAGATTATTAGGAAGAATAAGGGATCACTTATAAACCTAGGAAGGTGTTCCGTTTAGCATTTACAACGTCAGACATGTGCACAGGTGCATTGTCATGCAAACGCAAAATTCTTTTGGTCCTCTTCCCATTGCATTTCTTCTTAATTGTCTCTTTTAGCGAGTCCACAGGATTAGCACAATAATTACCAGTTATAACACTAGAACTATGAGACAGGTAGTCTACCATCAGAATCCCTCATCTTCGTCCCAAAAAACGGACGCCAGAGATTTTTGGCCGATTCTTTGGTGCAGAAATTATTCGGCCGCAGGAATCTTCGGTGGCACAATTCATTTGACCGTTTCTTTGTTTTAAGATCATAAATGAGGAGCCATGTTTCATCCTGTGTCGTTAACCTAGCCAGAAGGTCCAGGAATTGCCTAGAATTAAAACAATGTCATAACTTTCCGCAGTTCCAATTACATAGAACTTGCTCTTGCCTCTGTCATCTCACCTTCTACGTCAAATAAAAAATGTTGTAAGAATTGGAAACACTAGATATTTGGACACTTACATACAAAGATATTAGGCTTCTATATGCCCCCGAATTCGTTCCTCTATTTCATCTGCAAATTGAAAAGTCAGAAGCTTATCAGCACCCTCTTGTATTTCTAACTGAATTCTTTTAAAGAATATTCCAACATTTGAAAAATGTTAAAAACCAGTTTATTTTATTTATTTTATAAGAACTTGGCAATATAGTGATTTTTTATATTGACCTGAAAAAGTTTTCAAATATTCTAAACTTTGCATTCTTTTCTTAGAAATAATACTTAACCTTTATTTTTACCTTATTTTCAATGTCTTATATGTAGCCAAATTTGGTTTACTATTGAATGATTAAATTAATTTATAAAACATATAGATAAATAACAACAATTAATACCCAATTATTGTTTAACACCTGAAAGTGTTTTAAAAGAAAACAGCATTAGAATAATCTCTTCTTAAAGACATGATAAAAACTAAGATCATATGATGCGTTTCGAAAATATTAATATTTTTTCATCGGATGCAAAAGCACGCCATATGCCTATGAAAAGAGTCATATTTGAAGCCAAACAATCTTCTCTTTTCGAGAATTAGGACAAACCTGGCAAAGACAAAAACTTCTTTCGAAACATAGCGGGATATTTAAAATTCCTTTGGTGTCTCTAATGAGTGAAATTTTTGATATTTCTGAATAATACACTCATGTTTGTGAAAATTGTAAAACCATGAAGGAATTAGGCGATTAAGCTGAAACTTTTAGGAAATGCAAATTATTGTGTATTAAGAAAATGATTAACCTTTCAGAATCGCCACGCATGTGTGGGCTGAGTAGCGCCCTCTGAGCTGCTGCTAAAACTGTGTAAATAGAGAGCTGTAGCGGGACGTTGAAAATAGGCTATAGTGTTAAACGTTAGGTAAGACATAACAATACCTCTTCGGCGAAAGAGGGTGACATTCCAATAACTTACGGAGTTTGAATGATGGAGAATCATTGGCCTTCGTGAAGGAGAATTTTCCTATCATGCAATAGCAGCTCGTGTGCAGTGTCTGCAGCACAGTGATACGAGTTTGGAAGAATTGAACTGATGAAAGTCAGAAAACGTCCGAGTACGGACCCCGAAAGATGATATCATTACGCGATGACAGGCACCTGGTTCGCGTGGAATTGACGGACCGTACAATTTTATCTAGACAGTTGCCAGCACTTTGGTTCACTGCTACAGATGCGTCAATGCATGCTCCATCAATTCGTAGACGTTTGCTGCACTTTGAGCTGCGTACAAGAACTCCTTTATGTAGAATCTGTCTCACGCAAAGCCGTCGACGACTGCGGCTACAAAGGGTTCGTGGATATACAGACTTGCGTACAGATTGGCAACAAGTGGTTCTTCATGACGAATTCCACTTTATTTTGTAGTACCACGATGGCCGTATATGTATTAGATGCTATGCTGGTGAACGCTATCTTCCAGAGTGCATTATCGAATGTCATAGTGGACGACCATTTGGTGATATGGTGTGAGGTGCAATTGCGTGTCATGCGGAAGATCTAAGCTGCTATGAATTGTGGGTAATCTTAACAGCAACAGGTACATCAGTGAAGTGGTGGAGCTTGAAGTTGTCCCTTTCCGTTAAGGCATTTCTCGAGCTATCTTTCAATAGAATAATTCTCGCTCACATGTTGCAAAAGACTTCTTTTCAATAAAAACATGCAGCTTTTTCCTTAGCTTTGCTTATTCGACAGATATGTTTTCTATTGAACATGCGGATTTCGGTGGTCTTTTCTCGCTCGGGATTCTAGTTTTACAATTTCTACAGATGAACTTTGGATACGTATACAAACAATATAGAATGCTTTTCCCCGAGCAGACATTCAAAATCTGTTTATGTAACACTCATAGCATCACTTATTGCAGCGCGTGGTGGCTACAAAAGATACTAATTTCGGACATTTAATCTATACATTTATTTTTTATTTTATTTATTCATTTATTTTTCTGCTTTGAAAATTTAATTATTTATTTGAGCTAATACCAGTCGTTTTCAAATTAAATTTCATCAATTTGTGACAATTTCTTCGTAGTGTTGCAATTTTCACAAACGTAAGTATATAAATTACTGACACAAATATAGTTGGGAAATTTTAAATCATCCTTTTTGAAATAATGGATAAATTATTCAAAAAGAATGCAGTTTAAAAAATCGGCTTTTGTCTGCTTGGTTTTTAAGGAGCTCTCAATATTTGACGTTATTGAAATAAGACTACGTGAAATCAGATTGCTCAAGCAAAGAACTCACGAAGAATTATATATTTTTTAATTGATGTAAAGGTGTACCAGTTGTTTCAATGCGTTTAAAATACATCAGTCGATTAGAAAGTGATAGATAATTTTACAATTAGCCAGATTTGCATATAATCTATACACGGGACTGATGTAAAATTGTTCGGACAAGTCTTTGAACAATTATATTTACATGTGCGTCTTTAATTTTATGCATGCAAAATAAAAAAACATTCATGAAAATACTATATGTTCCTTCGAGTACATATCATTTATAATTTTTATACAGAACTTTCAGAGTAATTTGATAATGACCATCTAAAATAGCCAGAAAAAGGTATGAGAGAGTTTATATTGTTCGTGATCTGAAAATGTATCCAAAATACTATTTACTTTTCTTAAAAACTAGGAATGGCAGATAAGGCAAGAAAACAGCACTTTTCAAACCTCTTTTGGTATTAGTTTTGGGATTCCAATAAATAAAAATAGTACTTATTTTAATAATAATAATACAGTCAAACCTCGGTGAACCTCAAGGGGGGTGAATCTTAACGTGAATCTCAAGGGGGATAATTTTTTTTTTTCATAATTATCAGTAGTTAATGCTATCAGTAACTAATCTTCATATAACTTAAACTAATCTTCATTTTGACGGGGATTGTGGGAACAGTTCATGTAATAATAATAATACGACTTTTTAATTCACTTTGTACGTGATTTCCGTGAAAAGAGATAAGTTTTTCCTTAAGAGGTACGTTATTAAAA